>CM050411.1:24585735-25120426 GCA_027580255.1 Therioaphis trifolii
CAACGAGGGTTAAAATAATTGGATAATTAAACATAGATGGTATCAGATAATATTCGTTAGACTATAAATCAACGAGAGATTACTGTAAACACTACACACGGTGCTTAAAATAAAAACCATCTACTAAAAATCTGTTCACAATAAACAAACGTTTATTGACAAAACATTATATTGATTTGTTTTCTTTATGATTTACGCCAACAATACCTATTTTTAAATCTATCATAAATACACGGTTATCAACTACACGTGTTTTGCAAAGAAATAATTGTACGATTTGTATTAGTATATTATATGTCTCTCATATTATGTTTTTTCGGTAAATTAAACTCATATGATTACTGTATATACAAATATGATAGATATTACGTACTTTAAATTCTAACAATATCTTGTAGTTTGTACTAGTATAAATAAGAAAATAAAAACTTGAAAAACGTAGTTATTAAATGAATACACTTTAAAGTAGTTTCAAACTTCAAATACATCCTTCAAGAAATTTGCTAAAATCAAAATGTTCTTTTCATTGAAAATTCTGAAATGTACAAATGTTCTCTGGTCTATTTCTAGTCAAATGTTTTTAAAATTTAATTTACGATTACACTACTATATGCCATACTTGATTGAAATTAATGTTCCACTCTTTTAGTCAAAGTTTTCTTATAAAACTACGAACGTTAACTCTTAAAATTATCATTTATTAATGTATCGCTTAGAGAGCCGGTGGCCGTTACAACCGCACACTTTCAAAATAGGCGTAGTTCAATTTTGCTCACGATTTTTCCTTATATCACACAATATTTCTAAAACCACACCATTCCGCTCATTTTGAATCATGTTTGTACAACACACTTCAAATTAAAAAAAAAAAATCACCATTTATATTGAATTCAATAAAATTAAATTCAAAAGCAAAATTAAATTATATTTTATCAAATGAATAATACTATATAAAGCTCTCAGTTCTTATAATAAATGTCGGATAACATTAATTGAATAATGATTTGGTGAGCTTTATTATATTTAATAGTTTTTGGACAGCTGTTGTAGGACTTATCTAAACTTAAAGCATAGAAAATCAGTTTTTATATATGTAGAGATCTCGTGTCACTGTCATGGTTTACATGAAAGACATTGTATAAAAAAAAGGATTTTTGTATATTAATGTATGACTGTAACTATTAAATATTCAATGAATTTTAAGTTTTTTTTTTTTTTTTACTAAAAATTAAAAAATATTAAATAAATTCAAGTCATTTGGTAAGGAAATATTCAATTTTAATTTAATTCTGGACTTTTAAATTAAAAGATACAGTTATGAACGATCCATACTTTAAGAAATATCAACGGAAAAATAGAAAGAAATAGTGTGAAAATAATTTATGAAAAGTGTGTGATATTAAATTATTAAATGACACTCTTTATAGAATACTTAATTATTCAGTGAAGTATTTTAAAAGTAGCTAAACAAATTGTTTAAATTTTTATTAAATATTAATATAATTAAAGAATGTAGTAAAAGTTTCTTATTTTAGCACTTAATATCATCAAATGTATTAAATGATAATGTTATTTAAGAAAATAATGTTTTGTTCTCAAGTATAAATTATTTTAATTTAATTGAAAAACAATTCAATATTCAACATCGCCCATCGCTCTGTCTATTGAATTTTAAAGAAAAATAAATAATTTTTTTAGTTAAACGATTCTAAGCAAAGCTTCACCGTAAAAATATACCATTGATATATTTTACCGTTTTAGTTATTAATTGTTTGAAGGTTTTTTTTATGAAAACTGTTTAAACATATTCTTCTGTACAAAAGAGACATTTTTTTTCGAAAATATGTTGTTTTATCTGTACCAAAAAGATTTTATATACTCACTTTAAGTGAAAAATCGATGTAAAAATCATATAATTCACAGTCTATTCCGTAAAAATCATATAATAATTTACCTAAACGAAACTAAAAAAAATGCCGAGTTACAGTTTTTGACATTTTTTCAGTACCGTTAGTTATGTATGTGAATATGATCATGTTAAATTTTCAGAATTTTTTTTCGAATATTAAAAATATTACTTAAAATAAACTTTAAAATACGGGATATTTTCAAAGTTATATTTTTAGTTTGAAAATTGTCATTTTTTTTTAACTTTGGTAAAATATGTAACGATATGTATAAATCTGTACTTAATTGAATGTATCTTTTGACATTAATTTTTTAACGATCAATCTCCACCAAAACGTATACATATTACATACCTACGAGTGTTACCTAATAATATTTAAATGATGTATATGACTTTAAAACGACTTCAATACGTTAATCTTTCAATTGTTTCACGTTTGGTCCCACTGCTACTTAGTCAAACAAGCTTTATCATAATTTATATATATTCATAGAAATTTAAAGTTACTTTTTCTTACTTCTTCCTCTCATTACTGAAAAACAAATTAATTAAAACATAGCAAAAGCATATTTTGTTGAAGACTGTGAAATTCTAGTTTTAAGTACGAATAGTAATAAAAACGATTCATAAATTATAATTTGATCAATTTAATACAGTAGATTTTCAAACAAACCATAAGTCCATAAAGCATTTCAGGGCAACGTGTATCATGTTACTGAATCATTCGGCAGTGATCAACTGGGTATAGTGGAGTAGCCACGAACACGAACATAACGCGTGTTAACGCATGTAACATTACAACGGAATGCTTTAGTGAATAGGTGCCCATTTTTTTGTATACCTATGGTAATAAAAAAATAAAACAAATCATAATTTTTCTCGATATAAATTCATTATCTCCCGAAATTATTTTCCACGTGAATTGCAATGACTATTTCGTTCAGACTATATTTTAAAATTGCGTGAATTACGAACCGATTTTTTTTTCAAACTATATTTTTAAACTTCAAAAACATACATAAAGTTAAATGTTTTTTGTCGAAAAAAGTAATTTATTGTACACCGGACACAGCAGCCCAATATGCATAGCCGATGAACCAACACAAGAACCAACGGCACCTCCACCAACGGAAGAGGAAAAAACTAATATATCGGTTTACCCGGCACTTAAGATTAGATTTTGAAAGCAAGATGGGATCTTCCTTCTTTCAGGGGAGGCATGTAGTAAACCGATATTACGCATACATGAATATTTCGCATAAAACATAAATAACAACATCGTGAGACTTCTACACATGCAATTAACCAATATCACAATTAATATTAGAAGATATAACAAGTCCATAAATACCAAATTCGTGATACTTCAACAAGCGGCCGCCGTACCCAAAATGTATGATCCCTTGCCATTGAAAATCCTTGCCAAAAACAAATATCTCTCCGCATCTAGTATTGACTCACCTATTCTCCTCATCCGGCTTCTCGATTAATGTATAAGAAAGGGTAAAATAGAGCCCAATGATTTGTATAAATACCGACTCTATTTTACTGTAAAATTAGATTAAGTCCGTTCCCCAAGCCTCGAACACTATCTGGTCGTAGCCCCGCGCGGTTACATCGTCGCCAGCTCTAGTGTTCACGAATCCACTTATTCTCGGGCAGACCGTAACGTCTGTCCTCACATTTCTTTTATTAACATAATTATTATAAGTTACATTTTGTCTCTATATTTTAATAAACATATTTACTAATCTCAAACATTGACTTTGTGACTCTTTACTTCAACCTGTCGAAGAACACGCTCAGAGCCGTCAGTCTAATAAATATTGAGTATAGTGACTTGTCTCCTGGTTCACTACAGTACTGAATATTAAATTAAATACTGTCCCAACATTAAGTATTTTTGGGACGTGATTCGGATGCTGTCATTTTCCCAAACTAACGTTGATCCATATAATATCAAAAACTATAAAATAACAATAAAATTGTATGTTTATCCACATGTGTGTACCTATAACAATTTAAAAAAAATTCAATATTTACTGTTATGTGGATTAGTTTAATTCTTTGTTTTGTTTTCAAACATTTTCCTTTGTCTACAGTTTGGCGTATATAGCTAAAGTACTGTGTATAGCTTAGCGCGGTTTCATCACTTAACCCGCTCGATTATCGAACACTATAAAAATAATATATACTTAACGATAAGGCGGTTTCAAATGATAGATATTATATTATATCGCATTACTGTTGTCATTTATCATTCGTTTCGTAAGTTTCGGCGCTCGTGTCACGAAATCAAGTAGGAGGACGTTGACACGCAACGACGTTCACGAAAACTTTTTATTAAAATTGTTGATTCTATTTTGCTCTTCGTATATGACAAAGGTCATCCCCTATATACACACGAGAAACGTCTGAATGAACATATTCGCATTATTGAACACCACGCCCTTCGGAATCGAAAACTCTTGAAATAACCGAAGGATAAAAAAAGAAAAAAAAAGAAACCGTCAAAACTCTGCCGCGGCACACACTATAATATACTCGTACTACAGGAGACATGCGTGTGTGAATAAATGTGTACGCGCACGCACGCGTGATACGTACTCTCGTATCGTCCGGGAGAGGCGTCGCGTAAAAGCCGGAAAAACTTTATGATTATCATAATGCACATGTATATTATGTTTTTTCCGCCACTCCGGAATTGAATACGGATGGAAAGCGAAAAAAAATGTCATTATTTTCCAAATCGAATGGATTTACGCGGTTTCTCGCCTGCACGTCGTCGGAACTCGGGCGGCGGCGGCGGCGTTTGAATAACAATGACCGTTTTCGAGGACGGGTACAATAATAATATAATACACACGAATAAAGTAGAAAACACACGCAGAAAAAAAACTACGAACAGGGGTGGGTGGGGTGGAAACTTTCGAGCGTGCGGGTCTACTACGTCGTGTATTATTACGCGCGCGCGCGGGCGCGTGTGTGTGTGTGTGTGTGTGTGTGAGGTGCGTACGGTGTGGTGCGGTGCGGAGAGCGTGTGCGTACGAGCGGCGAATTGCTAATTGTCCCTGGAGAACCGTCCGCGGGATACGCGCGCTGATTACAGTTCGTGTCGCCTCGTTTGTTTCGCGCGCCGCACTTGCTAAAATATACAATGCCGTTTTGCGGTTCAGCGACCCGAAAAATTGCTTCAGCCATCACCTGCTGCCGCCGCCGCCGCCGTACACATCGCCGCTATACCGCCGGACGTATTATTATTATTATTATTATGTATACGAGAACTTTTCGGTAACGCAATCGGAAAGTATATAATTGGAAATGTTTTCACCTCTCTCTTGCCGGTCCCGTCGACGGCTCTCTCCCGGTGTAAATGCGTGGCCGACGTGTGTGTGTGTGTGTGTGTGTGTGTGTGTGTGTGTGTGTGTGTGTGTGTGTGTGTGTGTGTGTGTGTGTGTGTGTGTGTGTGTGTTTGTGTGACGCTCGACCGTCGGCCGCGTAAAACGTATACGCGTGGAGCAAAGTCATTGCCAGACCACCCGAAAATAATACGTGTTTGCGAATCAGACAAGTCAGGTCGGGCCGTGATATTTTTGCTTTTACGACGTGGAATCCGGTGAAATCGTATCCTTTATAATTTCGCATTCTCCTCGAAACGGTGTGCACTCGACTAGCAGTCGCGTGAAGTTCATTCGCTCGGAAAACCATTTGGAAAAAATCCCTTCGAAATATTAAGTAGTAGACTCGTCTCATCGGTAATCACACTGTAATCAGACTTGCAAATCGATATTTTTCAGTAAGTTTTCATCATCCTCCAAATCTTTTTATAATATTTACTTAAACATCATGGTGAATTCCGATATCAGACGTCTATAATAACCTGGAAAATGACCATGCTGATCAAAAATAATGTGAATATCCAACAAATTTTTGGTGAAATAGTACTTGTATCCTTTTGTAATTCTTTCCAATCGTTAATGTGCAAAGAATGAAGATTTTAAAAAATGTACTATACGTTTGGTTTAAGAACTCTCGTCTTTTTTTACAACACATAACTTTATCATCACAATCGAAAAGCTTTGAATCAAAAGCCAAATGGTATTCAGGAATATTACTGACGTGTTAGTACATACTCATTTTATTTCATATAAACTTAAAAATTATATGCCATCGCTTGTCTGTGTATGTTTGTGCGTTACCTACAAATAGAAATACATACATGTAGAATCGGGTGCCGGTAATTAACAATTTTCAAGAAAGCGAAATGACATAAAAATGACACAAAGTTCTCTGTGGTTGGTCATTCAAATAACAATTTATCATCGCTGTTTAGTGAATCAAACGCAAGTTTCTTGACACATTATAATATGTATATTTTATATTGTAGTATAAAATCGAAATATATTTAACAGTATATATTATACAAGTATATAATATAATATGTGTATTATATACTTTTTGATTCAAAGTCTATACGAAAACTACGCGTGTTAAATTGAAAAATATACGTGTGTGAAAGAAGTTTTCAATTGAATTAGTCAGTGTTCTGAGTTTTTAAGTAAAAATTACGCTCTTGTATTTTCTCAAAAAGAAATACGAAAGATAAAAGTGTAAGTATTTTGTCGACATCACTGTATTAATAGATTCTACGTTTGTGTATTCTCGTGGGTACTTCGTAGCGATATTAGCCGTTTGTACGCTGAATGTAATAAGATAATACTTCGGCAAAGGCCCAAACGAGAAAAGAAAAGGGGATTCGACAAAGAGTAAGGGGGTGAATGATAAGTGACGGAGGAAAATGGATGAACGGTATCACGAGCCACGAGGTAAATTCAAACAAAACTTTTTTCAGTGTTTCTGAACAAACTTCCGTCTACTTTAAGTGTATGTTTGCAGGAAAAAAATCAATGTGTATGATATCCCTGTGCTAACGTGCAATTAAAACAAAAGTAATCGTTTTCGCGTGTGTGAAAATTGCTTTTTGTTCAATATATTATAGTTATTTAAAACCCGTTATTTTAAGTATTTTTTATTTATTAAATAAACACCTGTTACAAAATAAATACATAAAAATGCCGAAATTCAAAAATATTGTTACAGTTATTTAGAAAAAAATGTTAAAATATTCATAGTTTGCTATGTCACGTTAAAATATTTGAACGACTATCACAAAAAATTAAAAAATGAACTAGCCAAACCAAATTCTTAATAATAAATGTTGAAAAATAAACATTTTCAATTCTGTCTTTCACTAGGGACAAACATTGCACACACAGTTATTTGACATGAATGAAGTCCAAACATTTTTAAAAAGCATGAAAATTAAATAAAAAAGGATAACAAGAAGACATTTACATTGAAAACATACGTTTTAGATGAATAGATAACAGAGAAATAATAGTAACTATCTTGCTTGTCAGAAACGTCAACTAAAAAATATCAAAAAATTACAAGTGACACTTTGCATTAAAATTAACCATAATTCGTATTAACACAAATACATCATAGAACCCAATTAAATTAACAAAAATAAAAACATCCAAATAAAATTTACAATTAAAATGAAGTATTTAGGCTAACCCGGACCCCGAATTACTAAATGAACTGTTATAAAACCATTAAATGTATGAATACATATTGTCTTGTATGTATTTTTTGTAACAAACAATAATTTGGATATATTTTAGTTTGAAAAGTATCTGAACAACAACTAATAACTTCATTAAATAACTATGACTTGTACTCAAAAAATTAAAACTACAACTATTATACAGAAAATATGTACAGAAAAAATAAAAATAAAATTCAATAAAAGATCTTTTTATTTTATCCTCTCTTATAATAGTTATTATAATATTTTAATGTGCAATTTGTATTTCTAGAATAGTGAATAGTTTTATTTATGGTATTGGAATGCATAATTAATTTATAAGTTTTTTTTTTTAATAAATAAAATTAATATTCTTTGGAAAATATATATTTTAGTTTTAATTAGTATTTGCTAAATTTGCCCTCATACGTATCTGTTTTGGGTCAGATTTTATATTCCAATTAAATTATATGACATATATATATTTTTTTTTTAGTGCATTATATTTTGAATTAAACATTTTAGCATACAATTTAAAAGAATCCTGTATAGCTATGATTTAAGATATATTAACTTTTCAGTAGGTATATGAAAGATAAATGTTATTTCCAGTACATCAGAAAAATTGTACGTTCTTCGTCAAGAATAATATCAATGAAGACATTTTCCGTCAAAATAGGTAACAATCGTAATATTCTTGAGAAAATAAAGAGTAAATCAATAGTACACGTTTATTCGATTATTAATACTTATGTAATACAATTTTATGAATAAACCGCATTTGCATTGAACTTCTAATTCATCAATAAATAACACTTATTGTATTTTGAAACACTCAAATTAACAGTAATAGAACCAAATAAATGTCTGTGCTGTACATATGACTGTCACGACAACAGTTCATTTGCCCGAATCACCCGAATTACCTTTCAACACTCGAAACCCAAAACCCGAATAAATTATTCGGGTGCAAGGCATTGTCTCAAATTTAGTTGTGAGGAATCATACTTCGAAAAACAATATCATCTGACAGAAATGTTTTGAAAAAAAATCAGCTTAAAAAAAAAAAAACCTTAAGTACTCAAAAGGAAATTCCCTGTATTCACAAACATTAGTCATGGATTCTGAAGTATGTTTGGCGTAAACGTCAGCAGAAATGTACTCGAGTAAAAACGGGAAACGAAACTTTTTAGTTTTTGGTGGGAAAAGACATGGCTTAAAAGAAAGGACTGCTTTTTTTTCAGCGGAAAAGGGCTATGCCCAACCGGCCATCTGCACTACAGTCGGTTTACAAGAATTCGTTATCCCGTCCATTCAGTCCCACGCGTACCTACTTTTTAAATTCACTGTATTTCAATAGGCTGTGACATATTCACACTGGGCCTTTCTTCTCTTTCCGAACGGAGATGCGCTGCTGGCATATGAGATTCGTTAATGGGTCGTTAAACGAAAAAATCGGACTCGTCGGAGCTTGTCCCGGTATCACGTTGCGACGTGCGACTGCGTCGCACGCGAACCACTACGTATTCCTGTATACGTTCCACACGCCTCAGCCGCCAATCGTTTAAAAATGAATCACCAAAAAGAACAACGTCAAACGTCGATTCTGCCTTTGATTTTTTACTGAATTCAAGCTCAATACATATTTTTTTGACGTCGATATTGTTTACCCGCTCATCGTTTTTGAGTTTGTTCCCTTGTCTTGTACCGATATATTCCTAGCAGCCACTTGCTCGACTCGCGAATTACGGACGTCAGTACCAGAGATCACGTCGTCCGTTCAAAAACGCACTACAAAAACGGACGCTCGTTAAAAAAAAAAAAAAAAAAAGAGAACTAAACAAAAAAAAAAAGGGTTAAAAGAACCCAGCCCGAGAACGGGGATGACTGCGAATAAATAAAATATTATAATGCGTTGGAAATCGTCGTGAAAACGTTGAAATGAGCACTTGACGGTGACAGCAGGTACCTTGTGTACAGGGAACGTTTACCACGTCGGCTCGCGCGCCCGATATAATGACGGAGTACGAACACGACGCGACGTATACGCCGTCGTAAAACTAGAGATGTAAGCACGGTAAATTTTCACCGCGTAAATTTACCGGTAAGGTAAATTAACGGTAAATTTACCAATTATATTTTTACTAGTAAATATTTTTTTACCGAAAAAATTATCATGTGACACCTTAAATTAAACGTCTTAATGAGTTGAATATTCATAACATATCAAAAGAATGGAATAGTTGAAATTATAATACTTAAAACGTCAAACGTTCTACTAATAACTAGAGAAAAAGACAAATAAAACAAAAAACTAGAATTTATTTTTTTTATTTATTTATTTTTTTTGTTGATGTTATGTCAAGATACCTAATGAATCTGATTTGATTGATTTACAATTTATTTTATAGGTACATTTTTAATATTTATATTCATATAAAATAATTTCAAATACAAACAAAAGTCAATAATAACACTACAAGGTACTTATAAAAAGTCATATGTCAAATTTATAACATCATGAACACCCTGCTATCCAGTAAATAATAACAATAAGCGTTGCGATAATTATAATTTCACGATAAAGAAGAAGCGTGGAGTTCCTTGGGGTGTCCCTAACGTGACATACAAAAATTATCAAAATTTACCTAAATTTACAGAATTTACGGTAAATTTACGTAAATTTTCCCCGGCAAATTAACAAAACAAAAAAAACAAAAACAACAATTTACGTAAATTTTACATCTCTACATAAAACACACGAGAACACCGTCCCCTCGGCCCGCGTGCGCCTGTGTACGGCGCGGTGTTCTGTGTGCGCGCGTATATACGTGGCGTTATAATAATAGCGCGCCATACTGTGTACGTACGCATTATACGGGACACGAGTACAAACGGTACGGGCTCTATTGTACGCGTCTGATGGATGACCATTTGTTGTCGTCGTGGACCGCCGCCGCGACCGTCGTTTCGCTCCATTAAACGGGAATTTCGAACCGCAGAGCCGCGGCCGCGCGTTTCGTAAACCGATTTCGCGATCGGCTTTCGGGTCTGTCGCGCCGCGTCGACACCGTCACCGCCATCGCCCTCGCCCCACAAACTCGAGCATGTTGTGTGTTTCGTACGATAATAGCAATAATAATAATAATAATAAAGTTTGCCTCCGGAAGAGTGGCGGTGGTGGTGGTGGTGGTGGCGGCGAGTCGCATGGGACTCATTACGGCTCCGGGACCCGGGCAACGGGCCGTAAACACATTCCATTAGGACGAAGCCGGCGGAGCCCCGTCCGGTCGGGTGGCGCGGGGGAACGCGCGGGCGCGGCAGGGTTTCGTACAGGAGACACCAACCCCCGACAAAGCCGCCGAGCCGAGGAGGTGCTTAGGGATCGAGCTCTCTATAGACGTTTTATACACGTGCGTATATATATATAATATACATTTTAGATCGTGACGTCATAAAAACGATTTTATAACCGTTTGGTAAGTGTAAAAATTTTAAGACCGCGAGCACACGCTTTTCCTCTGGCCCCGGTCTCGTTTGGTCCGCCGACCTGTTCACGCCGTGCTCCCCTCCCGTCATCTCGTGCCGCGCGTGCACGTTATAGCCGCTGAGCGAATACCGTCGGCAGATTAAAAATTATTTTCCTTTTTTAAACCTTTTCCGTTCTCTCGGCTCACCGTCGTCGCTGACGTTATTTTTTACGGCGTTTGTACTCTCCTGCTTTTCCCGTCAAGTTGAATACTGCGTAAAATAATATAATACTATCGTCCCGCGTGATTTGCCGGTAAAATGTTTCTAAAACACGCAGGTACGTTTCAATAATGATCTATTACGTGCACCAATCGATTTCAAAATCACAATTCTCTCCCTAAAAACCCACAGTACGTTCGACGCTGCACGACTTTAAATGATTTTCACCGTCCGCTTAATGTTTATCTGATTCGATATTATTGTTGTTAATATTTTTCGAACGACAAATTCCAAATAAACCTAATATAATAATATCTATTGTAAACGATATTGTACACACTATCCGAGAACGTCTGTCGTCTCGGACTACGCAGTGTCAATGGTTTTTAAGAGATATACGCGCTTCAAGTACAAAATATAATGCCCGCATAAAAGATCTACCGTGTACAGCCTAATGGATTCCCGCTCCACCCCCGCCCACATAATAATATCATTTCTGTGGTTCTGTGTATTTTCCAGAAATATTTTCAGTTACGGACAACACCGGTGATGGCAATTTATATATATGTGTGTGTGTGTGTGTGTGTGTGTGTGTGTGTGTGTGTGTGTGTGTGTGTGTGTGTGCGTGTGCGTACGTGCTTGTATTTGTGTGTATTGATGATACGGTAGAACGAGTTATCATTATATCGGCGGACAGTGTCTGTCTGTGCACAAGAATAGCGTTTTATAAGGGACTACCGGGCTTTCGTGCCTATTGATATGGCGCCTTGGCCGATAAAACTGTCAAACGAAAACGACACTTGGCACACGGTCCAAGGAGCACACGGTCGAACAAAACACACGGTGTACCGGGGCATTATGTACTCAAGGTACGCGGCGGTGCACGGATTCAATGCGCACACAAACACTATAAATCCGTACGTACACTGTGTATGTATATCTTTATCGTGTTCCAAACACACAAGGTCCAGTACCCGCTTTCGGAGAACGGATTGTGTGTGTGGGTGTGTGTGCGTGTCTCAAACTACCTGCTCGCCGCCATGTCAATCAAACGCACATTGGGCTCGTGAACATTAATATATTGTTATAAACAGCACATAATATACAATGCAGTTTTCGACCGATCAAACGATTTAATACTCTAACCCGATTTTAACTCGTAAACGACATTTTCGAATACATATTGATATTGATAAACACGCCTTCGCAAATATTCGTACGATGCGCTTTCACGTCTATCTTTTAAATAACATCATGACATTATATATATTATACAGTTGTCGTTGTTTACAGATGCGCGTGTCCCGTGCGCGAATAACGACTGCGATGGTGACCGCATATGACCGCTGATGGTGGTACGTTGCAGTATCTACTTGCAATATCAAGTCAAACCCCGATTTGGTGGATTAAATAAATTCCCACTTGATGTATGAGTGTAAGCAGGAACAAAATATTTAGGTTTAAGTCATACACAACACAAAAATCAAACATGTCAATTCACACACAAAGTAAATCATTAACAAGTAGAAATTTTCAATACATAACTAATGCGACGCTTCACGTTTACTACCACTTGGTACAGTATGAAATAATACAATTTTACAATTAAAACGAATTGTCATAAAGTATTGTATTCAGTCTAACTGATGTCATTGGTACCGTATATGTGGTAAGAATATATTTTTTTTCTGTATATTATGAAATATAATAATTAATTTAAAAATATATCAAGTAATGTAAATAAATAAATCTATTTTTAAAACCATTATAACACAAAGTACCACGTTTAATTCTTAATATATATTCGCTAATAACAACATGATTGTAAAAACATGGGAATTGAATTCATATATCCTAATATAAAGTGGTTGTAATATACCTACAGATTGTACAGAACGTTTAATATTTATATAGGTATTCGTTTTTAAATATTAATTTAAGCATTTTAAACAATATCTATTAAATAACTTCATATTTTACCTGGAGCAAATTTATTTTTTCGTACTTTCGTGGTAACTTATGTATTTGTATTTCATCTCTGAATCACCTCTGAATACTTCCATATACATGTATTTTATCACGTTAAAACTTACACAAGTATGTTATTCTAATAATAATTCATTATAAACAATTCTAAATCATATCGGTATAAATCAGATGTTTTGAGTACAAAAAAACCCTGCTGAATAAATATGTAAATGTAATCAGTTATTTTAATATTTTCCATCATATTTGGTACCATATTATTCAAATCGTGATTATTACAGTATCTATTTAACATTATTATTGATCATTTGTTTACGGGAAGACTAAACGGAAAAAGACCCAGGGGACGACCAAGACAAAGATAGGCGGACAGGATTAAAATGGATCTCACAGAAATTTCAGAAGAAACAAGAATTGAAGATAGCGAAGATCGAGAGAAGTGGAGAGGAGTGTTTGAAGCAGCAATGGTTCTAAATGGACTGTAAAAGCCGAAGAGAAGAAGAAGATTGATCATTTGAATGTAAAATCGTCCAAAAATACGGAATTCGACCAAATTTCTAAATAAAAGTAAAAATAACAAAAATATGCGTTCCTGAATACTTGAAAAGATAATATCAAAATTTTGACTACTCACATTTCCAATAAAAAATATAATTTTCTTGCATCTTGCACTTATCCATCAAATACAGGTATCTACCTACACAATATAAAATAGCCAAACAATACTCTTTATATCTACAAAACTCAGCAGAATTTATTAGAAAAAGATTTGAAGTCACCAAAAATGAAAGAAAAAAATTATAAGTAAACACAGTTATGCAAATGTGCAACTGATAAATTATATTTTTGAAATTCATAAGATAATGAAAAATTTTCATATGGAAAAAAATTCGATTTATTCAACCCGAGTCCAACGCATTATTTTCTACGTAAAAACAAATAAATTAAATTAATTTTTTCATACGTACAATATATGATTTATTTAAGTCAGGTCGTACCGTTTGTCGTTTGATATAATTTTTATACAACATAATATAAAATGTTACGATTTCACTCACAAATTAAAAACCATAATAGGTTTTATAATACGAACAACGTAATCGTGACGACTAATTACGACAATACACGTGCGTGCCCGGTAGTGAAAATAAAAAAAAAAAAGAAAGAAAATTAATCAAGGACATGATTTTAAAGCCTATGTGCACGAGTCCAGAGGGTGTGCAGCAAAAAAAAAAAAAAAGGGATAACTGGTAGGATATAGTATACATACACACACACACACACACACACACACACACACACACACACACACACACACACACACACACACACACACACACATATATATATATATACATACGTAAAGAAATATAATATTAAACGGGAGACTTTGATGCGGTCACAAAGGCAGAGGCATTAATTTGACGTCGACCCCCGGTCGGGTGAGTGTGTGTGTGTGTGTGTGTGTGTGTGTGTGTGTGTGTGTGTGTGTGTGTGTGTGTGTGTGTGTGTGTGTGTGTAACCGAATACAACACAAAGTTAGTTGTCGTCGTCGTCATCGTCATCGGCGGTGACCATGGTTTTAAGACTTTGCTTTCTATGTGACGATATTATACATATATAATATACATGTATAAAAGAGATAAAAGAGACACACTGGGGGGAGTTTGATTATAGCTTTTAATAGATCGATATAAGCCTTCGGACGATGTTGATGACGGCGGACTGTTGGTGCGGTGCTGATCCAAAGGCTGAGCCAGTATATAAAGAGGCCTCAGGACGCGCGTTTTATGTAGTGTCCGATTTCGACTAACTACCGACCGCGCTGTCATCGCACTGCCACCGTTTCTTTTCACCACGATATATGTGTATGTATATACATAATACCGAACCCGTGTTGCCATTGTAATTATTACTATTATTATTATTATTATTATATGTATTATATTCGACCGGTTAAAAGGGTTTATGCCGTGTGTTTACCTCCATGCATATAAATTTATATAGCTGTATTACAACAATACACGTCCCACAGAAATGCACGATAATAATAATTACTATACGCGGAAAATAATACAAATTATTTTCTCAAAAATGACATGTTTCCTTGACGACAAAATAATGCATCATAAGCAGCGGTAGGATAACACAAAAATATAGGTAGGTACATTATACGCACGATCATTTGTATCGAGTATCATTATAATATGCACATATTATATCACTATAATCCGCAACTGGATATCTTTAGTATTAAATGCATATGAATAAATTACATTTCAAAAGTAATTTTGGAGAAATTCTATATGAAAATGATCTTCTAAAAATGAAATTGTAGTTTACAAACAAATGTTTAGGGCATTTTCATACAGAATAATAATAATACATTTTCAATTAATTATACAATTTCATTACCAATGAACTTAAAAATTAAAATAACTATTAGCATGACATAAAAAAAAATTAACAGTTAAAGCATTGAGTTAATTATTATTTTCTATAATTTTAGATTAAAAGTTGTTTCTTATATATAACTTTAACTTAATGTCATTCAAAATCAATGAAGACAAAAACATTATATTAATGATTTTAGTACGAAGTCAAATATTAGTTAAATATATACGCTATGCATATATATTTGGTTATTATAATAAACTATATAAAAAATTACATGTTACATTCATGAAATTTATATGTAATTTAAAATTACTGCTAAAAAATAATTATGTACATATTGTTATTGTTTTATAATAAAATTGTACTATATACTAATAAGAAGTTGAAAACACTTAAGAGTTAAGACATCTTGATTTTTTTTAAATTTTAAATACTCTAAATACGTGATCTTTGCTAAGGTTTATGAAAGGACCAAATTTGATTTTTTTTTAAATTTTATTTTTGAAAATTACATGTGAGTTGCATACACTTTCAAGTATAATAATTAAAAAATATAAAAATTAAAAGTATAATTATAAGCATAGTTTATTTATTAAAGTAATAAATAATAGATACTGATTATTTTATTCTGTGTTTTTTTTATGTAAATATAATGTAAGCAGCTCTCTAACTGATTTAAGGTATTGTTTAGGTGTTTTCGACGTTGACAATCGTATTAACTATAAACTACCTACCGAAATGTGTGAAAATTAATGTGGGCCACACGAACTTTGTTAAAAGACCGCTTGTTGCCTGCGGGTGGCTAAGTGGGTACTGCTACTCTAAATAAACCAAATGTGCCAAATGTAAACCTATTAAATTTCACTCCATTTGGTTTTTAATCATATCTTATATTTTATCAAATAAATGCAAAAAAAAAGAATTATTTCACCAGTCTATTTAAATTCAAATTAAATAATGTTGAGGTTTTTTTGATACAAGTATATACATTATACCTAAAAAACATTATTTATACATATTTTTAAAATAGTACAAAAAAATGAAATTATTTAATACTGAGAAAAACACTTAGAACTAAAATATGAAAAGACATAGGTGGGGTCCGTATTGGAATAATTAGACTACGTTGAATAAGTTCATTTTTCATATAATAATTATTGGTACACCAATACGCATATTAGAATTAGAAATAAGCATTTCTTACTTTGAAAAACTTTTTTTTATCGTTTATTGTATCTATTTACTAAATGATCTATTTATTTATTATAGGTAGGTACTCTGAAAACATTTCATGTTTAAATCGTGTAATTTAAATTTTTCTACAGGTACAGAGAGAAATGTTTCAATTAGATTTGATATTTTTTATTCACTCTACACCAGGGGTCTTCAACCCACGGCCCGCGGGCCGCATGTGGCCCGCTTTGTCATTATTTGCGTTCCGCGATCACATTTGAAATATAGCACGCATCTTTTCTATTTCGATAAAATTAAAACAGCCATGAGCCACCGATATTGAAAAAATTGGGAAAAGTGTGATAAAACAAATTAAATTACCTTTATACATGTTATAAATGTTGGCTGCTTAAATGATATTAATAATAGTTTGTAATTTAAAATTTAATCATGAAAATTGTAATAGTTAAACTGCATTTTAGTATAAAACACATGTTTTTACTTCGGGTTCGGCCCACGCGATTTGTAGAAAATAATGTGTGGCATCCTCCATAAAAATGTTGAAGACCACTGCTCTACACCTTTTCATTTTACTTGGTCAACAAGTATTAATGTATATCATTTTTCTTGTAAATTCGTGGGCCTACATTTTTATTTCACATACCATTTTTCAATGATCTCATTTCGATAAGACGAGTTTATTTCAATTCAAGTTGTAAATGGTCGTCTCTAAAATACAATAAGTTGTAAACCGAAGTATTTAGTATGTGAGGTAAAAAAAAAAAAAATATATCGTTTCAAATTATTTTCCACCTTTTTAATGTTAATACGCTTATATTATTTATATTATTACTATACCGTAAAATATCTAGAAAAGAACTTAACATTGAGCTGATCAACTATACAAAATACGTCTATTCCTATAAAACTAAGAATATTTTTATTTATTATTATTATTTTTATTTTTTTTTTTTTTTTGAGATTGTTAATCTATAAGTATTTAAAGTTGAAATTAAAATTCTTATTTTTACACATATCAATCGTCGATTTAAAGTCATGTGATATTCAATAAAACGAAAAGTGTGGTGAGTATAGTAAAATACCACACAAGCTTAAATATTATAATATTTATTCGATAAATATATTAAGTTCGGAAGTAAAAGTACTCAGCTTCAGTCAAAAACCTTACAAATGAAACAGTAACTATACATATAGTGAAGAATTTTCTGTCACACGGCACACCACCAACAAGGTCACGAAAATAAGTTCAGCTACCCTGATGTATTTCCAATACATGTTTGATTTGTTAACTTATTTTTGTAAAAAAAAAGTGATTATGTAAATTAAAAAAATACAATGTTGAGAAATCTTTTTGTGATTTACTTAAGCTCGGTAAATAATCTTGAACAAATAACAAATCAAAATACCCACTTTTCGCAACATGCAGCATACAGAAAATGTGTTTATTGTATTATATTATACAAACGGAGGTTTTATTGAATTTCGAATCAAAGTTTTACCACTAATAATTATTAACAGATACATTTTTACATTTTTTTTTTTTTTATTTGAGTAAAAAAGACAATCTACAATCTATACAACTATATGCACATTAATTGGATGAGATAAAAGTATACAATATAAAATAACAATGAATATTTTGACTAATTACCCAGTGGTAACACCCAGCACGTGAGATTATTATTTAATGACGGTTAATATGGATTTTTTTTTTATTTTAGATACGTATACGTATGATTAATTAATTTAGTTATCAGATGAATTGATCAAAGTAGTCTTTAAATTTATAAGAATTTTTTTCTTTTTAGAAAACTGTACAGAAACATAAAACTGTTGACTTAATAATTGTAATTCCAGGAGTTATTTACTTACGTATATACTATTCCTATTAGTATTTTTTATAACAATTTAGTTCAATACCAAAACTGATTTATTTGACTAAACTGTAATTTTAAATTACTTGTAAACAGTGCTTGTCACATAATATAATACTTGAAAATACATAATGTATGTTTAAATTACTATAGTTAAAATAAATGTCCATAAAAAGATGGTCGATAATAATTATGCTTTTATCATGATGTATTTCTGTTATGATTGCATTACCTGAAAACCCCCATTAACAACAACAACAGCATTTTTTTATTTTTTATTTGTCAGCAGCCCTTACGAAATATTTCTACAACGATGAGAGTACATTAATTATATTTTTCCTTACGTGTACTAACAGGAAAAAAATAATTGCCCATTCGTACTCGTTTTTATGGTTCGTATTCTTCGTATTTTAATTTTCTACTAAACCGCGCTTACAAATAGTTGATAAAGCTGATATTAGATTTTCGTATGAAATTTTCTTTTTACACAATATAATACATTATATATATATATATATATATATATATATATATATATATATATATATATATATGTATAGTCGTTGTTTCTTTTCATGGCAAGTCGTTATGCTAAGACAACGTGCCTCGAATGGTAGTGCAAGGAGACGTTGTCATCATATACTTACAAATATATATATATACATATTGTCACTTCGAGAAAATAAGTTTGCGAGAAAATCGCTTACCCCCGCGGTGCATTTACCGGGGAGATATTGTATACTATTGCGACTGCGTATATTTCCCCCGGGACCGACGACGACCCCCCGCTCAATCTGACTATGTGTTAACCACAGTGGTGGTTTTGATTTTTTTTCTTTTTTAGTTAGTTATATATATATATATATATATCTGAGCCGAAGTCTTTATACTATTACCAACCGTTCTTCCCGGCCTTGCACCCCGTCGTCAGAATTTGTAGCATTTGCAGCCAGCTGTTGCAACGCATCTAATAACCACCGCATGTTATGCTGGAGAATCATAACCACAAATCAAGCTTTTTTTTAAGAAATTTATACATACCTAATATATAAATGAGTACACTACCTTTGTATATTTTATAAATTGTTCTACCCAAAAGCATGTATGATAAGTATGATCCGAAATGCTTCTGTATTTTACGATAACCTATAGAATTTAAATTACAATTAATAGTCTGAAAATGCATAATTAGATAATTAGATGAAAATATGAAAGTTAAACAATTGATTTTCAATAATTTCATAAAACTTCACTGAAAAAATCATAATTATCCTTAATTTTTCAATATTTTCTAACGTAAAGTAACAAAAAGCCTTTATACATTATAAATTATTATCCTTTTTTGGGAAAATCACAATTAAAGTCAAATAGAAGCACAATAAATTTTAATTGCGAATAAAACTGATATTGATTTAAAAGACTTTCATAAATATTTAAATTGATTTTGTTTTAAATTCACATTATTCATTAATTGATTATATACATATAATAGCCGCTTATACTTATTTTTAATTTTAACATATTCTTCATTTTAAAATTCTAAATTAATTTAATTGTTATTTTAGTTGAAATAAATTTCAACGTGTTAATTAATTGTAATGGAAATTGATATTCATTTTGTAGCTAAATATTTGTTTAACCATTTAACACATTTAACTATGACTTGACCAAATATATAATTATTATACTCGTAGATAATTCGGGAGAAATAATGTAAAATTTTTTTTCAAATAGTCAAACATACTGTGTAAAATATACTGGAATTATTCCAGTACATTTTACACAAACTTTCTTATATAACGCCCTAATTGGGTATGAAAAATCTGGAAAATTTGAATTCCACTTAAATTTTTAGACCGTGAGACATCACCGAATACCAAAAACTATATATCAAAAGTAGCCTACTCAAAGAGTTTACCAGAAACCGAGAACCAATATAAAATATATGGAGCCAAGTGACATGAAACAATAATCAACATTAGGAACCATCCAGTATTTTAATTTTGTTTGTGCAAACATCTTAAATCTAATAAAAAAATATTCTATTCATAAAAAATATGTATAATTTTATACCGGAAAATGTACAACCAATCATGGAAAGTTCAATAAATTAGCCTTTAGTTTCCGCTTAAAATATTTTAACGATATCTAGTGCTCAATTCTGGAACACTTCATGTAAATGCACCATTTGAAAATCATGGCGTATATACTGCGCTATCTAGTGATGGTTAATTTTTAAATTAAATATCATTTAAAATGTTAAGTACAGTTATTATTTGCATAAAGAAATTAATGCCAAAATATAATGATGATGATAATATTGTAAATATGTATAACTATTAATTTGTAATTTATGTCGATACTATCATTAATGAAAGAACTAAATCTTAATAAATTATCGCACAAATAATATGTTTTTAGAAAATTACAAATCTATAAATAATTATTGGCACAGAGTAACCTGGGGGTCTATTCTTGAAATCATTCGGATCGGACCCGTATACGAAAACCGTAGTTTCCACACGGATTTCCACATGATCCAAAAAATACGTATTCTTGAAATTTTTCCGTGTACGGATGGGTTCGGTTATGTGGAAAAGTTCCGATCGATTCATCCGAATGGGGGTATGGCATTCGGAAACGTATTTCCGTATACAAATAAACACATTATCATGTTACTATCCTATTGTTGTCGTTAATTAAACCACATTAATTAATATATGATTACTATAACTGCGTATTAATTATAAAAATAATTGATTATTTTTTTTAATTAATTATGTACAGCAAATTAAAATATAGGAAAGTAACAAAATAATTGATAAAACTAATCAATAACCGTGGTTTTTGACAATATTTTAGCTGATGTTAATAAATAATACATTTTTTATCCGAATAATATTGTACATACCTACCTATCTTGTAATGTTTATAAAGTTTAAAGTTTCAACATTAAACATTGAGACAGACATTTAATATACAGGGTCTGTCAGAACAAACGCATGTTTTTCAAAATAATGCTACGCTAAAAGTAATTTCAGTAAAATAATTTTGAATATATCAAAAAATGTAGGAACATATGCAGTTTTTTTATCTTTGATAAAGTTTAGGTTTTGAAAATAATTTCAGTCATATGGCGCTCTAAAGCCACAATGCAGGAATGCAGGCGCTCGCGAAACGAGCCCATCGCGTCGGTCAGCATCTGTCCCGGAACTTCTCCCACTACTTGTGTTATCTCATCCTTCAATTCATCAAGAGTTTATGGTTTGTATTGATACACTTTTGATTTGAAGTGACCCAACAAAAAAAAATCGCATATTAACAAGTCAGGGAGCGAGAGGGCCACGAAATGTCCCCAAAGCGCGAAATGAGACGTCTGGAGAATTTTTGACAAAGAACCTTTAGAAATTTTAGCAAAATCAACACACTATTGGTAATGACCTGCTTATAACTGTTGGCAAACTGGGATTTTATAGAGATGAAACGCTAAATCAATTTTTAAGATCCGACGTACAGTTGATTCGTTGATCCCAAAAGAAACAGCGTGCAAACGGACAAAACGGTTAGGGCTCCGAAATGTATCCAACCTTACTCTGTCCACGTTTTTAGGTGTTCTAATAATCCGTTAGTTTTTTTCATCGATACCGTACCAGTTGTGTTGAATGCTGTGACCCATCTCAAAATGGTATTACGGTCAGGAATCGTTCCTCAACGCGGATATCGAAGTTAGAACGAAAATCTCGCTGCGTTTGAACAATATATTTGCCGTTTTCAAAGTACCGTTTACAGTCTAAACACTTGTTGTTACACACTCCACACCTTGTTGACAACTAATACTGCATGTTATCGGCTTTAAAACGAGCCGTCTATCACACCGATTGGACTTCTCCACTTGAAATATTAATAATTTTAAAAACATGCGTTTGTTTTGACGGACCCTGTATTAACACAAGTTAAATCGGATAATTAATTGTATCATAGTTAAAAATATTGTTGCTAAACCAAAAATTACCGAGAGAAAGTACGTAGGTAGTAAAATACTTGCGATAAATATACCGTCAATCGTCATTAATTAAAATTACCGAACTCTACCCAGAGAGTTGTCGAGTGTAGAGTTAAAAATAAAATATATAGTAAGACTCAATCAATGATAAGTTAAATAGGATACAAGCATTGATTATAGAATAGATAAAATCTATTCAATAATCAATGATACAAGCATATAAATACATTTGTATTTGGTATTTTCACAGGTAATTTGAACAATAACTTTATCGTGCGACGTACATTATTATTTGTGACATACTGATGATTATCGAGTGATTATCGTTGGTTACGTAGGCATCAGTGCTCGAATTGGAAATATAAAAGAAGGGGTACTAAGAAACTTTAAAAAAAATTAACGTCCCCTCAATAATTGAAATCAATGCAAATTAAAAATTGAAGAAGGGGTACGCTTAAAAAAATAAAGATAAGAAGGGGAGCTCCGTCCGCCTGCGTCCCCCCTCAATTCGAGCACTGGTAGGCATACCTACTCGTGTCTTATTTTGATATTTTCATTTAACTTGTGACTCGCCTTTGATGAACACCGTGATTCTCGCGCACTTATATTTTAAATTTTAACTTAAAACATGGACGATTTAGATTTGTATGTTCAGCTGAATGGCCTCGAGTTATTAGAACAAATCGAAGAGGATGCAGAAAATGTCGCCCGCGTTTTTGTTTGTTGTGTTAAAATAAACAATGAGATTGTATATTTTAGTAGTGTTACCAACCTAATTCATACGATATAATAAACCATTCGGACAAATTTCCGTGTATGTGGAAAGTTTTTCGTATACGGATAGTTTTATTTCAAGAATACTATTTTTCGTCCGTACATGGAAATCTATCGTGTGGATACTGGATTGTTCGTATACGGATGATCCGAATGATTTCAAGAATAGACCCCCAGGTGTGTATTATTTTAGATACAAATGAACTTAGCAGTAAGTGATAATTTAAACTCAAATCACAAAAAAAAGATAAATTTATTATACCTAATGTTTATTCAACATTACAGTAACAAATGATAAATATTTATTATACAATATTTAACTATCAAACATAACTTTTAATATGAGGTACTCGGTATCTTAACAAAAATTTAACCGCTTTTAACAAAAAAAATCCTGTGTCGTGATTTTTGAAATTATTTTAGCATCATTAGTAAATAATATAAGTAAGGTCATATTAAATATTCAAAACTAGAAACTGTTGAAAACGCCTCGTTTGTATTTCATAGTTCTTTTATCTTAAAAAGTAATTCAATTTTTTTCAAACTTTTTTCAAATATGTAATAACATCATGGCATTGATATATAGTAAAATTTCAAGTTTCTTGTGAAATAAATTTGGATTTATGACTAAATAACTAAATAAATTTAGCTAAAGTATCGTTTATGGCAAATTGTACGTACTGTTTTTAATCAGATTTTCGGTAATTTTTCCTTACACATGGAAAAACATTTAAGAGAGAAAATGGACCTTCAATGTACCATCCATGTGCAATATCTGACCTTTAGAATCACTGAATGACATTTTTGGACAAAGTATGTCAATAACTGTGTGCACGAAAAAAAAGCAAAAAGTAAAAAAAAAAATAAACATCATTGTAAAACCAATAGAGCTTCGTTTCACTTAGAATATCAAATTAATTCTGATTACATGGGACTCCCCTTGACTTTATTTCAACCATATTTATACTAATAATTAATATTTATACAAAAAAATTAAAAAAAAATATATATATAAGCCAACGATTAATGATTATGTGATGGAAATTAAATGATTCAAAGATAGTACAGATATAATAAGACTGGAGAAATTCCAATGTTAAGTGGGTAAAATAGTAAGGAGTATAAAATAGTAGTAAAACAATAAGGAACGCAACATTTTAGAATTTAATGTGATAGGTATGCATAGTAAAATATTTTCTAACCTTTAAATCTCACAAAATCGAGTTCTGAATCTATGGATGTATTATTATTATTTACGTCTGGAATTATCATAGCAACACGAAATCGACATACGTTCGCTATTCAAGTTGGTCGCCCATTCAACCAATTATTGCTTCTGTATGAGGAACATTCAGAAAATCTAAAAGTTTTGCTAAAGCTAAATAAAACGAAAACATAATATGATTCTTATAGGTAACGATATTGTGTGTCGTTTGAGAATATTTACGCTAGTGATGGAAACCAATTTTCTTTTTCTTTTAATTCTCCGTAAATATCTTTAGACGTAATGTTATTTGAATGTAGCAAACAACAACAAAACGTTTATTGAATGTAATGAAAGATTATTATTTTTTTTTTTCAATAAAATACAGATTCAGAAAAGCGAGTACTGAACGCTATCTGGATTTATATGTTTTTTTACGAAACTGAAAATGTTTCACCGCAAGATAGCACTGTTCTATCATCAATTCTAAAAATTACGAGGGTGAAAAAAACTATGTAACAAAAATAATAAAAATTCCTTGTAATCAAATATTCCTTTTCTGTCGAATAATATTTTTTTATTTGTGTATAATATTAATTGGAAACTAACGAAACAAAAACCGCCACACCTATCCGTCACACCTATCCGTCCTAACCTAACCGTCGTCCCTTTGTGGACCGACGGGACTTTAAAGTCCCAGCCAAAAAAAAAAAATCATATAAAATTACGTGTAAATGTGGAACAGTTGTTATTGCCCGACGGGACTTCTATGTCCTGTATTCTACCAGAAAAAATTATCTTGGAAGAAATAAAATCAGTTATCATAGTTTTATCAGTGTTTGTTTATTAATACTTTTCATAAACACGTTTTTACAGTTTTTGTTTTACAGTAATTGTTTAATTTTTTTTTAAATTTTTTTATTAAAAGTCCTTAATTTTATAATTATTTTTACATTGATTGTATGTAAAAAAAAAAAATGACCTAGATGACTGACGGGACTTTTAAGTCCAGACCGTAGAGGACTGGCGGGACTTTTAAGTCCCAGGATAAAATAAGAATGAAGGATAAAGAAAAACATTTTTTTTTTCAAATCCTATCTTAGAAATAGGAAAAATTTTGAAATGGCCAAAAAAAATTTTACTTTTTTAATGTTATTAAGGTGCTGTCCTGAAAGGGTTAATACTATGATATTATCAGATCAGGGGATGATCGTCCTTCTGTTGCCCAGTTCCTACATAATGGCAGTATTGGTCTTATTTTAGTACACCTTAATATGTTTTCTTCAGTTGTGAAACAAATTCATTACTCATAATTTATGAAGTAAAACACTAAAATAATTTGAAAATTACACATCCTTCTCTATATAGCTGTGTATACCACCTGTATACAGGTGCGGACTGACTCGAGTGGCGATGTGGCGATCGCAAACTGGGCCCTTTTATATTGGAATAACTGTTTATAATTCGGGCTGATAGAAATATTTCTATTAAAGGAACTTCAAGTGTTACCTACAGTACAATAAATATTACGTAGACATATACAATATTATTACAAACGTGTACTGTTCCAATGCCCTTTTATACTATATTAGGTAGGTAGTTAATAAATTATCATTGAATTATATTGAAAATGTTCACTATAAATAAGTTTTAAAGTATAATTTTTTATTTTATATCACAAGTTGCTCATTACGATTTTTTTTTTTGTGATAATTAATGTTAATGATTTAAAAAAAAAAAATTAATTTATTGAAAATTATACGAATATTCCAATAAAAGTCATTACTTACATATTTAAATCAATCATAAGGCTTACATTTATTAAACTCAATTTATAGAACAGATATTGAAACTATTTTAATTGAGATGCAATGAACGGTACTTTAGAAATGTCCTGTCAACTAATTTTCATGATTTTAACGCATATTTTCATTACTATTTCCGTGGACCATTTTGATAAATTTATTCAAAATAATTATATTTAGAGGCAAAAATCCTCATATAAGAACAGTATATCAATGCTACAATAAATTCAAAAGTACAAAAAAAAATATTTTGGGTCACTTAAATAACTAGACTGGGCCATTCAAACAAATCGCCGGGCCCTAAATTTGGTGTCAGTCTACCCCTTCTTAGGTACACTTAAAATATTGACATACCAAACGCATCTACTGTTTGGTTATATAATCTGTTTAAACTACATTTAGTTTTGTATTGTTGACGTTGAAGTACTTTATAATAAATCTGTAATAATAGTCAATAGAGCACACCAACACTAAATTATTTGAATCGCAAAATAACTGAGATTTAAAATACAAATAATGCAAACACGTTATCTTATAAGAGTGTTTCTGGTTTTTTCGTACTATTTTTTGTAATAACCCCGAATAAATTAAATAGGATTGAAAACCTATGTTTATTTTCGCGATTTCGAGTCTCTAAAAAATGATCACAGCAGCTAATTTACTCACAAATTTTAATGCAAAACTTAATATTCTATCGTATTATAATAATGTGTGTTTGAGTTGTACTTGATATTGAGATTTCTACGCCAACGCCATAATTTAAGTTTAACCCTAATAGGCAAAATGGCATAAGTGACACTTTTGGTGAAAATGACATTTTCGCATAAAAGTGTTCAGAAAAATCAGCTGTATCGATGATTTAAAGGCGTACCTAAGCGACTATTGGATAAAAAATAGGTCATTTTTGTTTTATAATTTTTCATCATAGTACATAAAACATTATATTTTTTAACGTTTACTTGTGTTTCTGAACATTTGTCTAAATGTTGCTAACGCCGTTTTGCCTATTAAGGCTCGAATTATACTCACGGCTCTCACCAACGACTGTAAAATACAAAAATCGTGTGTGATGTTAAAATAGGATTTCCCGGGACAACGGAAAAATCATATGGAAAATTATTTTTCATTAAAATGAATATCAAAAGGGATATGGATAACTAGCTGTCGAGTGGTTAGTGTAATTTCGAAAGACCCGAATTTGCAAAACACAAAATAGGTTTTCGATTTCACTCATTAACGTAAGATTATTCTCAAAGTTTGTTCGAAAAATACGGAAAAACTGTAAATAAATCAACTCTGATATTAAACGTTAAACATATACTTAACATAACATTCCTCTAAATATTGTTTGTCAAATAAAAATGAACTACGAATGATTTATTATTTATTTTTATTTTGGTTTCATTGTCAAATTGCTTCAACTTAACAATAATAAATTCACGTGCGCTTGATGATATTATTGTTTTATTTATATTAAACCATTCCGGAATTATTCAGAATAATAACTGTCTGATTTTAAGATATCGACAATTTTTTTAAATAAATACCCACTAAACCAATTGAATTTAAATCAAACAAAAAAAAAGTTCTTTTGAACTTTATAGTTAATATTAAATAAAAAATAAATCATAAAGAGTCAATGTTAATTGAACGATATCATGAGTTCATACTTACAGCTATACAGTTATTTTTGTTTATTTCATAATACATTTAATGATTCAAAATTATGCTTTTTATATGTTATTAGAAAATTTTATATTTATGAAATCTGAAACAACCATTATCATAACCTTAAGTTGCTGTAAACAAGCCTGGATTAAGATATTTTGAGGGCCAAGGCCGAAATTTAAATGAGGCCTTTATTTAAAAATAACAAAACATAAGTATTAGTAAATAATAAGTCTTTTTATATATTTTTAACAAACATTTAAAAAATGTTTTCTTGCTTATGCTTGATAAAATTCTTGAATAATTTTTGACTATTAATAGTTCAATAAAATGTCCTCTACGGATGCTACTAGTACCATTAGTGCTGTTAAGTTGCCATGGTTTAGGGTTATTCTGTTCTTGTTTTTAATTTTATTTAGTTTTGAAAAAGCTCTTTTGGCTGAGAAACTTGAACTTGGTTTGGTTAATTACATTTTAAGAGCAATATATAAATTAATCTATTTTCATTAAACCATTTCCAAAGATCAAGTATATTCAAATTTTGATTGTTTTTCAATGATGATCTGCATTGTGTGCAAAAGTGTTCATGAAAGTGTCTTACTTCATTTTTTATGTATATCTACATATTTTTTGTATGATAGTATACAATTATTAATGCTTTGCTCACATCTTTTTCTTCACATGCATTAGTTGTATCACCTATCGGATTACAGAATTTTAAAACAAATAAAAGCTGTCGAAAATAAACTTATATATATATATATATATATATATATATATATATATATATATATATATAATGAATTGAAGGTTTCAATTCTAAACTTATCACTGCCTTTCAATATTGTTTCATTTGATTTATTGCCACTTAAATTCTTTTTTGAAGTTCTTCGTACTTTATAATGGTGCAAACTATTGATTTCGGAACCAAGTTCAATCATTTTATTTTCATATTCTACACTAGAGTTTCTTAAATTTCAAATGTTTTTATTCTATGATTTTGATAAATTCAAAGCGTTTAACGGGTCTTGAGAATTATTTAAGAAATTTCTTGCAAATGCAAAGATGTATTATTGGATTTATTCAGCATATCGTTCCACAAAAAATCTAGGTATGCAGTTTCTTTTCTTTTTCTTTTTATTTGCTTTAAAAGCAATTTCGCATCGTTTTTTTGAACCTCCACTTCCAATATCTTTTCCACTTATACTTTTTAAATCTTTTTTTTATTTTTTTGTGATTACGAGTAAATGCTTGACAAGATTCCGTGTGACAGAACCAACTGGTTTCAATAAGTGATTTTAAAACAACTAAACGAGCATTTTTATACAGATATGTAATATATTTATTATCGTCAATTTATGATAAGTTCGTAACTGACAACGGTATTAATAATTATCTTTGGACTTTTTTTTTTCATTTCATCTTATTATTGATATTGACAATTTTTCAATATGCTAAGTATATCAAGCCAAAAAATTAGAAGTCCCCAATTTTTAAGGCCTGGGGGCCATGGCCTTGGTGTTTATATATATATTGGTATTTAACTACATAATTCTAAGTTTTTTGATATGAACAATAGTTTACAATATTTAAAAAAGTCTAGGTCTATAGTGCGTTTAATTTCTTGACACCTCCGAAAGTAGACACATGCCAAGAATACCAAATAAGAAAGTGTTTCCATGTGATTTTACACTCATCAAATGTAATGCTATTTTAGCGCATAAATACATATGTATTATATTTTAATGTTTTGATAATATGTTTACATTTTTTAAAGTATTCATATAAAATTAATGGATATTTATGTATGCTAACATTAAGTATACATCAATTTTTCGTTGTAATAAATCCTGTTAATGTTACACGTAGGTATATTATGTAACCGCGAGTTTTGATGGAATTACGATAACACTTTAAAGTCGAATATTATATCAATTCAATTTTTTATTTTTATTATGATTTTTTTTTTTTTTTTTTTTTATAGTCAGAATTATATGTATGATTTTCTATATAGAGGGTTAGCAGCTGGCGCAGCTGTTACGTGTATATGTGTGTGTGTGTGTGTGCGTGTGTACGTTAAGCCCGAATATATGTATGCCGTAGTACTGTACGCGTATAAGGATATCCGTGAAGGGGTAGTGGCGTTAAACCGAAGACACGACAGCTACACGAGGGTCGCTAATTCCATAATAATGCCGACCCACCCCTTGCTACTGCAACTCTCTTCGTCACCCTGTCTCTCTCTATTTCAATCTCTTACTCCTATATCGCTCTCTCATCCTTAGAGTATAGCAAACTACAAATTGATTGTTCTAAACTTTGAGCTGGCTGACGCCTTTTCAACAACTTACGAGTTTTCTTATTCTTTTATTTTCGTCATGCGAGACCCACCCAAGAACATATTGGTCTAAAGTACTTTTTAACTCGACTTGTTTTACGATCAAAGAAAATTCAATACTAAGGTTATTCCAATTACAGAAAATGTATGACTAAAAACATAATCGCATAGATTTTCGCGAAAAGAACGAATAAATACAACGAATAAATAATTTACAAAAAAAAAATTAACTAAGTAATTCATTTATTTCATACATGGTTTATGCTGGTAGATTGATTTATAACTAAATTTTTTATAATTACGAAAATGTATTTAACTTTTACGAAGATCTATTGTACAGTAAAATTAACTTTATACTTTAAGAATTACTTAAAAAGTTTAACTTATAAGAAAATATAATATTTTTTCATTCATAAAATATACAACACGTCATAAAGAAGGTGTATCTCTTATTGAGTTTTTATTACATTTTTTATATTTTATATACATGTATTAGTAAAATTTTCTACTTATTAAAGTCATGATAATTAAGTTATGATAAACATTTGTCTTATTTGGTTTTTTTTTCATGATAAATCTTTACAATATTTTTTTAATAATTTAAGTTTTGATCTAGATATTACAATTCACAATGTAAAATGAATTGATTAATTGATAATTGCATCAATACCTTTATTCGTAATTACTTTTCATAGCTTATATAGTTATATCCCCCGAATATGTGCAGAAAAACAGAAAAACGAACAATAGGCAGAGTAAATAATATAATATAATTATTAAAATATCCTTATTAATTATGTCAAAATAGATTTTGTGACTTACTTTAATACAGATTAAAATATTAAAAAAGCTTATTTTTATTATTTTAATGGATTCGTTGTGATATAATAGTGATAATAGAAAAAATAAAATGTATTAAAGATATTTTTATTTTTAAGTGCTCTCTCTCTCTCTCTCTCTCTCTCTCTCTCTCTCTCTCTCTCTCTCTCTCTCTCTCTCTCTCTCTCTCTCTCTCTCTCTCTCCCTCTCTCTATCTCTCTTTCTGCTTCTTTCTCTCACACGACTCTCCTAAACATATTCAATATCGTTTACCAAAAAAATATGAAAATTGCTTAAATTTCTTTCCTTTATATCATGAAAATATTGATACTAATTAGAGTCTTCAAAATTGTTGAACTATCTTTAAAGACTTTACACGTGATAATATTGTCTTATAATATTTATAATAGATTTATGAGATAATGTATTTACCAAAACGTCAGTAAGAGTAATAACCTTATGTTATATAACATGGCGATATTTAATGCAAATTATACTAGGTAGCTTAATTATCCGTCGTTTCCGGGTTAAAGTATAAAAACATTTACGAATAGTAATAATAATAGTCATACATTCTCAAGGAACTATCTAACATTGGTTTGACCCTTTAAAATTTAAATTTTGAAAAATCCTTTCTTTATGCGCTAATAAACAGTAATAAGTGCATTTCCTAAAATTTCAAATGAATCGGTATGGTAGTTTATATATAATTTCTTTTTTAAGTAAAATTTCCGATTAAGTTGGTTAGTGCATATTATTATTATATTATTATTATTATTAATATTTGTATTATTATTATTGTAATTATTACATTTAGTATATTGTTATAAAAATCCAATACTAAGTTAACTATGAAAATGCACTACTCATGTAAAACTGAAAATTTTCGAAAAAAAATTATAACTTTTTTTGAAATCCCGTTTCACCACCTTAGGGGATGAATTTAAAAAATATAATTTTATATATATTATAGATATATAGTATACAGACCTAACGTTTGAAACACCTTCAATTTTATATTGTTATAATAATTATAAAACATATAAATAATGAAATATGCTATGCGATTTAAAATAAAATGAAATAATCCGTACGTCGTCGAGTACGAACTGGTGTACACATTTACTAAAAATATATTCCACTCATCCGTTTTTCCGATACATCGTATGAGTCTTTGTGTGTAGGTCTATAGAGTGAGTACAACGAAGCGCCTAAAGGTCTACGTGGAGGCCCGCGATCGTAATTAGCGGCATTGCCATTGGCTAGAGAGTCGGTCCGGTGTTCGCCTCCGGGTGATTTATATCCGTCGTTGTAGTGTCGCTAATGGATTTCGGATGTCCTCCCCTGCGGATCACACCAGACTCGGACATAGTTTTCACACGATTTCCCCATGACGTTAGCAGTTATATACATATAACATATACATACACACACACAAATATATATATATGTGTGTGTGTGTGTGTGTGTGTGTGTGTGTGTGTGTGTGTGTGTGTGTTTATTATCTAAAAAAAAAAATTAAACAACAAATCACCGTTAACTATTTTCTAAATCATCTAAAATGTTGATTTTTTTTTTCAGCACAAGTAATAGTAGTTATAATTGTTTCTAGTTAAATTTTCATCACTACGGTAGAGCGATATATTTTTTTTAAAACGCAGCCTAAGCCCACTAAGATAAATACCGGAGTTGCTGCAATTACACGGGTCAATAAAGAGAAAACTTTTTAATTGCTTTTATGACAAAACTTGAAGATGTGTTAATCTTTTCTTCATATCTTCATTGCGCATGTGTAGTAAAATATAATACATGCTTGGGTATTTACTTCACACAATTATAATTTACTATACAATAAAAAAAAATTTTAATATTTAATTACAAAGAAATGTATAATCAATTAGAAGTCATAACACTTAGTTAATTTTGCAAACACTTGAACTGGTTAATTTAAATTTATAGTATTTAGTTTATATTTATATTATTTAATAAATTCTGATTTGAATTCACGTTAAAAAAAGTTTATTGTTCTTTAAATTATAGCGAAAATAATAATTGTTTATTGATAATTAGTAACAATAAAAATATTTTATTTCATAAATGAATTTCTTTCATATAGTTACCTATAATAATATAAGTTAAAAGTACAAAACATCTTACTGTTGCGTGAAGACCAAACTGTATTACCGTTGCATCGTATTTAACATTTTTGTGATATTATAAATGCATTTTGGTTTCCCACATTCTTTGATAGAATATTATGAAATAATTGAAATTTTTGGTGAGTTAAATTTTTCAGAGTAGTTATTACTATTGTGTATGTAGTTATATAATTATTATCATGCTCGATATGATCTTCTGGAGTGGATTTATTTATACAAACGATAAACACGATCGAAATTGTGTCTCCGGAAATCTTATTTAACATTGATTAGGTATATTTCAATAAGGTATCGCCCATGGAGTATGACAACAAAGCATATTTATAAAATATTATAGTTTATATTATGCTCGTAATATAAAAATTAATACAAATAATATTAATATTGAATAAACTTCAAAAACTTATATAAGATATTATTTACGAAACTCTTGTTATTTTAAACGGTCAATAATCAGGGTGGAACATTTCAATTTCAAATCCATAGGCATGACAATGCATTTTGCTCTTATATATAATTTACTGTAATAATTTAATGAAAAATCTAATTTGGAAAAAAATAATGAATATTTTAAGACTTTCAAAAATTAAGTCTCAGTTTTCAACAAACTCTTTTAACTGTATATACTCAATAATATTTGATTAATCGATTGTGGCTTTACTAAGCAGTTAGCGTATCTATGTAATGTCAAATAAACATGTCATAGTGAAGCCTGTAACTTGTATTTTAGGTTTCAGAAACGTATATAAGGTGCTGCACGACATTACTGAAGATATTTTTGGTCAAATTCCAAATGAACTTGAAGAGTGATCGAAAAAATAATGCCGAAACACACGATAACCGTCCCTTGTTTTATCGAAAACTCACATAAATAAATAATAATAATAATAATAATAGACTTAGAAGTTAGGAGTGTTGTCTAAATTATTATCATAGTTTAAATTTGTTTCGTTTAAAATGCGTATTCTATATCAAAGTAGTCCATACATATATGGGTTCAAGTGTGTATTTAATTATTTTTTGTACGGTATGGCACAGGATGTATGACAACAACAATTATTTTTAGATGAACAAAATCTTGCGTTTGTATGTCATATCAACGTTGATAATATTATTACCAGCATACGCAAACGAACGATACCAAAATCAGAATATTATAAATTATGTTGTATTATATCGGACGGCACAGACTGCAGTAGAGTGTAGTGTATATACGGAATGAACTGGGAACGAACGACTCACGTCCGTATCGAATTCAGTGTTATCCTTTCAAAAAAAGAAAAAAACAGATGGAGTGTTTGAAAAAGAAGGTCACGACCGCTGTCGTTTTCTGGTGCACGTCCCTTTGTCGGCTTTTATCAGCCTTAGCTACCAGGCGTTTCCGAAACACAAACAAAAATGCTGTTCGTTAATGATCTTTTTCTTGTAATTATTATACCCAGGCTCTAATTACCTACGGATATCATACAAATTATATTAACGATGGAATATGTGCTTTGAGAGCGGTCCGTAACGCCGCCACCGCCATCGTCGTCATCCTCGTCGTCGTCATCATCATAACAACACGGGCTGTTAAATCTTTACAACTAATTAAGATTGTTTGGCTTTTGGACACACACAAACACACACGCGCGAGTATATATATATATATATATATGTGTGTGTGTGTGTGTGTGTGTGTGTGTGTGTGTGTGTGTGTGTGTGTGTGTGTGTGTGTGTGTGTGTGTGTGTGTGTATGTATATATGTATATCAACGCATACATGCATTTACTCGCTATACACACGACCCATCGCATTGGGCGCACATGTGAAAGACACACGACCGGAAAAAAAAATGTGTATATAATCGTTATTTTATTATTATTATTATCGTCACGTTATTATTCTGACGGTGGGTTTGCGACGACAGGACGACTTGGCAAACGGCGTGTATTATATATACTTACATATTATAAAAAAAAAAGAAAAACGGATGCAAATTATTTGAAGCATTAATATTGTAATTGCCTGCATTTAACGGACAATTGACAATTATCTTTCATGTCATACTGCGCGCAATGCTTTCGTGTCGAGCATGTATCATCTTTAATAAATAATATAAGATGTATGTGTGTGCGTGTGTGAGTGCGCTTGTGTGCGTATATGCTGTCATTACTCATAACATGGCCTGAGCAAACAGCGAACGTTTTATTATTACATATAAACCACGTATTTGCGTAAAACATATTATATTATATACACCAACAAAATACGATATTTTAGTGAAGTTTGGTAGACACTATATACTATGGCACAAAAGTTCTTATTTCCCATATTAAAATACCGGTAGAAATATCTTGATATTGACATTTTAATTGGACTGAATATTCACTCAAGCATAAGTCGATATTTACAAAGTATTTTAAAGTATTTTTTGATTTTTGTTATCGTCATTATTATTATTATTACTATTAAAACAATATATTTACAATTAATACAAAAAATAGAGTAAAACACAAATCAAATAAGAAATTTTTTTTTTTTTTGAAATGGCAACTAATTAACATTCACGGAAAAATTCGGATCCGTACTACTTAGTACTCGACCACTTAATATCATCTCTTTTATATGATTTGTTCATTATTTTATTTTGTTCTCTGTTTTTTCATCTTTAGCAAGGTTAAAATTTTATGAATATTCTCGACGTAAAACAAAATAGTTGATTGATAATTAAGAGCAGTAGGGATTGAAATATTTTTACTCTTACAGAAAATTCAATAGTAAATTTTTCATATTTCTGTAAATAGTTACTGCGATTTAGCTTTGATCATGGTCATTTAAATTATAAACCTAATTTTTAATTAATGTTTCCAAATTAAAGTCATCGTTGTGCATAAGTATTTTAAAATAAACATTAATGCATTATATACATTTATATCTTTTGAGTTTTCCATAGGCTTATACTAAACAAAACATTAGGCACGTCTTGTGGAAACGCTGATGTGATGGATTTAAACGAGCTATGATATTTTCAATCACAGTCGACGATAATCCAATTTTCCATTATAGTGCCCAAGCTTATATCTGATTATCACCCTAAATTGCACACATCCACAATATTAGGGAGTTTGCCACTTAAACAGTTGAATGACAACAATAATTGTTCCGTGGATTATACACAGAGGCAGGATAAAATACTTTTGTTTAATTAAAGTGCATGATTTCAGATAGCGATTTGTTGAATGAAGCAAAAAATATATTTTGACACTCTCCCTTTTGGATTGTTATAATATGCAAAAATTATTTAAAGTAACTCACCGCAGTAAAGAAATCATACGGTTTAGTACCAATATTATGTCTGATAACCAAACAAAGAAACAAAATAATTTACCTTATTTTTTTTTTTTTACTTTATTTTTCCTTGTGTTATAAATATCCTGCAAAATGTATAAATGGAAAATTCATAATATTTCAGTACAAGATCCCAATGCAATTAAATTTTTTTGAAACTGATTTATTTACCTTGAAAAGAAGATTAAATGTTAAAAAATTATAGAACACATATTAATTTAATTTGCCAACATTAATATCAATTCAGTGATTTTATGTATTTATTTGTCATTATTGTTAGTATCCTTATTATATTTTATAACCTATTTCTTATTATGTTTATTATATGTGTGTATCATAATCTAGTCAGAACTCAAAATATTAGTACAAATATTTTCATCACGAATCAACGAACGAAGTTGTCTTTTATAACATATGACTTTATATATGGCATAACAATAGTAGCACTATTAAATTATATATAAATTATTTAAAACTAACCAAGCATGAATTGAATTGTATTGCATTGAACTGGAAAAATTGTTTTATAACAACTAAAAAATTTGCTACCCCCGTCATCATTATTTACTGGAAAACATTTTATTACTACTCGTCTCGTCACTCGATGTAGTAATTATACATTTTGTGTATATCATATGATTTGTCTCTTATCACACGAAAAGTATGCCTACATCAAATCGCTATCTGAGGCAATTATGGACCAAATAACATATAATGCACTTACATAGAAATAAATCTACGTAAATATATTAGAATATATGGATATTGGATATATTTTATACATGAATGTATAATATAGTGCATATTGTCGATTTATTTTCATCAGAAGCCGATGATAATATAATATATAATACCATCTTGACTTTTAACAAAATAAATTTGTTTTTGAGCTAATAATTCGTTTTAATCTTCGCATTTAACCAAAGTATAATTAATAGAATATGTGTTAGAGAAACGAGAAGTATCCACAATCACGTGTATCATGTGATTTTAAATACTGATTGTCAATGTATTCATTTAAACTATCATAAAATCATCTTTTCATTTTAATATAACTTTTTAATTAGTTTATAACTTAACGTTGTACTTAATATTATGTGATTCAGTGTATTTTAATGTTATGAATATTTTAATACATCAATGTATATGTATAATTCAAAAGAAGAAAATACCGTTATTTTTTACCTAAACGTTCACTACATCTAACCAGTGGCGGCGCCAGAAATTTAATACCAGGTGGGCCAAGCTGGGGCCCAAATTTTTTAGGGAGGGCCAAATTGTTGACCTGATATATATATAAAAACAATATTTACGACAGGCACTTTTGCAGAGGGGGGATGGGGAGGGTCAACTTCCAATTTTTCAATTTTTTTTACACTACATCGTGTAAACTTACTATAAAACAATGATTCGTAAACATGTATTAATAGTATTTATTTCCTAACAAAATATATATTTATGTAAACACTTTTTAATTTTTATACTCCCTAACCCAAAATTACACTCAATAACAATTACACCATCATGCATCAATAAAACTGTAGTACAATTGAGTTTCTATAACCATAAAAAAAAAACTACAAATATTTTAAACTGACAATAAACATTATATTATGTAATAATACCAATTTATTATATATAAAAAAAAAAACTATATAAATAAGTATAATATTTTAAGATAAAATAAAAAACAACTGTTTAAAGTTTAAATTAAACAATTAAAAACTTTTAATATTAATTATTTGTTTAAAATTAATTGAAAATAATAAGAACGATAAGATAATAATATATTATATAAGTACCTATATAACACATGTAGGTAAGTTAAGAAAAACAGCAATAAAATACATAATAATATAAATAATTTATTTTAATAAAATTCTTCTATTATTATGACTTTCAGCAAAAATATTGATTATATCCTCAATATTTAATGATTTTGCTTCAGACTTTTCTATAGCAATTATACTTAAGCTAGATAGATTGTCATGAAGCATAGAATTTCTCAAATATGATTTAATTCTTTTCATACATGAAAAAGTTCTTTCACATGCTGCTGAAGACACAGGTATTGTAATTGCAATAGTACATAACTTATATAATTCAAAAAATGCTAATTGATAATCCAATAAAAATTTATGAAATTGAAAAATAGTTTTTATAGAATGGTATTTTAATTCAAATTGTTTTATTGATTTTCTGATAATGTTTAATTCAGAATCTAAAGAATCAATATCGCACATATAAGATAAAGCAAATGGATGAATAAGATTTTTATCCAAAAAATTACTATTTCTTGGGTCCAATACACTAATTCCTATCAATAAATCTTCATTATTAGAAAATCTTTTACTTAGTTCAGCATTGATTTTATCTATAATAATTAAATAAAGGTTTTTTCGAAAATCAGTTTCTGAACCTAATACTGAACTTTCCAATGAACTACCTTCAACTATAAATTGTTGCAAATGTTTGGGTAATTTTTTAACTCTGTTTTTTTCTTTATTTTGTGCAGAAGGGTGTTTTATATTTAATTTATTTGCCATTAATTTGGATTCACTATATAATTTTGAATGATAACTTAGATCATTTCTTATTTCACAAAAATGTTCTTTAAGAGAATTCATTAATATAATTGCTTTGGCCATATCAGCATTTTTATCTTGTAAATATTTGGTCAACAAATTAATTTGGGAAAGTAAATCATTAAAAAAAAGTAATAAATATATAAATTTAAAATCTATGTTCTTAAGTAAACCAGTAGCTTCTGAGGAACGCATACTTTTTTCATTTGAAATCTTATATAATAACAACAGTATAACTTCCAAAGTAGCTTTAACAGCTCGACATGTATGAATTTGAGATGACCAACGAGTAAGGCATAATCTTTTAAGTTCAATTGGTTTTGGAATTTTTAAAATTTGTTTTTGAAGCTCAATGAACTTAGAATGAATTGAAGATCCAGATATAAAATTATATAAATCTTGTAAAAAATTAAAGAAAAAATTTACTTCATCAACATTTTTTGCTACATCTACAAGAACTAAATTAAGACGATGATTGTGGCAATGAATATAAACAGCATGAGGAACTTTATTTTTAAATAAAGCTTGAACTCCATTAATTGAGCCTCTCATAACATTAGCTCCATCATATGTCTGTGCAACACATTTATTTATATCAATTTTACATTTATTTAATTTTACTTGAATATGATAAAATAATGTGTTGCATCTAAATTTTTTAGTGGAGTAAACCCTAAAAATCGCTCTTTAATTTCATTGTTATAATAATATCTAACGACAACTGATAATTGTTCAGTTTTTGTAATATCCTTAGTTTCATCTATCATTATTGCAAAATACATAGATTTGTCTAGTTCAGAAGATATTTTATTTATTATCATACTAGCCATGATGTGAATTAATTCTTTCTGTATTGAATGATGAAGATACCTAGCATTTTTTGGGCCATTAATTTTCTTTTTAACAACATTATCAAAAAGAGAAATAACTTTCATCAACTCTAAGAAATTTCCTTGATTTATACTAGATTCATTTTCAAGATGTCCACGGAAGGCAATACCCTGAATAGCTAACATTCTTAAAGAAATTATTATTGCTTCCATATATTTTTTATTTTCAATTACAATACTAGCATGATGATTATTTAATTTTGATAACACTGAAGTCTTGTTTAATTTGTTTTTTTTAAATTCTATCCATGAAATAGTACAGTTTTTATGTTCATCACTATTATCATGTCTCAAAAAACCCCTACTAGACATTGCATTTTTCCAATTAGTGTAACCTGTACTTATAAACATACTATCACTATCGTTCTTTTGTTTAAGTGAAAAAAACCTACAAGGAAAACAATATACAGCATTTTCACTTTGACTATATTCTATCCACTTAAATTGCTCATACCAACAAAATTGAAAACTTCTGGTCCTCTTTGTCCGGCCAGTACCATAGGTAGTCTTAGGATAGTTCTTTAAATTTGGTTGATATGGCTCTTCATCGATGGTTTGTGAAATATCATAAGGACCAGGAACTGTACGAAGGCTTTGAGGCTTGACTATGTACTCTAATTCTGGTTCACAGTTTGTAAAAATAGATTCATTAATTTCATCAGCACTTTCATAGCTTGAACTAGATTGAAAAAAAAAAATTATTCAATATAAATTCCTAAGTAAGCTATTAAACATTAGGTATTAATTAATAATTATTAAAGGTATGATTAATTTACCTGCATAAGTCAACACTACTACAGGTACTAGATGAAGATGAATAATTTGATTTTTCAAGTTCTTGATTAGGTTGTTCATTTGTATTACTAAACAAGTTCAAATTAAATGGTATGTTATAAACGGTTTATTTTATTTGAAAAATTTTTAAGGTGAATACCATTATGGCATTATACAAAATTTGAATTCAATTAATATTTTTATTATTAAATAAACACATTTTTATGCATGTAAAATATAATGTACTAATGTATAATATTCTATAATTTTTGGCATTTTATATTGCATTTTTTTTTTTTTTTTGATATTTTTAATGAATTTTTAAGATTTATAGTGCATTAAATTCACAGCCTTAGTTATAAATAATAACATAATATATTATACCAAAAATCATTTGGAAAAAAATTGTCAACTCACTTTTTAAATGATTTTGAAAACTCTGCATTAGTTGTATCATGTTCAATCGTCATTACAGTCGAATGATGAATATTTTTATTTACATTTGTAGTTTTCGAATTTATTGCTAAAATGGTCATTAGGTTTGATTTAATATTAATTATTAATTCTCATAATATTTATTTCAAAAAACTTACCATCAGAAGGAGAATCAAAATTAGATGCTTTGTTTACTTCCAATTTTATCTTTTTAGGCGCAAAAAAAAAGATTTTATAGATCTGACCTTTTTTGTTTTGATAGTCTCATTTTCGATATTGCTTTCTGACATGACGACGAGTAAAAACGTTTAAATAATTAATTAATTAAATATTGATTTAATAAATGTTAATTATAAATAACAATGAATAGGTAATAAAAAGACGTAGCTGAATTGTTTGACTACTTTGTAAAATACCGAAAAATCGTAGTAGTAAAATACCTTAAACAACAGTTTAGTAACAATCAAGAACAAAATCAACTGTCAAATGACCACAAAATTGAAAACATAGAATAGTATATACTACATACACGAATAAACGATTTTACAAAATTAAAAATATACAGTAAATTGTAGATAACAGTACCTCGCGCATCGCCGTCGATAAAACTGTTACTGATTCTTACAAGTTACAACTCACAAGACAATGCAATATTTCAAAAGTATCTAAAAATATAATGTTTTCCCTTGTATTTTCTTTATCATAGTTGGTTAATAATCTAGTTGGCGTAGTTCATGGAATTTTCAACAAAATTATTAATAACATAGATTTATATTTAACAATAACTAATAAGTATAATTTATTATTTTCGTATTCAGCCGCTGGAAAATACACGTTATCTATGAGGCTTTCAAGCATAGTGCATAGTTTTCAAGTTTTCAACCCATTCAAAATGTTGTTCACTCCATTTATTATGACTTAATACTTTCATATTTTACTAAATCATGATTTATTCGTGAGATATTTTTTAGTATTCTAATATGATTAAATTTAATTTTTTGGGTGGGCCACAGGGGGGGCCCGAGACTTTTTAAGGTGGGCCCGGGCCCACCCTGGCCCACCCCTGGCGCCGCCACTGCATCTAACATTAACAATACAAAATATCTCTAACAAGAAAATTTTTCCCTTGCATATGAAATGAATAAAATAATAAATTATTAATTAGTGTGACATATATTTTCAAATAAATAAAATTGAAAAAAATCTTTAAAACAATAAAAAAATTGTTGAAACACATAAAAATTAATTCGTTATGTAAAATGTTTACTGTTTTAAACTTTAAATTATATTTTGACTTAAAAATAGAAATAAAAAAAAATATATTTATTATAAAAGCTTTGAAAGTTATCATCATATTTTCGTAATGATCATTCAAATATTATAACGGAAAGTTTATTACTGAATTATTTTTATCAAAAACCTAATCATCGTTTTACGTATACGATTAATTGCAATTTCGTAAAATACTTAACTATAACACAATTCTAATGTGAAAAATACCTATGTGGGTCCTCAAATACCATTGGAAATTAGGTAAGTATAACCACTGTAAGCACTGAACTATCTCTTGTCTTAAATATAAGAATGCAATACTGAAACAAAAAAATAAAAGATTTGTTAACTTCAATATTTTTAGGCACATATTTTTTTAACATTTTTACTACATCATGCTCTATTATGAAAAAAAAGTGAATAAATTCATTTTTATTTTAATCGATGATAAAGTTCAAGTAAACAAAGCGTTATCGGTATCATTAACAATATTATAATATATTTTAATTTGAACAAATATTGAAAGCTTTACAATCTACTTGTTCTACGATGTTCGCACTGTTTTCAATCGCAGTTGAACGAGGTACGAGAAACAACCACGTACGTTTATGCGAAAGGAATTATTGCGTTTTAACGTAGACACGTGGTATCTGCCAACAATATTATTTATACATGCATCATTTTTTTCGTCTTAATATCCTCGGTTAAAAGTGTATTCATACCGTGAAAAATCTACCAAGAAATGTATATTCGTATATCTCATGGTTTTATTCTGTGAAGTCGAAATAGAAATGATTTCACACTGCAACACTCGTGCTTTAGTTATCGTTTTACCAGTTATAATCCATAATATGGTACAAATATTGTCCATTAATATATAACGATAACATATTATTATTGATCATAGCATTATGTGTATTTATTTTTGCTAAAGTTATACGTGGGTATATAGTTGTCACCTGACGTGCTTTATGGATCAGTAGATATAGATACAGAAAAAAAGTGAATCGTTGAATTTTTCTAATGATTGCAATAAAAGTGTTTCAAAACTATTCACTCTACATAAAGCGGTCGGATATATTATTGAAGTACAACACATGTATATAGTCTAAAAAGAAAAATTGTTTCAATCAAAATAGGTACCTAATGAGTACATAAAGGAAACAACTTCTTCATTCACTGACACTCTTCGTAATTGTGTGACACAGGTACCGTAGAACGTCGTTTACAAATCACTACTGTAAGAAAGAAAAACAAATTGTTACGAAAAAAAAAAAATGTTTTCATCTTCACCCAATACGTATATAATACGACATCCTCAATTATTTTCTGTTCAATGATTTTACAGTTTTAGAAGAGAAAAAAACGTATTTTTGTATTAGTTTGATAATTATCTGTTTCGTCAATATTTGCGCGTCAGTTTTAAAGTAAATTAATAAATTCTGGAAATAGTACTTATAAGTATTGTAATATCAGTTTAGTATAACTGATAAATTTGCATAATATATATCACGTATTACTTACAATATCAATTTAAATTATTTTCAACAGTAAAAAATATGACTTGATTTTATATAGACTATTTATTCAAGCATAAAACATATACTTTTATCGGGTGATAATGCATCGGTGTCAATAGTTGAAATAGATATTAAGATTAATAAATAAAATCGTTAAGGTCTTTCTATTAGATTTAAATAAGGCGAGATTATTTCGATACATAATATTACTGATAAAATGTACAAAAATTGTAAAGTCGGTATCGCAGAATTTACAATGAAAATTTCAAATCATTATTACAGAACGTTTTATTTTGCACGACTGAAAATCCTACTACGGGGCAGGAAAGCATCGTATGGTAGTGCATTTGGCGAGTGTAAGTTGAGCGAAAAATGTAAAAAAAGTGAGCGCACGCCGTACACCCCCGTGTACCCCTGATTGAGTGCTGATGGAGCCGAGTGCAAAGAGCTGACGTAAAACCGAGTCGACACCCCCATTCGTGATCCAGACACACGTCGTATATATAGTACATACAATCGCGCGGTGAAACGATTCGCGGGGAACAAACACGCGTGATCCGTCAAGCGGTCAAATTGATTCGGCCGCGTATTATACGCGCACTGCACGCGCTGCATAACGTGCCGAGAATGTGTGTGCGGAGAAAAAGAGAGAAAGAGAGAGAGAAAGATATATAAATATATGATTTTCCCATCACGCAAAGGCGGGGTGATATGTCTGTTTAAAAAGATCGCAGCGGATTTCATTATATAATAATAATAATAATTATTATTATTATTATTATTATTACTATTATTATTGGTATTATGATTGCCGCGCGCTGCCGCGGCGTGTATTTGTATTGTGCGGCGGCCGGTGCCGAGTGCCGTGCGGCGGCGGCGGTGTGCGGTGTGTTTCGTTCGATCGACAAAACGTATACGCGCGAGATCGGCCCTAGGGACACGCGGCGGCGGCGGCGGCGGCGACGGTGGCGGTGGTGTGTGCATCCGTCCAGATAAATAATTAAATCGTTTTTTGATGGGCCGACCACGCGATGTGCGCGCGTGCCCGTCTCCTGCGAGCGCCACGAGTACGGTCCCAACCGCAACGTCGTCGTCGTACGTGCGTGCGTGCGTGCGTGTGTGTGTGTGTGTGTGTGTGTGTGTGTGTGTGTGTGTGTGTGTGTGTGTGTGTGTGTGTGTGTGTGTGTGTGTGTAATAATGATAATGCGAGACCAGCAAACACTGCTCTATCTCTTGGACCTTTCCCCTAGTTTGTCGTACGGTTGTATTTACGCCGGTGGCCCGTTTACGATAATTACAATATAATTAAACGCGTATATGCACATACTATTATCGTGTCGTGTGTGTTAGTAATATATTATCATGTGTATATTACGATATCATACGACCGAAACTGTTTATAACGACATTCGCGCGGTAGGTACATAATATATTATCCTACACGGTATCGTTATGACGACGACGGTGCACTGTGGTCGCTACTACGTGGTGGTGGTTCGGTCGGCCGTGTAAAATCGACTCGCTATAGCATAGGTTCTGAAAAAAAAAAAAAAATCACCACTGAATATGTTAGAAATTTCGTAAATGTCGAAAAACCGGGGGTTTTAAATGTTTTCGCGCACCGAAGAGTTGTGTACAAAAACGGTTTCATTCATGATCGATTTCGTGTGATAGAACTTTTATCGGATTTAATCGACAACGAAACCAACGATAAATAAAAACTTATTTATTACTAAACACTTTTTTCCTTTGTCAATAGAATGTATTTTTTATTAGCTATCCTCTGCTACAAACTTCAACTTCACATTAATATTACCCAGTCTTCTGGCGGGCTTATTAAAAATCCAAGTCTTAGAGGTCTTTGGCTATGATAATATAGAAAGAAGTTTATAGACAGATAGTTATATACTTTTCATTTGGTGAAAAAAGGTTTATTTTTTGATAATATTATCTATAAAAAGTCATTTTCGAATAATATTAAAAATATAATAATTACAGTATGATGAATCAATAAATAATACAATTGTATTGTTAAGATAATATAATTAAAAGTGATTTATGACTCAAAAAGACAAGATTTTCAATATTCAATGGAAAACAATTTTAAACTTCTCATTGTTTTTAAAGTTTTTATAAAGACACTTAATTCAGTTCAGTTTGGGGCGATTTCTAGCGATTAGTTAAAATGTTTACTCGCCTCGAGAAGTTTAATGGACGTTTGATTTACTGGAGGTACGTTTGAACTCCATTAGGGTAACTTTTTGATTGAATTTCTCACTGTTTACTATGTAAAATTTTAACTGTATTGTGAGACCAATGGTGGGATACAGCTACTTGCTATTGATTTCGATAGTCGACTGTCGCCTAGACCTTATGAAATGACTAGGTGCATTCCGGCCATACTCAGAGCATAGAATTTTAAATCACACGTTCACAACGATGACACAGTTATTAAGGCTTCTCTTGTTTTCAGAAAATCTCATTGATTTTATATTTTTGTATGTATGTTATCACGTTTTCAGCTAGTGATAATAATCTAAACATTTCATTTTGTAAATTTCATCTTGGTTGGCACTTGAGAGAGGTTATTTTTCTATGTAGGCGATAGTTTTTCCAAGTTTCTTCTGGAAAAACTCTCCAAAAATTGAGTAAAAATAGTAAAATTTGGTGTACATCAGATTTTCATAAAATCCATTTTTGAAAGCTTTTATCTAATAAAATTGTAATTATTTGATACTAAACATAAAATTTTAATTACGTCTCATTCAGATGTTAAACCTACAAAACTCTGAATATTAAAAAAATCGTAAGTCAGAACTCGTTTATAAGTTCTTTTAAGTTAGAATTCCGACAAATATCATTAATTACATGTAAATTAGCGATATTTTTCAATAAAAAGCTTATAAAATTTGGAATTATTAATCTAGTAAAAATGTTTTTTAACTAATAGATTCGCTACATATATTCCCATTTATATGGTTCAAGTTTCACAAAGGTCAATTCAATAAATTATTTTTTAAACGCATTTAAATTTGAAATTACTGCTCAAATAACTTTTTAAAGTAAAATGTCTGATTTATTTTTATTTTTATTTCATACGATTTTTTATTTTTCATTATAATATCTGAAATGTTTATATAAGTTTTTTATGAGTAGTTTAGCTTTATTTAAATTATTAAACATATCAATTGCGTTGTTTTTTATATACGGTAAAAGTGTCAAAATACAACGAAACAAAGAATTTTTACGGATGTTGTCTAATCAACATAAATTATTCCAAAGCTTTGTTTTACTTGTAAATTATATCTATTGTTTATCATGTTTTTTTTTTTTTTTTGATAACTAAATCATTGATTCTAAAATCTTAAACTCTAAACTCTAAACTTGAGTTTCGCTCCGAATCGTTTTCCGAAAACAACGATTTATAATTGAATTCAAATTTTATATAATAACATACTATACGTGGCCTTCACCAACCTTAAAAGTGGCATATCTAAGATCTTAAACAGCCAACACTGTTATCTTGTCCAAAAACCGAAGAATACAATGCAAAGTATGTCCGGCTTTTTTAGGATTAAAAATATTTGTTTCTAAAAAATATTGACAAACTCAGTAATACTATGTATACATAGATGCTTTAAAAAAATTCTATTGAAACATTATTTATAAATTTTAATTTTTGTAAACATAAAATAATTTATTAAAAATTTAATTAACCCAATAATTTTTGAACTATCACACAGAATGTACTGCAAAAAATTTGAATGGTAAAAATGTTTTCAAGACATTTATCATGATTTTATGATTGATTACCTACAGTGATTCGTCATATCGATGCTACTGAATGGTTTATTATCAATTTACCAGTATATATTTAGAATATACAAGGTTCCAAAGTTAATAATGTTGAATCATTAATTATTATTTTTCTACCGAAAACTGAAGATGGCAAAAATAATGGAATTATCCGAACTATTGCATTTGACTTTAATTTAAAATTGGTATATAAAAATTAGGTGAAATTAAAAATGCATGAAGTAATCAAAACCCGAATACTCCATATAGTTTAGCAATATGTTGATACATCTTACATAATATAATATGCATATTAAGAACATTTATATGTACGTGTACTCAATATTTGACAAAGAGAAATAAAAGTGTTTAAGTTTTTGATTAATTGATATTTCGTCCATTGTACGTATACTTGTATAAAACCCTTAAATTATAACAATATAATTAAAATTATAATAAATGCATTATTAGCATAATATTATTATGCTTTTAAATAGTTATAATGCAGAGGATGAATTATTTAAATTTTTAATTGTGTTTTAAATCCTTAAGTAAAATTGTTTATCGTACTATTAATTAATTAAAAGATAATATTATGAAAGAAAAAAGTACACTTTCTCAAGTGTGATCGTATAATTTGATTATTTAAAAAAAATTTAAATACGTAACAAATAATAATAATAATAGTCCATTTACACTTTTTGTGCGACGAAGACTAACTAAACTATAAAGTTAATAAGATTATCTCGAGGAAAAAAATGATATAAAACACAAATTTCTTGCTCTCGTTAGCCAACGTTCAAAAACTATAAGATTTAAACAAACTAAATTAAACTTGATAACTTTAAAAAAGTACTTTTTAGAATGGATAATTGACCTTTTTCTTAGAAAAATAAATAATGATTTTAGCAAAAATGCAAGGTGTTGTTTAACCACCGAGTTTGTGTGTATAAAGAAAAGTACAATTTGTTCTATTACGAATGTTGGGAACAAAAGAGAAACAATGTCTGCTGTTGTATAGCAATCTTAGGGGTGTGAACAAGAGTAGAATGAAAGTTTAATCTGAGAACTTTGCTATTTGGTCGGTGTGTCGTTTCTTAGCTCGTATTATAATGTAAAAACCTCTAAAAAACTTAAAGTATAAAATAAAAGTCCCCGGAGGGTGGTGTTTATGTGGGGATTGTCGCATTATGACTGTGCTCTCAGAACAGCTTTTTTAACCTTATGGAACAGAAAAAAAGACTAAGAAAGAGAAGAGAGGAAAAAAAAAGGAAGCAGTTTCTTTTGTTTTAAATATTTAGAAGATACCCCGAAGGGTGAAGGAGAAAAAGCACTCAATAAAAGAATAAATAAAATAGCATTTGGCCACTTTATTATTTTCTTTTTCTGTGTCGATTTGGATTTTTTATGGGTTGTTCTTTTATGTTACAAGAGAACAGATTTTTTTTTCCTTTAGTCTTCTGACAAATTCGTAATAGTATACGGTTCGATGACGTTAAAAATCGCATACAAATAGAGCCATGGTCGTCATGACGTTTATTTACGGGCCTATTAATTTTTTATTTATTATTATTATTATTATTATGATTATTATTTATTATTGGTATTATTTTTTATTACATTCGATTCGTCCCACTCGGCCCAAGACGTATAAAATATCAAATCTTCGCCATCAGGTTATTAGGTGTCGAGTGACGTGACGAGTGTCGTATTATAGCCGATAGCGTGCAGCTAATGGGTTTTTTGCGCACACGGTATCCGCTGCGTTACATTTAGGGTCCGCGTTAACTGAATCTATCCCTGGGGACATTATTAACTGAACGCACTGGGCAAAAAAAAAAAAAAAAATATAGAAAACGCCACCGAAGTTTCGTATTGTCTTTTCAACGTTTTATATTGACACGCTTGTTTCGGCGAGAATTCGAGATTGCCGGTACCGGAGAGTTTTTCCAACTAGTAAATAATAATAAAAAAAAATAAATAAATAAAAAAAAAAGATCCTAAAACCAAATACGTTTTGTCCATCAATATGTAAATACTAAATAATATATTCAAAAGCGTATACGCTGTTACTCTTAAGTATAATATTATATAACAAATAAAGGAATATTGTGCCGCAGCGTACGCGTATCTCATTTTGTTCCTGTTGTGTGACGACAAAGAAAAGGAAAAAGAAGCCAGGTAACGAGCTGTTTAAATAACAGAGTATCAGACAGTCGAGACCGACAGAGTTAGGTACGCCTCTAAATCCACATAAACGTTAATGATGTTATCAACGCGAAAACTTTAACCGCTATGCAACTCTCGGGCCGCTTACGTCGGCGATGTTTAACAGCGACAGCCGCGTAATGAAACGACATAATACTGTAAATGCAGATATTTTAAATGTTATGACGTTGTGGTTTCACCGCCAATTTTCTCGCCCAGAGATTTCATGTTTTGCCGTAAAGAAGAAACTTTTTCTTTTTTCTTTTTAATTATTTCCCTACAGCGAGAAATCGCTAAAGTCACAATAAATAATGATATGAAAATTCCAACAACAAAACTTGAGCTTTTCGAATAAATATCCAGGCACAATACAATATTTATCAACGCGCGCTCAATGACGATTAATGTAATAAATTAATCATAAATCAACGTTTATCAGGTAGATACAATTTTACTTTTGATAGTTTTGATATTAGTATTAAGTTTTTTGTGTCATGTTACAGATGGAAACACTTCACTTTTTTAATCGATTTACTGTTATTTATATTATAAAAATACTTTTTTTCTAGTATCAACTATTCTACATTATATTTTAAGTATTTAAATAAATATTAGAGAAGATCAATGTGAAGCCATGTATACAATTATTAAATTTTTTTTAAAAAACCAAAGTATATATAAGGGTAAGAAGTACCAAACAGATAAACTTTTATATTTATTGGTGTATTAGTATGAAAAAATATAGATTACTATTCAAATGCAGCGAGAAAATTTTTTCGAGTCAGCAAATTAATGAATATTGGTTTTTATTTTAGATTTCACTTCATACATTAAATTGCTTGATTATATAACATAAATATTTATATTAAATTATTATATATATATATATTATTTTTATTATAATTATTTATATTATATAAAAATTATAAACAAAATTTATCATTAAATAACAAAACATCCACTTTGCTAAATACATGATTTTAATATACCCAAGTAAATTTTACACAAGCTCATTTTATTTACAAACATCAAATTATTCAAACTAATGATTTAGTTATTGAAGTTGATAAAGTTGCTTAACCCTAAAAATATAAATTAAAATTTACAACAGTAAGCAACAATAAATTATCTTTAATTACCTTTTTGATTTAACAAAATTTAATAATTTCAACATTTATATAATTCATCATCGGCGTTGCAAATTATTTGCGCACATTTAAATTTTCTTTCCTGGGAATCGAATTCTTGATTTTTTATTCGTGTAGTAAATTTAATTTAATCCTCTTGATCTTGTGTTTGTGGAATTTTTAAATATTTACACACCTACCTGACTATGAAAAGTTTTTTTTTAGATATATAGGTATTTGTTTTAAATTCTAATTAGATTTTCGTTCTGTGACCGGAATAATTTTTAAATACAATAAAATAATGTATACTTAAAGAATTGAATATAATCGGTTGTTCATCTTTTAGTTAACAATTCGCTTACAATGTTACAGTAAATAATACACTGTCATTCTCCGGTAAAAACAAAACGAGATCTCGAAGAAATTGCAAAATGAATTCACGATTGAGAGATATAAGTTGTTGTTACAGATTGCGAGTATTTTGTAATTTAATATTTTGTACTGTCAAACCCATTTAAGTTTCAGTAGATTTTATTTATATCAACGAATACGCATAGTCGTGTGCAAACATTATTAATAATGTGACATTTAATTAAATTATAGACACTCTCAACACATTCTAAAATTTGTATAACTAAAATTTTATTAACACATTATATAAACAAAATTTTAAGTAATACTATATAACTATTATTATCCAATATCAAAAAAAATTCTGATTCAATGTTTGGATGATTATTCATAGTTTTTAAAGACGACTTGATTGAAAGCGATTCTATATGTATTTATCAGGTGATTAAAGAAGAACGGCGAAAAAAATTAAGAAAAACAGATAAGGGACGTCAAACAGATGATACTCATTGATCAGTATTTTCACAATATTCCCATTTTGAATTGTCTTTGCGAAATATGAGCATTAATGGTGCTATCACAGAAGCAATTTATAGAAAACGAAGGTCATGACACGAAAACTATCATAATTACATAAAACTTAAATAAGTCACGTTCTATATTTGTTCAGTTAAGAAGTATGACAGATGTATTTAATATCTTTAAAACTTGGTATAAATTTCTTGTGTTCGAGAATTAATGCGTAAATGAACGGAACGTTACGGCCAAACTGAGAATAAATAAAATGTAAAGATGAACGACGCATAATAATTACTCCTCTTACAAAATATATTATATATATTTACTCATTTATTTATAATGTCCTATTCTATGATTAGCGCAAATTTATAATATTTGCTTCTAAGAGTATATTTTCCATCAACAAAAATTATTAATAATAATTATTGACTGTATATTATTTGACTACGGTAGTACGGTTTGTTAGATTTCAAAGTAATCAAATACATATACCAAGTACGAATTTTAGAATTAGATTTCAATTTATAATTTCAATTTTAGAAAATGTCATAGATTTAATACCTGTATTTAATGAAATCATAATTGGTTATTTACTTTATATAACATATATTCATATTTTATTTTATATAACAGATATTCATATAACAGCTGACTCACTTTGTGCAGCAAAACAATAGCATGAATAAAAAACACTGGGTAAACACATAATATATGTTGAATAGTATAATTAATATTTACCAATAAGTTATACATTTTACGATTGAATTCCGCAATAATTAGTATCTAAATTATTATTATTATTATTTGACACTAATCAAAAACAATATATTTTTTATTAGTCATTTTTAGTTATTCGATTATTTGGTGTTTTAAGCATTTAATTTTTCTACTTTAATTTTCATCATGGTTAACTCATACATTTGTATAATCTTCCGCGTCGTTTATTACCACTTATAAGTCTTATAAAGTTTTGAGTGTGTTCTTAAGTGGTGAGAATTTGCACTCTCAGCTCAGGGATCTAGTAAGTTAGATGTTATGGTTAAGACATTTTACAAAAGCACTTCATGATGTGAAGTCTTCTTCCCATGATAATCCTAAAATATTCAGCATTTTCGTGTCAGTGTAAGTACTGATTTACAAGAAAAAAAATTATATTAACAACAAAAAACAACAACAATGAACTTTTTAAGTATTTTAAAAATCTTGAAATTTTTATATGCGAGGTACTAGTTGAATTTAATAAGCACCTATTTCATTTTATTAAATTACCTACACATAATTTCAAAAAATTGGAAAACAGTATTTAGTTAATCATTTTTTCAATTATAAAATCAATAATTAAAATTATACCTTATAATAGAATGTTGTATACTTTAAATGTTTAATTCATATTTTAGTGTTAATTAATATTGATCAACGAATATAATTCATTCGTATACTTTTATTGCTTATTAAAATTGACTGAATTTTAGTAAAATATTTAATTTCATTATTCTTCAATTGTTTATTTTTCAAATGAATAATAATTTTCTTTATTTTACGCTAAGTCATTAGGTAGCACATTTCAAATTTACCAAAATAATTATATGACATTTTTTTGATTAATTATAAACACAAATATTCCATGAATATTTACCGACTTAAAATAAATTGTGAGTAAGAATATTCATTCATTGATTTATTCTGAATATAAATTACGAACTAATTTAATGTACATTGAAAGCTATGTCTTCATGATAATATGATGTAAGACATATTTTAAACATAATAATTTATCTTCGATTTTTTTACCTATACATTTATATCTGAAAGTAAAATTTGTATGTTATTAAAATACATAAAAATATGTATGTATATCCTAATGTTTTAGATTTACTTTCTTTTATTTTTGTATTCATATAGATTATTGGATTTGTTTATGTATTTTGTAATTTTGTATTTTATAAATTTAATTTATAAAACTTAAATATATGACATAAAATTTGTTTTCTAATAATATATTTTAATGCACCTATACTAAAAAAATTCCAAAATGAATCAATCAAAAATATTTGTTTGAGACTTAAAATATAAAATACTAAAATATCCCTACATAAATTTCACAAATTAAAACAATTTGCATGTGCAATATTCAGGTTTAAACATACAATTTTAGTTAAAATTCAATTAAATATAATATTTTCTATATCAAGAAAAAAAATCGTATGATTTATTATGTTTTGAATAAAATCATTATATTTTTTTGATTCTGAGTGAGGTAAGGATCTAAAACATTTTTACAAAGACGTTTATTTCCTTTTTTTCGAAGACGCTTTTTCGGGTAGTAAACTTCGACCTATAGATACGCAAAGCCACTTTGTAAATCAAAAAAGTAGATCCATTTTCATCCATGGATGATCCAAATGAATTAAAAATTAATTTTTAAGAAATCAAGATATTTACAAAGCTCAATTTTTAGCCAAAAAATTTCAAATTTTTAGAAATATTATTTCGTGAGTAATTATATTATGCAATTTCTTATCTATATAGTTGTTAGATGAAAATAAACACCATTGTTTATACCCAATCTATTTTGTACACAATTAATAGATTCTTTGCTTCACTTAGACTGAAAAAAATACAAAGAATACAATACTTTACATTTTGGTTTTTATTCATCACTTAATGAAGTTTATTTGATCAGTATTATTTTTAACAAATATTTTTTTTTTTCATACTATGAGTCTAAGTAAGCGAAGTAAGTCGATTTCCTAAAGTTCAAACTTTGTCTATGTTTTTTTTTTTTGAATCACGTGAATTTACATTAACTCTGTGTTTAATATATTCAATGATTGTCGTAATCAATTTAAGTCATATGTGTGCAGAATGTTTTTTATACGAATTATTAATATAACTTTTTTTTATAGTGTTAATCCGCATTTATTAATCAAAATCGCATTTATCGTGGTTACAGAGAGGATATAGGACGGATGTGTGATTTTGTGGGTGATTGATCAAATTTGGGTCCGAAAGAGGCGTATACATCATTCCCGTCAATTATATATGCCCCTTTACCACCGACTGACTATAAAAACACATTTAGTTTTATTTGCAATTAGGGCAATAACATATAATCTGTAGATTTTTTTTTATGTTTTGAGTCCATACATGTTTTTATAAAATATTACGCTATGGATTAAAGTGAAAATTAAAACATAGGAAACTGATGGTTATTTACTTTTATAAGTGATGCTCACTTTTGGAGAAGTGAACACCAAAATTGAAAATCAAATTAGAACTCTTGTCTCGGTGTGAAAATATATCAATTAAAATATGTGTGTAATAATTAGACATATTTTATTGTACATTTAAACTATTAATTTTATATATTTATGTATTTGTTATATTATAGGTACGACATTAAATAAAAATATATTACGCTTATACTTTTAAGTAACTCAATAATTTAATTGAAAACATCCAATAATCAATTAGAATAAAGTAAACCCTTTCGAAAATGTTCACCAATCATACGAATATATGGTTTTAATTAGGGCCTATTTAAATGTCCTAAATCTATCAAAAAATACTCGAAAATATAACCGAAAATATTTTTAAATACATTTCTTTGACCGTATTAATACCTTTAAAAAATGATCTTACATTTTTTCTTCGTTTTTATTTCATCGCGAAAAATCAATGTGGAATAGGGACGTTTTATTATTTATTTATTATTTATTATCTTAAATAACTTTAAAATAATAAGTAATGTAATGAAAATAATTAAACAAATTATGAATATAAAAACTCATTTGACGTATTGTCACCTCCTCTTATCAGAGCTTGTTTGTGGGACCATATATTATTCATTCTAAACACATCAAAATTAAAAAATAATATTGTGTTTAATTTTACGTCCAGCCATTTTACCTGTTAAACTTTGTGAGAGTTGCATTGAATTATACTTGGTGTCAAACTAAAAAACTGATGAAAATGAAACATTTAAATAGGCCCTAATTAAAACAATATATTCGTATGATTGTTGAACATTTTCGAAAGGGTTTACTTTATTCTAATTGATTATTAGATGTTTTCAATTAAATTATTGAGTTACTTAAAATTATAAGCGTAATTTATTTTTATTCAATGTCGTACCTATAATATAACAAATATATAAAATTAATAGTTTAAATGTACAATAAAATATGTCTAATTATTACACACATATTTTAATTGATATATTTTCACACCAAGACAAGAGTTCTAATTTGAATTTCAATTTTGGTGTTCATTTCTCCAAAAGTACACATTTAAATATATTTATTCGAACTCATCATATACCGTGTAAGTTTCCTCACCACCTTAGCTTATTAAATAGCAAACAATACACCATTATTAAAATAATGTATTATGTGCTATTTTAAAGCATGAGGTATTACACATGGCGCGTTTTTTTTTAAGTGGTTTCCCCAGGGAGAAAATAATGAAGATTTGCTCCCTAGGCCTACTCCACTTTTCCTTTAATGAAAAAAAATAATAGAACAAAATTTGTATAAAAAAATAATTTTTATCTACATTAATTTTTAATTTTTGTATTATTCTTAAATGGCAGCTTTTAGTTATATCATTGTATTATGAACGAAAATAATTTTTTTGGAAATATTTATTTAAAAATGTTGATGTTTAAATTGTTACTATCATAGACTAATATCTATTGGTATAAGATATACGCATTTTAAGTTCAAACCATTGGATTGAAAAGTAATTTCATTCAAAAGTCATTAATCTTAACACATGCTTATATTATGTCTTTAACCATATAGCTTAGTTATCAATGGTGATAGCTTTTCAAGAAGAAAACCTCAAAGGTAAACAAATAGTCCGATAGTAGTTTTTTCATTAAACATATTGATATAAATACAACTTGGAAAAAGTTCATATTTCTGTTTTACACAGAGTTAAATCGTAATGGAACCACCCGTGCAACAAACACTACATATAATATATTTTAATACACACTATTCATGGCATTGGCCATTAAAATTTAGCTTTAAAGTACTAAACATGATTATAAGTTTAGTTTATTGCCGTTAATCGATATTCATACTAATTAATTAAATGAAGAACAATTTATTTGATGAGAAGGATTTTTTTTTTTTAGAAATGAGTATTTAATTTAATTAATTTTTTTTTTTATTATTTAATTTTAAATTAAAAACAATACTGTCAATATTGTTTCTAGCTTATGCTATCTGTATTCTTAATATATGATGTACACATTTCATTTTATTTATTTATTATTTTTTTTTATCACGAAAGGGAGATATAAACAGGTGGGTGTCGCTGGCATCCGTAGGTTAAAAAATACACTAAAAAACGGTACTAAAATTTGTTCTATAATTTGTACAAATAAGTTGTTTTTGAAATTTGTACACCCACCAAAACCATAGAAAAATCGATTTTGAATTTCGGATGCCAGTGACACGTTCGCCAGCATCCGCATTTTTAATTTTTATCGTAGACACTCAAACCCGGTACCAAAATTTGTTATATAATTTGTACAAATTTGTAATCGGGTTTTTGAAATTTGTACACCCACCAAAACTATAGAAAATCGATTTTGAATTTCGGATGCCAGTGACACGTTCGCCAGCATCCGCTTTTTTAATTTTTATCGTAGACACTCAAACCCGGTGTAACCGGGATTATTTACCTCTGTGAAATTTTACCCCCAACGGTAGATTTTGACTAGTGAAATTTTACCTCTCGGTAAATATCCGCTAGTGAAATTTTACTCCCGGTAAATATCCGCTAGTGATTTTTTACCCCCGGTAAATATCCACTAGTGATTTTTTACCGGGGGTAAAAATTCACTAGTGATTTTTTACCGGGGGTAAAAATTCACTAGTGGAATTTTACCCAAGTGTATTTATAAACCCCGGTAAAATTTCACTAGCGAATACTTACCGGGAGGTATAATTTCACTAGCGAATATTTACCGGGAGGTAAAATTTCACTAGTGAAAATTTACCGAGGGGGGGGGGGGGTAAAATGTCACGTGGTAAATAATCCCGGCCACACTGGTACCAAAATTTGTTATATAATCTGTACAAATTTGTTATCGTGTTTTTGAAATTTGTACACCCGCCAAAACCATAGAAAATCGCTTTTGAATTTTGACACGTTCTCCAGCATCCTATTATTTTAAACAATTTTATAAATATATGTATGGAGAAAAACGATGGTGATACTAAGGGACTACCACCTCCTCTTTCCCACGAGGCAAATTTAACTTATGAAATGTTTGCTAACGTATATCCTCTCCAGCCTCCTGAAAAAATCCTAAATATGCCACTTGTCTTAAGTTAAAACAGTATATCTGACCTGGATACATTATTTCGATCAGTTCCACATTTCTCAACTCATATTGAACATCAATAATTGTTATATAATATTAAATGTCATTTATTGAATACATAGATAGATTTATTTTACCTTTATTACCTATTTGGTCTTCAGTAAAATTGAAGTAACTATTACACCAATTTTCCGACATCTCTTGAAGTCCAGACCGGAATAACTATTTATAAAAATTTAGATGGTATTTACAACCGTCAAAATTAGGAAAAACCAACAAAATATATGCCGCGCGTATATATACAATGAAACCTGCCACTGTACAGAATATTATTAAATTGCATCATCCCTTATGTAATAGTAAGATGTCGGAAAATTGGTGTATTAGTTACTTCAATTTTACTGAAGACCAAATAGGTAATAAAGGTAAAATAAATCTATCTATGTATTTAATAAATGACATTTAATATTATATAACAATTATTGATGTTCAATATGAGTTGAGAAATGTGGAATTGATGGAAATAATGTATCCAGGTCAGATATACTGTTTTAACTTAAGACAAGTGGCGTATTTAGGATTTTTTCAAGGAGGCTGGAGAGGAAATACGTTAGAAAACATTTCATAAGTTAAATTTGCCTCGTGGGAAAGAGGAGGTGGTAGTCCCTTATTATCACCATCGTTTTTCTTCATACATATATTTATAAAATTGTTTAAAATAATAGGATGCTGGAGAACGTGTCAAAATTCAAAAGCGATTTTCTATGGTTTTGGCGGGTGTACAAATTTCAAAAACACGATTACAAATTTGTACAAATTATATAACAAATTTTGGTACCGGTGTGGCCGGGATTATTTACCACGTGACATTTTATCCCCCCCCCCACCCGGTAAATATTCGCTAGTGAAATTATACCTCCCGGTAAGTATATTCGCTAGTGAAATTTTACCGGGGTTTATAAATACACTTGGGTAAAATTCCACTAGCGAATTTTTACCCCCGGTAAAAAATCACTAGTGGATATTTACCGGGGGGTAAAAAATCACTAGCGGATATTTACCGGGAGTAAAATTTCACTAGCGGATATTTACCGAGAGGTAAAATTTCACTAGTATAAATCTACCGTTGGGGGTAAAATTTCACAGAGGTAAATAATCCCGGTTACACCGGGTTTGAGTGTCTACGATAAAAATTAAAAAAGAGGATGCTGACGAACGTGTCACTGGCATTCGAAATTCAAAATCGATTTTTTGTAGTTTTGGTGGGTGTACAAATTTCAAAAACCCGATTACAAATTTGTACAAATTATATAACAAATTTTGGTACCGGGTTTGAGTGTCTACGATAAAAATTAAAAATGCGGATGCTGGCGAACGTGTCACTGGCATCCGAAATTCAAAATCGATTTTCTATGGTTTTGGCGGGTGTACAAATTTCAAAAACACGATTACAAATTTGTACAAATTATAGAACAAATTTTAGTACCGTTTTTTAGTGTATTTTTTAACCTACGGATGCCAGTGACACCCACCTGATATAAACGATTATGAAGAAAACGGTTGAGACTAATACTACCTACTATTTTTGAATTAACTCATTGCCTATACAATTTTATTTATTTTTAATTTTTGTTATTTAACTTTTTTTCGGTTTTTAGTGTTATATATTTACGAAAACTAAAGAGACATTACTAATAATTATAAAATTTTGAATAGATATGGGCACTCCTAAACCACCTGTTTAAAAGATGAACATTTTTTCCATCTTAAGTTTATTTAGAACAATATCAAGAGTGTGCATCAAGAAAAAATAACTTGAAACCTGGTTTAGAATTATATAGTACTATACATAGTAACAGGCTAAGATGCATGGCATGAATCAATTTGTGGAAAATTAGTTTGTACGTATAACAAATTAATTTTTAATTTTTAATATTTCCTTTTCCAAATGGTTATTGATAGATTAAACTTAAATTACATTTTCATATTACCTATATTTTTAGGTTTTAATGTTTTATATTTAATATTTATAGAAACTAAAGTGTTGATATAACTATAATTTTCAGAATGGCTGCGGGTGCCCCCCAAACCATCTGTTTCATAGATGAACATTTTTTCCTATCGTGATCTATTTAGAACGATTTGATGTGGGAGCATTAAAAAAACAATTTAGTAAACAATTAAGTACAATTTAGTAAAATCATTATGAGCAAAAAAAGTCATTCAAACAGTTACGGCGTAAATAATATTTAAAAAAACAGAAGGTATTAGGTAAAATATGATTACCGTATTGAAGTGTAATAAGAAAATATGTCACCGATACTTTGATACGTGATAACACGCATTCTCATCGAAAAACTTAACTCTCAAGACATTTTGAAATCCAACCTAACGAAATCGTATTTCCTATTTGCTACTAAAACGAATACTATGGACAAGACATACATACATATATAAGTAGACACGGTATTCGTTTGCGTCCCGTGTTTAAACCGGATTCACGGCCTACACGACTTACTCAGTGCACTTACCTGACCCGGTCAGGCAGCGGCCTTAGGTCTATTCGTCGGTCTACAAACTGGTCTCGGGCCTCACGCGTTTGTCGTCACCGGGGCCGTCGCCGGCCTCCTGCTGCAACTCCGCGTGCTCGATCGCGGGTCGGATTGCCGGCCGTGACAACAACGCCGCCGCCGCCGTCAGTCTCGCGTCCATGGCGCGGAATATCCACGCGGACTGTCTGGCGGACGATCGGAGCTCGTAGGTTGGCGGCGGCGACGGCAACGTTTCGAACAAACGCGCGAACGCGGCCGCGGTCAGCGCGAAACCGTGACTTACAGTCACTGTCAACGGGAGGGCGCGACGACGGCAGTCCACCGTCACCATGGTCAAGTTAGCCCAGGTCCATTGCCTGGGAGTCACGTACATGGGCGCCAGTCGGTTGACCGCGTGCTCTTCGGCCGCAGCCACCTCCAACTCTACCTCCGATTCGATCTCCGTCGTGGCCGGAGGTATTTCCACCGTGACGATCTGTTGCTGAGCGGTCTGTAAAACACACACACATACACACACTGATGAAGTGAGGGGAAAGTTGGCCAAAAATCGGCGGCGTGACTTCGAAAAGATAGCGATTAACGGTCACAAATGGGCCCCACTAGTCTGGGAAAAAGTGTGAAAAAACCATCGATGTTCCATTTCAACCCGACGACTTTCGGTCTGAAAACCATGGCACGTGTCCGTAAAACGTAATGTTTCCCGGGTCCGACGCGGATCGATTTATAACCGTGCCGGCGTGAAGTCTCTTGGCCTACACGGTGCCATGATGTGAAAGTTTTTGTCTCCGGGCCCAAATGTCGAAGTCACGCCGCCGGACTGAAATAATTATTTGAAATACTTACGTGTTTTTCCCATGCCGAGACGCACGACCTGTGCAACACGATTTTGCAGTCTGAAAAAGTATGTTCAATTCAATAATATTGTTGGATAAAATCTTAAATTACGACGAGCAAAAAAAAATCCATTTTAACTTATTACTAAGTGACGTATAAAACATAATTTCGTACCACGACATTTCCTAGTTTTCCAAAATTTCCACACGCGATGATCACACATCGCGCACTTCTTCCCAAATCTCGCGACTTTTTTCACATTTGAATGCAAACAACTAGAATCAAAACGTGTTACGTTATTATCCCGTAACGGCTGTATAAAACAGAGACGAATTATAATATTAGTATAATCTCGTAACATAAGTTTACCTCACGGCAACTGGTGCAGAATTTTCTTCGGTATTGTTTCCGGTCATCTGCGAAGTTAAATTAATTATCCAATCGTCAGATCAATAAATCTATACACGGGTGTTAAACGATCATTCGTTTGAAACCTCGCTATGTTCGTCCGAGGTAAAATTCTATCTATTTCGTACTTAATATTTATAACCGATTCGAGGTGAGCAATATTACAGGTACGTACCTAGTTAAATCTTAAATCTAGGACTAGTCAAATGTTTTACTTACTTTTTCTAAAACAGCGTTCATCTTGTTCGGCGTTCGAGTATCTCGCGATTATCGAACTGGAAAAAGTTAGGATATACTTACAGATAAACAAGGAAATAATTCAATTTTCACGAGAGAATAGCGAAAAAAATTAATGTTCCAATGTTTCGATTAAACAAACTACTGACAAATTTATTGATTCATTTCCGCTTAGGATAGCGTTCATAATACGAATGTATCACTATGGTAAGTTTCATCAAATAAATAAACTTGTAGCCAATCAATAAAAAAAATTCACACACTTTTCAGAAGTAAAATCTACTCGTCAATTGCGCGAAATTCGTAAATCAGAGACTTATTCAGAAATTTGGCGCCCGGGTGCTAATGTTTTTCCACGCCCCCCCCCCAAATATATATATTTGACTTTTGCAACATACCAAGCGCGTTGGAATTTACTTTCAGTTATAAGGACCATAGGGAGTTTAGGGAGTTGAACAAAAATTAGTGAAAAAATAAGATAATAAATAAGATAATATATAGCTCTATTATCTATACATCTTGTCTACACTGTAGTGCTGTGGTGCCCAAGGTTTATAGATTATATCTATAAAGCTTGTGTGGTGCCAGGTGTTACAATTTTAAAATATCATTGATAAAAAAAATGCATTAACCAATTTGTATTATTGTTCAGAAGATTGGTTATGTAAAAATCTGATGCCGCCCTGGGCAATCTCGCCCCTCTTGCCCCCCCCCTGAATATGTCACTGAGTATTATAGTAGTAACTGGAGTAGGAATAGCCTGCAGCAAGAGTTACATATTTTTATATAATATATACATAAATAATACGTATGCGTCCGCGGTGTACATACATGTAACATAATAATATGACATCACACCGATATAATAATATTATAATGGTAGGGTGTTGTTGTCAAATGTGTGTACTAGGGTGCCTTCCGAGACCGATATATTTGTGTGGATGTGTACATATATAATATATACGTATATTACATATGATGTAAACTACATCACATATTATAGTAATCCGACTCCGGGCACACGCGCATTGCCATTAATAAACGGTCATTTACCGCCGTCGTTAGGTCTGTGATTATTTTACACGACCTTAGGCCACTCGCGCATTAAGGGTGTGTAGCATATAACATTTATTACATCGTATGTGTGTGAGTGTGTGTGTGTGTGTGTGTGTGTGTGTGTGTGTGTGTGTACTACGTATATATACGTATACTGTTCCGTTTACGTGCGCACGACCACCGGCTGCCGCGGACGGTATAAATCAATCGTCGGGTCAATCGGTTTGGGACTTTGGCCAAATGCGACCGCCGCCGTCGTCGCCGTCTGCAGATACCCCGCCGCCATTCCGCGTCACCACTCCGTCACAGCTGTGCGGAGCGAGTGTGTACGTGTGCCCATCAACACGTTGCCCCCGTGCACCTCGTTCGCGGGTATCCAGACGTCTCGTATTATTACTTCCACCCTCCCCTACTCAAAACCCTCGTCATGTGACTCGATTTTTCTCTCTTCTCGTCCATATAATGCCCGTCGCCGTAATATTGTTTTAAATAATTCCCGTGTTATTTCTAATTATTATTACCTACTCGTGTGCCCGGGCTCAAAACGAACAACATCAATCGATCGCACACAACGCACACCTATCGTAGAATGGCCACATAACGGACGCGACACCAATAAACGACGTACTAAACTCGCTGGAATAAGTCACACCCGTTACGACTACACTGCAAATATCCCTCACATATTACCAGTGCTCGAATTGGGGGGGACGGAGCTCCTCTTCGATTTTTCAATATTTTGAGCGCACCCCTTCCTATTATTTGAATTCGAACGTAGGACGGAATGGTTTTTTATTTAATAATGTAGTAGTCCTGTAAATTTGTAATGAATAAGACATTCTGATTTTAATTTTGATCTAATGAATTATTTTGTTGGTTGATATCTAAACCGATGTTTTTATCTCTTTATCAGTATTATACCGGCTTGGTAACCGGTTAAAACAATCTTGTGATATTATAACATAATCATAATAATCATTTTCTTATAGTGCACTTTGTCTAAGTGATAGTATGAAATATTTGATAAATAAATATATCAGTTTTATTTTATTTTGTTACCATACCTATTGTCCTACTCGATCGAACACTAAATTATATTTTAAATTTCTAGTTATACTTATATTAGTTATACTTTGTAAAATATGGAATGCATTTTTGAAGATGGGTTGTTGGGGGTGTGGAGGTGGAGCCCCACACGAGTTTGGCGAGTGAAGTCATTGTAAGGGATGCTAATTTATTTTAAATCTTAGAGTCCCTCTAAGATTTAACGCTATGTCACCCATACTATTTAATATAGCGTTAGAAAAGGTCATCAGGGAGAGTCGGATTGAAGAAAACGGAGTACGATTGGGAGATTGCATAATAGGAGTATTGGCCTACGCGGACGACATAGTGTTACTTGCGGAAAATAAGGAAAATCTCAGGGAGCAAGCGGGAAAACTATTAGGCACGGCAAAAAGAATAGGTTTAGAAATAAATGCGGAAAAAACTGAATACATGATCGTGCAGAGAAGAGAGCTCGCGGATCATGATCACCCATTTTTAGAAGTCGGGCAGTACAAGTTTCAGAGAGTGCAGGAGTTCAAATATCTGGGATCGATAATGACACAAAAAAACGATGAACTTAATGAAATAAAAGCAAGACTCCAATCCGGTAATAAGTGTTACTACGGTCTAAGTAATTTGTTAAAGGCGAGGACGATATCGATGAACCTCAAGATACAACTGTATCGCACTCTCATCCGTCCAGTGGTAATGTATGGTTGTGAAGTATGGACATTACGGAAATCAGATCAAAACAGATTACTGATATTCGAAAGAAAAATATTAAGACGAATCTTCGGACCGTGTATAGATGAGACCACAGGAGAATGGAGAATTCGAAAAAACGAGGAGCTCAAACAGTTGTACCAAATGTCTGATATAATTAGAGAAATTAAAAAAAAAAAGACTCCAATGGGCAGGACATGCATGGAGAAAGGAAGGAACTCTAATTCGAATGGTTCAATGTGGGACTCCCCAAGGAAAGAGACCCTTGGGACGACCTCGACTAAGATGGGAAGACCAAGTCAGGAAGGACGTACAAGTGACAGACCCAAGTGCCGATTGGAAGGTCTTAGCGTTGGATAGAGTGAAATGGCAAGATATATGTTTGAATGTATGATCTTAAGGGTCGATTACAGACAAGAAGAAGAAGAAGAAGAGTCCCTCTGCTTTTATTTTTCCAATTCGAGCACTGCATATCACGTCGATGTGTTTTTACGTCCTAAAGACTCGACTCGTTCCGATACAATGCGAACCAATCGTTTGCAGTTATACGCGTGATGCTGCGGGTATAATAATATATAGGCTACCTATATATATATAGGTCTGTTGCAGATACTCGCCACGTACATACGGACCACGCGTAAAAGTCATTGGTGTAATAACGTCCTACCGCTGCACCTTAGCCGTACACAACGCGAGACGGAAAAAACTCCAATAGGCACTAATATTAATGTGATAATCTCATCAACGTAAACGTACCGCACGAGTTTAATTCACTATATCATTACTGCGTAACATGATATTATAATTAAACCGTCGTAACTCATTTAAACCTCTTTACGTTATTTTTCTTCTCTTTTTTTTCCCAATTAACTAAGTAAAGTGTATCGCATTTTTTAATTTTACTTTTTATGTAAAGCAGCGTTTAAAATGTTTTTACGTTATATACACGAAATGTTGTTTCGGTAATATTTTAATTTGGTTAATCGGTTACTACGGAAACCGTGTACTTTGGTACCCAAGCGGATTTACACTAGCAAAAGTTTGTGAGATGGAAATTGTTAATTAATGGCGCTCGCTTCTCTACCTTCTCTCTTCGTCACTCCTTCACCACGACTCGAGACTCCTCTGAGCTGATTTTAAACGAATTAATCACGGCAACGGAGACGCCATTTTGAAAAACGTAAAAAAAAACAAGTTAACTGTAGTTCAGTTAAACACAATGTACCAACACCATCAATTAACGCTCTCTTCATTATTCATTTATGTTGTTATGTAGGTATATTATAACACGATTTCATATTTAATTCGTAACGATATTATGTACAAGCCATTGTAAGGAAATTATGTTTATTAACTTTAGTTTTTTTTTTAATGAAAAAATACCTCATCCGTCTACTGTTCATCTTGAGTAGAAAGTACAAGTAAAGTTCTTCTCTGCAAATGATCAACTGTGTAATCAACATAAAATTAACAACAGAGATACTTACGGTGATTATATACAAAATTCAATAGACAATTTCAATCTTTTATTATTAAACTTTTTATAATGAACACTGTCACATAATTTATTTGAATAATTTTATTTTCATTTGTTTGAATCCACGATTTGTGTGTGTGTGCGTGTGTGTGTGTATATTTCATTAATAATCAAGTTCAATAACAGGATGACTGTAAAATTATTATTCGACAGTTACTTTGAAACAATGTAGTTTATTATAAAATATTTTATTAATTGTTACTTACTTCAATTTATTTTACAAGAAGTGCATGGTTAATTATTACTTACAGAATGTAGTATATTTATTTTTAAACAATTAGGCTTACTAAATGACCTCAATTTAAGACTGTGACGCTTTTTTAAATGACTTGTGAAATTCACCGTGCATCTTACCAGAATTCGCTAGATTTTCAACTCAATACTTTATTTTTAGAATCGTTCAACTCTTATAACCTTTGTTTTATCCGTGTGTATATACTAAATACATAAAATATTTTAAATGATTTAATTTAATTTACAATTGCATATTTTATTATTTCACTAATCTCGATAAATATACCTAGTAAATAAATAATGTGAAAAAGTGAAGAATATTTAATGAGGTATTAAATAATATAATATTTTTATGAAATATTGTGTATTTAATAGTTCATTCTGAATATTTTGTATCTGATGATCGATGAACGATTAACATTTCAATTACATTATTTGGATACACATTGAGTAAAATTTAATTATATTATATATTTATTTTCACATTTACGATAAACTAAAGTTTAGTTAAAAACATTTTTAATTGGTGAAATCAGACAATATTGTGCTAAGAACAATATGACATGAAATATACCTTTTTACTGATGCATTATTGAAATTTCAAGACTATTTTCACCATAGCAAATTATTGACATTTTGGTTTATTGATAATCATAATAAATAATAATCTTTGCATGAAATAGTATTTTCTAAATGTGTAAATTTTAAATAGTAAATGGAACCATGTTTATGCACAATATAGAAACACAAAAATATAACAGCTAAAAAAATGACTTCAGAGATGCGAAAATAGACTTACATTCAAGAGTTTGGTAATGATCCGGATAGCGCGTTCCAAAGAGACTTGCCTTATTATAGCTTATAATATATGTAGTAGACTAAAGACAGGGGCGGCACCAAGAGTTAAAAGATAGGTAGTTCACCAAAGTTAATAAGTTCTAATATATCAACGAAACGATCAATTACATAATTTTACTAATTTCATTTTACATGGGGCGTTAACTCGCATGTCCTAACCTCATGGCACGTAATGTATCACACACAGGAAAATAAACGTCAACACATGTTGAAATCATTGCAGGTTCTTGAATTTAAAACGGTTTCTGACGAAAAGCCGTTTCTGACGCGGCCGTCAAAACAAATAGGTTCGTCTTCTCTCGCCCGTTCGCTCCGCCGCGGTAATAATGTCAATGGTGACGACGACGACGACGATCGGGACGTTCCGTAGATATTGTCACGTGATCATTATTTTTTTGTTTTTCTGTTTTTCTCGCGCCAATGGCCCCCGTCGTCCCCAACGACTGCTGCCGACGCGCGCTCGCGCGTTATATAATAATTACGTAGGTACCTGGGAACATAAATATTCACACTGGTACGTTGTGTGATCGAGCGTGGGAAAACAGATCGCGAGCACCAAAGACGCTTTGTTGCCCCCCCCCCACGAGAGCTAGTCGCGTCGGTAACGCGTTACCCCTGACTTTTTGTCAAATATTTAAAATTATATTACATAAAAACTTTCAAACAATTTGGTAAATTAAAAGTTCTATATTTAAGTCAAAAGTGCTATAATTGTTCTGAAAATGTTGTCCAATATAAAAAAGTATGTATTTGATATTGGATAAAATTTTCAAGTTTCTAGCTTCAATACTTATCGATTTATGACTAAATACCTAAAATCTGAACAGTGAAAATCTCGTTTACGGCGGATTTTTACCGATTTTACCGTTTTTACTCAGTTTTTCGATCGTTATTCTTGATTACTGGAAAAACTGTGGAGATTTTGGAAAAATGACCTCTCTAAAGTACCATCTCAGTTCAATTTTGAATCTAAAAAGTTGTGGGACAAAACTTTTGGACAAGGTTTCTATACGAAAAAATGTTTACAGAAAAAAAAAATAATAAAAAAATAAACATCATTGTAAAACCATAAGATCCTTCGCTTCACTCAGAATCTAAAATGTATGAATAACTTTTAAAAATATATAGTACCTGGTTCGTTCTTTCTTACAAAAGAAGAATATTATTCGAAAATTAAGCATTAAATACGTTAAATAAACATAAACATTTCAACGTTAAAGATTTTAGTGGCGCGAGTGTTTTAAACACTATGTTAATTATTATTATTCGATCTCTTTCATTTCGACGGATTGAATTATTTGATTTTTAATCATTTCAATCAGAAACCAATTAACAAAAACGTTACGAGATCCTTCGAACGAAGCAAACTGTTAATCCTCACGCTCGTAGCTCCATTAAACGGCTTAAAACCCCTCATCTGTGCAATCAAAATATTATAGAACCGGCGGTAGGTGGAAGTCTAAAGAAGCGAAAGCGACTTTTATCATAGGTCAACAAAATAATGTCGACGAGGTTTTCCAACAACAGGCCGGGAAAATCTTATTTACATATCTAAAAGTTCAGTTGTTACCGCTCCCATGGCATTAACAAAGCTTTGCCGTCAATCTAAGACTGACAATCCGGTAGGGTGGTGGGGCTGGGGGGAATTGGTAGAGCAGATGTGGGGGCAATACCCTTTTATAAATGGGTTTAAATCCCGTGAAATGCATCTGACTTGAACCTTTTACCAATCGTTTATAAATATTCAACTCTCCAGCCCGTGCGCTCAGTATCCGATCACGCGGCTGCTGCTGGTCCCGTAGTGCTTTTAACCGAGAGGAAAATATTTTTAAGAAACAAAGCCACTTTAACTGTTTTTATTCCATTTTGATTTTAACCAGTAAAATACACATGTATTGTGCCCAACAATGTTTATGATATTATAAATCCGTTTTACGCACTAATATATTATACCAAGTGTTATAAAATACAGAAGAGTGCAAAATACAATTTCTTTTTTTTTTTTTTTTTTTAGTGCGTAAGCCATAAATAATCTCACTTTTGTGTTGATATCCTTTTAAGTTTTATGCGTTTTTATATACAATATACATTTTGAATAATATGATGACACATAAAAGTTTATACTTTGCATGATGCATTTTTTACTTATATATTATTAAGTAATCTGCTGTAGTACTTATTTTGCCAATACGTTTTACATATCAATATATTTAGAAAATAAACATTATTTATCAAACAAACTAATACGTTTATCAATACGTTATTCATGTATTGTATTAAATATTTTTTATCTATACTTTTTTTTATGACAAAACGTTTAAACAAAAACTCACTAAGCCATAAATTGTTGTCAATCTACATTTTTAAATATTTGAAAAATTATTAGAGTTATATAGCCATATAAATCTTGAATTTTCATTTATGAATTGTAAATTTCAACCGATCGAAAATTCAGTTTTATTTAAAACACGTGATTCCCGGGTTTTTGGCTTTCGCCTACGATCACACGGTCCGCCTATTAGCGCTAGGCGCTATTCACGGGCCGAGGACGTACGGGAACGACGCCGGCAAGCCGAACGATCGGTCCCGGGTCGTCTATGGACCACCAGCACCGGCCGAAGCCGTACCTTTTTTGAGGCCGGAGAGACCGAGGTCCCTTCGGGTCCGACCCCCCACTAGGTCCAGTGGTTTGGGTTTCCACTATCTTCACGCTGGTCCCACAGCCACCACGTTTCAGCCGAGGTAGGCTCCTCAACCTTGAGGGGCACTGAGTCCCGGACGGCAAGCCGGACGGGCGTACAGTGGGGCTCCCCTCTCCCGTGGCACCGACTTGGTTTTAAGTTGACGTCGGTAGGTCAACCCGGTCCCCATTAATCAGGGCACCTCCCACTATTTTGGCTTCCCAGGCCGGCTAGTGGTGGGCCAGTTTATTTAAAACAGTAGGACATTATTTAATGCTTTATATTATAATATATTTGTTTATATTTTTAACGTGTTGGTACAATGAGTAAAAATAAACTCTCGAATACATATTATGTCGAAAAGGATTCATTGAGAAGGACAATCAGTTAAACCTTTAAAAGTAAATACAAATATAATTACGTTAGGTTTTCTTGTTTAATTATTTCAGTTTATTTAGAAAGTTTTTATAAAACCGAACTTGTCATTAACAATCGAATATATATACTCGTATATATATATATATAGGATGAGTCAGTTCTCAGTAAAATAAATAATTATCATTCCATTCGCTGTATTGAGGTTGAAACACCAAACGATATTATTCTTTTTACTTAAGAATATTTGTAACAGAAAAAAATAATTTAAATAAGTCGATTGTTTTTACATTTATCATCTATTTAAGTATACATGTAAAATAATTGGGTTTTTACATCTTAGTTCAAATCATTTGAAGCAAATATTATGTCGTTCACGAATCAAAATCAAAACGGAAAACTATAAATTTGTTAGTACAAAACAATGCTAATATTTCAAGTAGTTGAATTCATGGGCGCCGACTATTGGGGTGCTGCGGTGCTCAAGCACCCCATGAATCAACTACGTAATTTAATACGTTTATAATTTTTTCGTTGTATAATATTTATGGCAACAATATATTTTGGATGTTTTGATAACTCGTTCCTAACATACATATATGAAATGAAAATAATTTTATGTATAATAATTAATATGTATTTAAAAGTTTTAATATATGAAAAAGGTCGTATTAAATAAGGTAACAATTTATGTTGAAAAAAAATTATTATGTATTTAAATTGACATTTATTAATATCTAAGGATTTTAGGCACCCCGTGAAATTTGGGAAACCCGGCGCCCATGGCTGAATCAAAAGCTTAATAAATGAGTGTGAGGAACGTGAAAGAAAACAATAAACGACTTTGGCGACAAATGGATGTACCTAATTATTGTTTGTGCACAACTTTATACGAGAAGTTTAGTGAAAACAATATAATCACATATTCGTATAGAGTGACCCTTGGTGATTAACATCAATAGTAAACTTGTCGATAAAATAATTATATTTGTAAACGAAACGAATTTTCAAAACACATTCCATTTAAGTCGATTAAAACGAAAAAATCATGTACCTAACGTGACGATCATTTTTGTGAATACAATTTGTCACCCTAGTTTTTTTAGTGTTGAAACGACTGGAACACTCTTTTCGAAGAACGTTGATTTCTTTAACTTCTCGATGAATAGTTATAGGCAATAGCGTCGTAAAAATGTGATTTTAATGAAACCGTTCAATTTTTCAGCACACCGCCTACCCATCCACTTACATAGTGCCAATTTTTTTTCTAGAAAGTTATACATTTAATCATACACTCCAGAGTAAATAGTTTGATTTAGTCCAAAGTTTAGAACTAAATATCTTACAATATTTTTAATTATTCGCGTTATTTTAGTCATGAAGCGGCCGCTTCATATAAACTCCCTTCACGCCACTTCTGCGGACTGGCATTCAATTCATCGAGTGTGTATAACCCGTGGATGTGTTACCATAACTTGAGGTACCGCCATCGGAAGAGATCATACGACGGAAAGTCGGGGGGAGAACGAGATACTATCTATGAGCACAATCACCTAATCAGGATGTGGTTGTTCATAGTAAAGAACTGTATCAAAGAGGCCGGCCGTTATCTGAAGTACATTTTCACTTTTTAATGTTAATTATTTTGAATGGTATGTTTTGAAATGGTGTTCTATTAGGTACGAACAAAATCATTTTCTCCTCGAAAAGTTAAATGAGTGCACTTTTATTGCACTGTTCAGTCCTCGTTTCCGCATTTTGAAATCATTCGACCTACCTGCCTGGGTCACCCTGTTTAACAACTTGACTGCCATGTAGGTTTTTGTAAACTTACCAATTTTGCCACGAGACCCAATTGTGGGTCTCACCGAACTTTCTTAGATTGCCATGAGACCCATTTCTGGATCTCAGATAACATTTTTTTTTTGTTGGATATATAATAGAATATATCATCATTTATTATATTAACATCAAAATCGGATTTTACAGTGTCGCCACTTTCTATTGATATCATTAGCACTCGAGAAATATTTTTTTTCACTGATTTATAAGCATAGACCTTATACCTTAGTACCTGGTCTATGGTTATTACATTTGTTATCTGAATACGTTTATTCCATAGACCTTATACTACAGACTGTATACTACTGTAGTATAAGGTCTATGGTTTATTCCAACATTAATTTGACCCAAACGTTAATATTACTAATAAAAAACCAAAGATGTTCTAAATGCGTATATGTGTAAACTATTAATTTGGTTACTACAACTAAAGTAACGGTCAGACTAGACCCGGCATCGGCCGAATATTTTTCGGACAGCTTCTGCCGAATTATTCGGAGAAAAAATTTGGCCGACGAAAATGGTCAGACTTCATCCGGATTTCGGTTGATAACTCATTTATTGTCTTGCAGTTCGACACGCAGCATGGACGTCGCCGATGAAATTTTCTTGTTAGAACCAATCCACTAATAAAATATTTATTATTAACTCAAAAAAAAAGAAAAACAATTTTGGGTTAATGATATTTTTGTAGAGAGAGAAAAATTTGGAGAATTCCACACACTTTTCACAAAACTTTTAGTTTAACCAGTTAAATTTTTTGAGTACATGCGAATGTCCCCTGATACATTTTATTACCATAAAATACAAATATTTTACATAAAATCCAACCATTTTTGGAAAAACAATCGAATTTTAGAAAATGCATTACACCTGCGGAAAAGTTAACTGTTACATTTAGATAAGTACTACAGACTAAATAATTTTTTATAACATCAAATACAATAAATGATTTAGATTCTTTTAAAAAATATTTAAACGTATGGTATTTTTTTATTTTGAAAAATAAATCAAAACTAAAAACTCAGGTATTACTTTTTGTATTTTATAAAATCTTTTTAAAAATATTCCATTGGTCATTAAACTTAATTTTTATTATTTAACTAATTACAAGTCACTATATCGTGGCAATTTAGAGAATTATACCGAGACCCATATTTGGGTCTCATGGCAGTCAAGTTGTTAATATATTCACGTATGCGTAATACCGTATTTTATCGGTTGATCGACCAATATTAACGAACGATATTCATAGATCCTCCAGCATCTATACACCACCGGAAAATATGTGATCCGCAAACGTCTCGGTCGATGTCAATTATAATAATTATCCGTTGTCACGCATTATTCCTCACGGCAGTCATCGTTATTCGTACCACGCAACACACGCACACGCGCACACCACTCTCGCGCTTACGCGATTGTCTTGGGCTCCCGCGCGCGAGGGTCGTCAACGTTGTAATAATTACGTTTTCACCGATGACTGCCTAATGGCGGCCCAAGATACCGTGACAAATAAAGCGACTGCAAATCACAATGTGTCGGACACAAAAGGCCACCGTCGGGTGATGGGTGGAGGAGGGTGGGAGGTAAGGAGAGATCATTTCGCGGTGCACGGGACCGTGACGGAGGCAGCGGTGGTAGCGGTGGCAGCAAACTACGCTACACTATAATAATACACAATGCTAAAACGGGTAGCTGCTCGTAAATATACAGGGTGTGTCACCGGTTTCGATTTGATCATACAGTACGCATCTCGGACTCGGAAGTAGATACTTTTTATTGTCATTACTTACATATACTTATATATTATATATATATATATATATATATATATATATATATATATATATATATATATATATATATATATATATATATATATATATTATATATATATCAAAATTTAATGGCCGATTGAAGTTTCATACTTCAGCTTTGTACTAGTGTTGTAACAATTAATTAACGTACGTATAAAACATTATGATAATATGTGCGAGTGTTCGAATTGTAAAATATTTTTATTTTAATAGTTGACAACTTATCGTCATCAATTGATGATGTTATTAAAGTATTAAGGTATCGAGCAGTGTAAAAGTTTATAAAACCAAAATCAATAATGAATACAATCATTTGATGTTAAAAGCGAAAACGTACCATAGTACGAATTCTTAGTATGAAAATAATAATATCGAGTTGTTTTTCAACTGAAAAGTATTTTACTGTATTCAGTTTTTGAAGATATTATGAGATTCAATTTCGTGTCTAAATCAGATGTCAAATATCAGATATCAGTTGTATGGATTCCGGGAGGTTTCCGATGGGAAATTCTGGAATAAAAATCGTAAGAATATAATATGAGGTACACGAGCGGTCCAAACATTGAGCTCAAAAGTCGATTGAAAAATAAATCGAATTCCGGGTAACTAATGTACAATGCCGAAATAATACCGGGTACGCTGTTCAAAACAACAGCACATACGTAACACCCTGTACATATTATTATGTCTAATGCCGCACGGTGTATTTATTATACATATACGTACGCTACGACATTGTATTGATAAGGGCTTAGTCACGGATACGCGTACAGTATTTTATACACAGTAGGTGCTGTATATATATATATATATACAACGTGTGTGCGTGTGTGTACGTCCAACGTCCATTAATTTTAATAGTGTACAGTATCAACTTAAATTTGTGCGATTGCGAGTGTGTGCGCGCGGGCCCGTCCTCGCAGACCCTTATATGCCAATTATAACTAACTGCCACCCCAGGGACGCAGACGGACGGGTGAGAGTCTAGTGAGAGAGAAAGAGTAGGAGAGAGATATACGGAAAGGGCGAGAGAGAGGCTGAGAGAGAGAGAGAGAGCGGTGAACCGTCCCGGGGTTTTCGTTCCTTCCGGTCGCACTGTTTCCTCGGATGACCATCTAACAAACGACAATCGATGTATTATTATTTCCGTCGTCGTCACCGGCCACCGTCGTCGATTATATTATATATTCCGTACGTACGCGCACGCCCGGACGCCACGGCCACGGCTAATTGGACGGTTTTCGGGTGCGATTTATGATAATCAAAATCCACGTCGCCGCAACAGCCCGTCGACACGACGCGACGACGTATCTCAAGTACATAAATATGGGATGCGTGACGTTTTCCCCCGAGAAATGACCGCCGCCGCCGGCCCGCGGTGGTGTGAACGCGAAACGTGCACAAAAAAAAAAAGCGTGCGCGCGGGAGGAAACGGTCGGAAACGACCGAAAATGGTTTCTAATATTCGATTTGTTGTTCCGTGACGTATCTATAATACCTACACTGTTTGTTGCTCTCGTGCGTCATCGCCGGCGTATTGCGTTTTCATCCCCGGCCCCGTGTAATATTACCTATATATATACGTTTCAAAAGTCGGTCCGGACGAAACGAGACGAAAATCGAAAAACACGTGACCGTCGTAACCGATATTTTTTATTTTTCGCTCGTTTCGAATTTATTTCAAAAAATACGTCATGACGAATAAATTCTTCGCGAAAACCTGTCGACATTACCGTACGAACGTTAACGAAGGTTCGTTTTCGTTCACACAACAAACATTATTACGTTATTCAATTCGAACAATCTATGTGTTCAATGCCCATTGCTCATAAATATTACTTGTCCGTCCGTATGAGAAACGTTATGCTTAAAGAAACACCACCAACGATATTTGTAAAATAATCAAACGCAAAAAACAATACCTATACAATAATCGTATGATTTATATCATTACCGTGAGATAGAATAATGTTATGTTTCCCGGCAATCTTTTTGTAAAAAACTTTCGCGTTCACGCGAAACTAAAATAATTACGAGTTTTTGATCGAATAACGTTGTTTTATTTTTTAGTAACACGATACCCGCAAGATATAGGCACATCTCTATACTTTAGAACAAAGCCAATGAAATAAGTGATGACGAACGGGTAGACAAAAAAAAAAAAAAAAATTTTGTAAAAAAATCCAAACCAATAATAACAGTTGATCTTAAGCCATCTGCAAGATATCAAATGACTTAATAGATTCGATAATAAACAACTATGCGTAACCGAATAGCACCGAAACGGTTGATTCGATATTACGTTATCTGGTGGCCAGCCCGCGGCGCATCTTTTCGAATTTAGCCCGAAGGTAATCATACGCGTCAAAACAACGAAGGACGTTGCAACGCGTTATGGCCGAATCGGACGACACGAATAACATCGTCGAGAGAATAAATCCAAATTTCATTCACACAACATTGTGTCCAATTTTCGCTACACTTGATTTGTGCATTCGCTATTCAAGTGAATCGTGTTTACGAGTTTACGACCGTTTGGCTCGTAAATCGTAATATTTTGTGTTATTTTGAATACACCGTGTTGCAATGAGTGGACATGGCTAACGGCTGTGCACACGCAGCTTTTTAAGTCTATTTAAAATAGCCCGTAGAAAATGTAAATTATGACGTAATTACGTGATTGTGAAACTCCGGCGGCCGACGGATCAACGCACATTAATAATACTTAAGGCGTGCCTTTTTATTCACAAAAAATGTCAACGAGATTTATTTCGGAATAATTATTTGATAACAACATAGTTGGATAAAAATGTATTCGTAACTCAGTAATTAAATATAGGATTTCAGATTACGAACGAATGACGATGTACGAAATTAATACCTACGGAAATCAAAAGCCCACACGCGTTATTATATGATACAGCAGAAGTTGGCGTTGGCATATCATATTAGGATCCGGATGAAAAACGGGGGTGGTTTTTAAATTAAATGTTAGACAGCAATATTAAGCGGCTTTCGAGACTTATTGGAAACACGATACTTCAATACCTGTATACCGGGGAACGATAATATTTCAAATAAATAATTGGTTTTATTTATTCTCGGCGATTTTAACTTTCAACCACTTACACACTAACTCACATACAAACGATGAAATATTGGAAAATAATGTATTAATTTTTACATTTAAGTCGTGTATGATCTAAAAATTTCCTGCTATCATATTTTGAGACATCTGATACCGATACATACCCTACTTTTATAACATAATCGATATCTTTAAAGAATATTTTATTTCAATTTTCAATAAAAATACATTGCATATAAGTTGTGTTATAATAAATTACTCAAATGACTTGACGTATGAAAATATGGTATGAGTGTAATAACTTAAGAGACTCGATCAAATTTCAAACTTAAGTGTCTACAGTACGTACACTATTTGTATCATAGTACGGTATAACACCTGATTGTAAAAAATTAACAAATATTTACATAAAAGTAATGAAACGAATAGTAATTCCATAATTTTATGATATTAATACACATGAGATTTTTAATTTGTAGCTATATTTAATATAATATTTGAACGATGCATAGAAACATATATTTTGACTACAGTTATCGGTGATAAAAACCACAAAATTAAAAAAAAAACCAATAGCATCTCCTTCATTTTTTAACTTATAAATGACAAGTCAATTATGCAGGTAAATTTTCAGTTAGTAATTATCATTAATTAACTAAACACTTTTTTTTAACTTCTACTCACAGGGTATACTATTTAATTAATAAATCTAATAAATTACCCGTCAACTTCATCCCATACGAAAAAAAGACAATTAATTAAATATAAGTACAAATAATTCATGGGATCTTTTAAATAAAAAACATAAATCAACTATTTTTTGATTCCTGTACATTTATCTTAATAGAGACAATTATAAAATATTATGTGGTTTACATAATTACCCGGTAAAAAATGGTAAATTTCAATTGCGCGTATTAAATACAACTATGAAAACATTAATTATATCATAAATGCCTGGCAATAAATTTGATCAAATGAATGAATAATATATGTGTAACAGTACCAAATTAATGCTTTGGCTAAAATCTGATAAACAAGCATCTTCACTGTGCACATTTATAAGAGTTTTGTCTTTGGCGGCAGTAGACAAAATTATTCGTTCTACACAAAGACTAATCTTACATCACGGCACAGTATAAATATTTCCGTCATACGTATACCTATGTTTGTCTTTTATTTATATCTGTGGTCCATAGTTCTATTCTCTAGTCTCACAAACCTCAGTATAAAATCTATAGATCTATACGAGTTTTAAAGTATCATTTACAATAATTATTGATTACATTTCGGTTGACATTTGTTTTCTGTTTGATTTTCTTGAGCTATATACGCTGTGTGCAGTGAAAAACATGCAATATTGAAACCTGACCACATCAAATACATAAACATACAAATATTTTAATGATTTTCATGACTTATTCATAAAAAAATATTTAAGAAATGAATGGTTCTTTTCTTGATCATTTTTTCTTGCAATTTATAAAATAATAATGTATTCCAATTATAATGTGATTTAGTACAATATTATTGTCCGAAAAAACTTGTTCTCGGAGAGAAAAAGCCCATCAATAAACTTCCCTGGCAGTATAATATCTCCGGAGTTCGGATCGTAATTTAATTTTCAAACTTGACACTGGTAGATATTAAATATAGCTCACTGACAGTTCACAATGCCTGAGATATTTCAAAAAATACATTTTATTTTTCACTGGAATCATAGATTTGCACAGTAAATAATATTGAAATAAAACTCTCATTTTCTATTGAAAACCACTAGTTATTAAATTCTATAATTACTTCTAAATCATAAAATGAACTTAACGTCTATGAAAAAAAAATAGTACTTCACACCATGGAGTATTCTTCACTCTTCATTCTTCAGACAAGATAATGGGAATGAGTGTATTGAGTTTTAATGAAATGATAGATCATTTCTTTAGTTGAATGATTCTGAGCAAAGCTTCAGTATAAAAAAAAATACACCATTTATGTAATCAACCGTTTTTAGTTTGATTGTCGGTATAGTTTATCAAATCTATTTAAAGTTTTCTTGTAAGTCATGTGAGAAATACTTTTTTACCAAAAGATTCAAAACATGTTGTTTTTTCTGTATCCAAAGTTTCATAATGATTGAGTGGGCCATTTTTTTTCTACAAACATGTAAATTAGAATATCGACCTAAAGCAGTCAATTCCGTTAAAATCATATAACAACTTGAACGCTTATAAAAAAAATCCATATTTACGATTTTTGAAAAGTTTTCAGTATCATTAGTCAAGTATATGAGTATGATCATATTCAATTTTCAAAACTTTTTGTCGGATATTAAAAAAAGTGTTACGAGATAAACTTGAACAAAACAAGGCATTTTTAAAGTTATATTTCAAGCCCGAAAATTGTGACTTTTAATAAGTATGTTTGTATCAATATGACATTAATACATGGTGAACACTCCAAATTTCCAACAACTATATTTTCCGAGTTAAGTCTTTTACGATAACCTAACCGTTTTTTACTTGGTTTTTTAGCAGTTTTTCCTCGCGTCTGGAAATTAGAAGGAATTGAGAGGAGAGAAAAATTACCTCTTTATAGTGCAGTTTATATGCAATTTTCAATCGACCGAATTTCTAGATTGAAACTTTTGGATTACTTTAGCTATCCGAAAAAGAGTTAACAGAAAAAACAATAAACATTGTAAAACCAATTGATCATTCGCTTCACTCAGAATCTAAACAAATTGTACCGATATTTTAAGACTGTAAATTAGTTCTTTTAAGTAATATTTTACTTATAATTTAATGAATATGCAGATAGTTTCAAATCTATATATGACAAATTCAATAGCTTCTGTTTAAATCAATATTTTTTAACGTTTTTACTTATTTTTTAAATATTTATTGAAATTCACTACGCTAAAATTTGTGTAAAAAAATTATTTGTCAACATTTTTTTTATCTACGCGATTTTAAAGTTTTTAATTTTCTAAAATTAAAACCACTAAGTTTTATATTTAAATTTGTACTGCAAGACAAGTTTAATTAGTTAAACAAGTTAATTAGTTTAAAAAATATAAGTATTTTAAGATAAGAGTGGTGGTGAGGAGAATCTTGCATTATAACCCTACAAAAATGTTTAAACAGTTGATCCAATGAGTAAAAGTTATAAATCCTTCGATTCACAATATGCAGTCATGAATGGTGATTTCCGTTTAATTTAAAAATACTATAAAAGACTAAATAATTTGCAAAGGTTAAGACTACTGGATAAGAATACGTAGATACCTAATAATTATTTAAAAAGAACAAAATGTCAAAAAACGCAATTGAATAAAAAAAAAAAATTATGACCTTTATTTATCGAATAAATCCGACACTCTCTCTCTCTCTCTCTCTCTCTATATATATATAAATATATATATATATGTCGAACTCGATGTATGGTACTATATACCTAATACTTACTTGTTGTGTTATCACAGTTCCGAAGTTACGGTTGAAATCGTGATCATTGTCACTATGTGAGCGTAAACATATTTGAATTTACACAGTAAGCACTACTAAGCAGTGATTTTGTGAAAACGATACAGTTTTTCGTCGTGTTTACAGCTGATACGTATAACTGCTACACTCGTCGTTTCAGCGGCCGTCGCGTTGTATGCCTTTCCACGGAATATACCTAACCCTTACACCAGATTCTCGTGGCGTTTTTTAATTTTTTTTTTTTTTTTACTCCCCAATAATTGCGTTCATTTAATCCCTTGTGGATTTAACACATACACTACGTTACAACAACAACACGACCGCTAATCATGTTTATGTACGGAACACATGTGTACGCCTCCGTTATTATTATTATATGATTCGTGCGGTGTACATAATATTATAATATATATATATTATACACGTGCTGGCTGTATGTGTAATGTAATATCGTCGTCGTCGCGTAGTCGGCCATCCGCCGGCAGCCGCAGAGGGGTCAAAATGAAAACAAGAGTGTTATTATCATGAACGTAATGGTACGTTTATACGCTTATCGTTTATTTTCATAATTTATCACTGTACATGTGCGGTGGTAATTTACAACGGATACAATATACACATAATATGGTTTATTTACACGTATTATTTAGCAAAACTCACATGTATGCAGAACAAACGATAATGAAAACCGAGCTAGTCTAACGAGGAGGACCTTATACGACAGTCCAATACGAATGAATAAACATTTAATAATAATAATATGATACACACGTCATCGGTGGTGTACGTATACGTATTAATACACGTGTACGGTAAAACGTGTCGCGATATCGGCGGTCGCGTGTAACACACACACACCGAGCGAACGAAACGGTTCCCGGAGAGTTGGGGTTCCACCTGGGATGACTATCAAACATTACTCGTCCCAAAATCGTAACTCTAAATATTTCGGTGACACACACACACACGCACAAGCACACATATTATACATCGTAGAGTTCAACAACAGTCAAGGTAACGTTTTGATTTTATGTCGTCTGTACAAGTCGAAAATCATGAAAAAAAAAAAAACAAAAAACGCGGTCGGTGAACAATGTTATTACTAATCAACAGTAGGTTTTAACAATTATTATTATTATAAATATATTGATGCGTATAAAAATAGTGATATTTCCATTAAACAGTCGTGTTTTTGATTTGTATTGTGTGATAATCGGTGCGTGTTTGTGAGATCGGCGTGAACGTTGTTAACACGGATGAAAAACAACGATGAAAAAAAAAATTTTTAAATAAATACTCGACGTTTAATTACGGGACCGACGCCGATCTGCGGGGTCGACGGTGTCGAGTCACAGCAGTAGTGTACCGGTGTACGTGTGGTGTATGCGGGCGGGCGGGTGGACGGACGCGTGTACGCGTACGATCACAACAACGTTCAAACGAGTAACATGAAAACATACTAAAAAAACAACAACGTACGTAACGTCCGTGCTCGGCCGGACGACGAGAACCGAACCGGTTCGATTTTCGAAACCGTCCGAAACCCGTAATAATAATAACAATAATAATAATAATAATAATGATTTTGTGACACGGCATCGGGGTCCTAACCGACGTTTTCGCGTCCAGGCGACGACGTTATAAGCGTATAAGCGTCGTCGTAGCTTCGGGTTCGCGTGGAAAACGTCGCTCGCGTGCCACTGTCGCGCGGATTCGCGGTGGAGACGACGGGCGATCTCACGTCGGAGGTTAAATCTCGGGTCAAACGCCTCGGGTGGGCACGATTACGGCGGGGCCGTCGTCGAACACGACCCGCGTCAGACGCGTCCTCAGACAGCTCTTACGGGGGTGGGCAGGGAAGTGAATTTCCGAGTGAAACCAGGGACGTGGCGTATCGTGATTTTTTTTTTCAGAGGTGATTTACACACCGTCGTTTCGACCTTCGACGAAAAACAAAATATCAAGACGAAACGTCACGGTGGAGGCGGTCGCGACGTTTTCCGGACTTCCGCGGACAGTGGCGATTCGGCGGGGATTTCGGAGTCGATTACACGTACGCGTACACGCCACCGCTTCCGGGCGAAACGGCGTGCGACGAGCCCGGCGGGTTCTGAGGTTTTTCTTCGCGCGGTCTCGTTTCGCGACACGAAAACGTTTTCCTCGCACGCGCTATCGACGCCGCCGCGTTACTGGTCGCCGATCGGCGATGATTATTATTAGTATTGTTGTTATTTTTACGGTGTTGACAATGGCACGGAGGCTACGGTAATATACAGGCAAGACACGATCCTCGATGATAATAATAATAATAATAATAATAATAATAATAATAATAATAGTAATAATACGATAATGATTATTTTATAATATTATTATGGACGTGACCGCGTCAAGACGACTTGGCGGCGCCGAGGACACGGCCGGAGGGTTTCCGGTGGCCACGGCCGTTTATGAGATCTGAGCGACGCCCCGAAGACGACGCGCGTTCCTGCCGGAGAGCACAGCGCTGCTATTGTCGCCGTTGTCGGCTGCCGCTGCGGTCGTCCCGGATACCACGATCCGGGCGGAGGGCACGGCCGCATTACGACGGCGGGTGGTGTCCTCCGATCGTCGAATGGTGCGCGCCCAGGTGGTGAAAGTACGCGGCGGCCGCGGCGGCCGAGTAGCTCTGCGTCTGGTAGTGGTGCGCCGCGGAGTAGGCGAGCGGGTGGAAGAACGGCGGGCCGCCCGTGGACGACGGGCCCGGCGGCCCGGGCGGCGGCACCGTCGGGCTGTTCACGTCCAGCCCGGGGTTCTGTTTCTTCCACTTGGTCCGCCGGTTCTGGAACCATATCTTCACCTGGGTCTCGGTGAGCGACAGCGACAGCGCCAGGTTGAGCCGCTCGCAAACCGACAGGTACCGCGTGGTCTTGAACTTGTTCTCCAGCGCCACCAGCTGCTCGTACGTGAACGCCGTCCGGGCCCGCCGCGGCTTGCCGCTCCCGCCGTTTTTCGAACTCCCGCCCCCGCCGCCGCCGCCGCCTCCGCAGTGGTCCGCCGAAGACTTGGACTTTTTCGCGCTGCCACCACCGCCGCCGCCGCCACCGCCGGTCGACGAGCTCCCGTCGCCGCTGCCTTTGTCCCGGTCGTCGCTTATGTCGCTGCCGCAACCGTCGCCGCTCACGCTGATGTCCTCGTCGTCCTCGTCCATCATGTAGTTGCGCGAACAGTCTTCACCGCCTGCGAACAACGACAAACGCGATGAGTGATACACCTCACAAAGCGCAAACCATGTAAATCATTTGTTCCGTCGATTGACCCATTGGTCACGGTTTTTGGAGAATCGTTTTTCAATCGACTCACACTCCGTTATCGTGCCCGCGGATCGTTTGTTTTAAAAAAAAAAAAGTCAAGCATTTAATATGCATAATACGTATATATTATGTATGTTAGTTATTCAAATAGTTATGACGATTGTTCGTGTATGTTTGATTTAATTATGAACGGTGGTACGTAGCGGACTAAATATCATTAATAATTGCGAACAAACATCAGTTTTTTTTTAAATTTTTTTTTTAAAGTTTTATTTTTTATAAACGACCTCTTTTGTTGTAAATAATTGATTCAAATAAAATACATCGCGACTCAGTGCGTCTACGGTATAGATTCTGTATTAGATTCCGGACGTTTTTTTCAAACTACGTATACCTCTATAATATTATGTAAATTATGGAGTAACGGTCGGCGGTATATTGAACGAATATTATACTTCAGAGTGTTTATAAAGATGTACGTATAAAATCCCGTTGAGAATTCAGTAACATTCGGTAGACTTTGGTAAAAGAAAAAAATCAAGCCTAAGGTGCTATTATAAAAACGTGACTTTTCTTCAATGGTTCCTGTTCGTATAGCCGATACATTATAATACGTACATGTATTGTTCTATTTTATTGCAGAACACGTGAGACGGTGTTCTCGTGCGATCAGTGTAATTTTTCAGAAGGTTTTTTCTCCCTCTTTTCCGCGCACGCTACCGAAAAAACAATTTACAGCTCGAAAAAAGTACAACATAAATTCGTCGACGCTCAACCGCTACTAGTTTCACAATTATCCAAATAACAACCAATTACAATTAAAAACGTCTCAATGAGTGTAAGCACTGAGCCGAATATGACTAATTTGGTATCGTTTTTTCTTCCACTTGAAACAAAAAAGCGGTGATAAAGTTTTCACCGATGAACTTTTTAAGACGTTACGTTACTATCTGTACCGCGTTACAACGTAGATTTATATAAATTAATAAACGAGTGAAACAAAACCGTGCCGTGCGAATACCTAAATTTGTTCCTTTTCCGATTTTTTTTTTCTTTAGTAGCAAATTATAAAATATTCCATTAAAAAATGCAAGTCAAACAACTTAACTTTATTTTTACACAATCCAATTTCGTTTTCTCGGAAAATAAATGGCATTCGTTGTTTACACAAGTAAAATAGCTTAAACGCCTTAAACCATACATAATATTATTTATTTTGAGCAATTTGCTTTTTTCATATTTATTGAATTACGAGGATTTAAATTCTCATAAATAAAAAAATTTTGTAATATATTCCAGTAAGTAATAAATGGAAACTTTGTAAAGTGACCAAAAGCAACGGCGATTAAAAATATATAAATTACGATTACACGACAGAAAGTCATTTTAACGTTTTAGTATTATTTGTCGTTATGTATATTGTATACCTACGCATTTTAATTTTCGAACAGTTCATAATGAAATGCATAGCTGTTGAATATAATTAATTAATTTTCATTCCGTCGATTTTATAATTAAATTTAATATTGTTTACCGGATTTATACCAATAACAGTGTCAAATGCCAATAATGAATTTAATACGACGCAAATATTGCAAAATAACGATCCGCATCTACCAATGTATGTATATGTTACGGGTAAAGTACTAAAACGGTTAGTGTACATATTACCCGGGTAATGTGAACCTCATCCATATGAACAGTGTAATGTATACATTATCCACCTTAAATATTATGTAGTATCCTATAAATTTATACATTATCCGGTGTGCTGTGGATAAAGTAATAACATGTTCATAGTCTGCAGACTATACGACACTTTGTAATATTTCTTCCGATTCTTGTTCAGTGGTTAATTTCTCCACTGCTTCAGCTGGTAGTATAAAGATGATGACAAACCAATATTCACATCAGTGCCAAACATGGCCATGTATCTGGGGATCTTTTAATGCCATCGTGATAGGCCCTACATTTTTCATTAGCTGTACAAATCAGGTTTGGCACGAATAATCCCAATCCGAAAAAACCCGGGCTGCTTTTCTGGGCTAAACCCACTGAATATTTAAAAAACCCATTGAAAAAACCGAGCTTTATCATGGATAAATTCCACTTTTAATTGTTTTTTTTAGTTTAAAGTGAGTTTTAGAAATGTGCCTTATTTTTTTTCAAAGTGTACCTATAGCGTATATAACATCATATACGTAATCGTATATCTCTCACAATAATAATAATAATAATAATATAGAATCCGTAAATTGTCACTGTAATTAAATTGATGTTATTTTTCAAATGGAATTTTAATTATCTGCACAGATCGAGTTATTATTTGTTTATACATATATATATCAGTATTATAATATTACGCACGCTGTTTGTGTTACTGATCGTTGCATTAATAACCTACCTACAGACCACAGTTACAGTGCATTTCGTCCGTTTTGAACGCTACGTTACGAGGCAAAAGTCTATGAGGCACGGCGTGCCACCGAACATTTAATTTTAACACGGGCCGCGCAAAAACACAGAACTTTAATTTCTACGAAGCTGCAGATCGGACTTTTGTACCGACCATTTCGCGCTCGTCTTATATATAATTTGCTATACGACTTAAGCATAAAAAAATAACAAAACTGTTTTATCAAATATTCGAGTTGAATACATCTGTGCTGAATCAGCGTTACACTACACCGCCTATGCCCACGAACGTTCAATTACAAAGCACTGAGTGTCGGTTTTTTTTTCATACGACATTTCACAGTAAAACGAAAGTTAAATTAATTTTTACACGCTCTCGAGGGGAGAACCGTGATTTTATCTTCCGAAAGAGAAAAGAAGAAAAAAAATAAACATCATTATACAACTAATATATTCTTCGCTTCACAAAAAAATCTAAAACCTGTATGAAAATAATAATTTTGTGTAATATTGTACAGCGGTGACTTGTGTGCACTATGAACAATCCTATCGGATTAAAATAATAATAATAATAATAATAAGGAAATGAAATGTTAAATGAAAATGAAGACGCGTCGTGCAAGTTAACAGTTTACTTAATATTTGAAAATATAAAAATAAAAGGTGGCATTATCGGACGAGGAATTCACGGTGAAATCGACTTAAATAAATTAGTTGTAATGCGTATTATGACGAACACGGCGGAGGCACGACATCGTATATTACGGTACAAATAAAGTTACACGTCTGGGTACACGCATCTTGCGTTTTAATGGTATTTATGTGCTCACTGCTTTTCTCGCATACATCTAGATCAGCGTTTCCCAACTTTTTTCCATTCGTATACCCGTTAATCTCCCCCCGGTACTTAATACGTGTCTGTGCCCCCTTTGTACGCTGATCCGGATTACATATTATACGTCTTTCGGTCGTAAATCACGTTTCGATGTTGTATTATAATTTTTATGTTTCTTTTTAAGTTATCTTGTCCGATATAATCTATAAAAAGTAAATTACGGTAAAAATTCGTTTTTAAAAGTGATGATTTTCGACTTGACCTAAATGCGCGTCTTGCTAGAGTCAAACGGAGTATTTATTTTTAAATTATAACAGCTAAAGGACAAAATCTATGGCCGTTGTATAGTAATAATATTGTATAACAATGCATGAACTCAGAATACATTTTTTATCGAGTACGATCAAACACTATACCTTCTGAGATAACACACATGATGTAGTTACACATAATTTTTTCCCGAGTCCTATGAGCCAAGACCGTGCCGCGGCAATGTTATACCATTGTAATAATATCACGAGTAGAGCAAAAGACTCGTACACAAAATGTAGGTACATTTCTTTCATTTTATACTTTTGGATACAAATTTTAATCCGTTAATAGTTTTATCAATTAAATTGTTTTTTTTTTTTTTTTAATTTATTAATTCGACCAAATCACACGAAATAAATTTATTTCTAATTTTTATCTACTATAATACGTAGGTATACCAGCTTATTAAACCGAAGAAAATTTCAAAAAAAGTGTTCGCATATTATATTTAAAGAATTTGTTTAGTTGACTGCAAGTGTTCTGTCCTAATTATCGTGAGCGACGGCCGTGAGCTACTACACGCGCGTATCGCTCTATATACAGGCGCACGCGTACGCGCGAGCGCGAACGTCTCGTTATAATATAATAATAATAATTGCCGTGGCCCGTTTTCAACATGGCTGCAAAGGACTCTGCGGCACAGGGCCGCCGTCGCAATAATAATAATATTATATAAACGATTATAATATAATAATGACACGTCGCGGCGATACGGTCGGATGGAGAGACGGTCTCCGGTCGCCAGGGTAACGCGTAGTTTACTCGTCGTCGTCGAAGTCGTTGCCGCCGCCCCCGCGCGCTCTGCCATAGTGTCAGGTGTATAATAATAATAATAATAATACGTACAAAATGTAAGAGCACGTGTGTGCGTGCTGCGTACGTGTGTGTGTGTGTGTGTGTGTGTGTGTGTGTGTGTGTGTGGTGCGTGCGTGTGTGTACGTTTATATATTATTACGCTCCTGTTTCGCCGTCGTTTTATACACCAGGGGTGGAAGGGGGTGGGGACCGTCTGAGGAACCGGCGGCGGCGGCGGCACTGCTCTGGGTTGTCGCGCGCTCGAGAGAGACGTATTCCCGTCGTCGTCGTCGTCGTCGTGTCGTTTGGCGGCGGTGGCGGCGGCGGGTCAACAGCAGCCGTATCGCGCGCGCACACGTCGAAATTGAATATTTCGTCGGTCTCCTTGTTTGCCAACGACACACCGTGTGCGCATTATCGTTATTACGCGTCATACCTACCCGCGCGACATTACAATAATATCGTGTATCGCCACTTTACGACACACTATATAATGGCGCATTGCGCAATGTACTACACGGTAAACCCGTTCGGACCGAGTGCCGTCTGTTATAATAATTCGATTCTTGATATAGGCAAAATAGGCCGTAAGCGAAGTTTAGACGTATGTTCGGTGACACAAAAAAAAAAAAACAGCAGTTTGAAAAAATATTATATTGTTTTGTGTAATATAATGAAAACCTCTAGAGCGAAAACGATCCATTTCTATAACGAAGTAGTCTCTTACAACTTTTAATCATCGATAAATCTGATTTTTCTGAATTATTGTTTTATGTGAAAACGTCATTTTGGCTCAAAAGAGTCGCTTACACCCTTTTGACTATTAAAGGGTTGATATTTTATCGTGTTGTACCAAACGTGTAGTTATTGCAAAATATAATCCGTCCGATAATTTAAAAAAAAAAACCAAGTGAAATAATATAGTTATAAGTCGTATTGAATTCTCCACTGTTACACAGAGTAATTTAATAGTGTTGAAACGTGATATAATTTATGACACATAGTTTCGGAACTGCGGAAATCATATTTTTTTACCAAAAACTGTACCCATTTTTAAGAAACGTCTTAAGAGTTTTTTCAGCAAAAAGAGTCATATATTACCCAGGTACCAAAATACTGGGCCTGCCAGAGATACGGGCGAACCGGACGGTTGCCCTGCGTTCAACTTTTCTGGGCCGTCTCTATAGTACACGAATACAAATTTAAATTTCAGAGAGCATACAGAAAAATTGATGATTTTCTTATTTTAATCATATTAAAAATCGCATTTACCTAATGAATAATTGACGTTGATTAATTAATTTGTGACACGTCGGCCGAGACAAAATATAAAAGTTTCAAAAATAACCATGTAAAAAACACTAAAAACCATTAATTTGTTTGCATATGTATTGACACGTAATATCACTGTATCCAGCACTCGATTAAAATAATAATTAATTGATATAAAAAATATAGTACATACACGTTAATGAAAGTAAATGAGCCTAGAACATAATTTAAGGGCGCCTAAGAAACGCAAGTGTTATACATACATATAAATATATAATAGCCCATACATTCCGGACCGGCCCCGCGGCCAAAAACGCACGAACAGAAAGTTTTTGGTTTTTGAAATTTTTTCCCCTACCGACCGCATTACTCACGGTTGATCCGCATACGTGCTTAGCTTCTCGTCGAGTACGCGTATGTACGCGTAATATGCTGTGACGGTTCGGGGCAGACGCGAGAAAGTGTGCGGAGAATTATTTCGTATAGGTAAACACAATTATTATTATTACCGCTTGTACGTATATACACGTATATATAAATACGTATAAATAAGGGTCGGCCGCCGGTAGCCATGGTGACGTTATCGTTTGTTTACACAGTCTCTATTGTTTTTCCCGCGAGGTCTCTGTCGCCTTCCTCGCGTCGCACAACTCGCCGCACCCTGTACCCGTCCACCACAACCCCACGTGCCGGAGACCCTGCTCTTCTACCCCTACCCGGCCCATACGAACTCACACACACGCACAAACACACACACACACACAAACACACACACACGAACGCACGCACACACCCCGTGGTCCGACCGGATTTGCCGGAAAACCGTTCGCGCGCCGTCGCCACCGCCCACGACGGCGCGGCGGATAAAATAATACATCAAAAGTCACACGCAGAAATGGCCGCGAAAACGCCGCCGCCTGCGCCGCCACCGACTCTAGTGTTTTTATGAAAACCGTTTACGCTCCGGTCGCCAACAACCGAACTCGGCGGAAAATTCGATTCGGCTCACCGTCGTTGTGTGTATTCAATTTATTTCAGCTACATAGCGGCATTCGTGAATAGAATCTTTATTCATTACATCATGTGAAATATTAAATTCGATAAAAATGTTATTGACTCAGCGCTGTATTTATCGTAATTTTTGGCTTTCATTCTCGGCTCTTTGCACCTTTTATTATTTCGGAAAAAACCCCGTTTAATAAAAGTCCATTGCGTTTGCTGCATCTGCCCCTCCAAAAATACGCCACGATTGATATGAAAGTTATGACAGTGTTAGTACGATTTTTATTGTGATTGTGTGTCATTTATAAAATCGATGTGTGTGTTATACGATTTAACGAAATTATAGTTTTTATTATTACATGTGTTATGAACCCGAAAGAATCGCGATTTCGCACATTATTATTTATTTACGCCAATGAACAGCAGTTTTGAAGGTAAATTATCTATTTCATGAGTGCGAATTTTAATTCATCTTCATACGTTTGAGTAGATCTATGTTTATACGACCAAAAAATGCGAAATCTGTTTCTTTTATACCGATTACCCTTCAGGCCATTCTGGTTCAATGACCTTATCGTTTGTCGGAGTATACTCTAGGATTTTATTCTTTCTGTGCGCGCAAATAATCATAGCAAGTACAACAAATTAAAAGGACATGGTTGTCGGAGAACAGCGCAGAAATTGTGTGTAATGTTCAATAGTTATACATAGACATCTACAATTTCTAGTTGCCAAAACATCATTATATTTATTTTTCAAATCTAATAAATTGAAAACCATAAAAAAAATAACTACACTTTTTTTAAAATTATATCAGGTGAAAAACTTTGCGTCGATTGCAATAAATCAAAACTCAAAACACTTAAAGAATCGGGATGCTACGGAGAATTATTTTTTGTGTTCCAATTCTCGTGTCCGGTATGTATCATCCGGTACAGACCTACAGACACAGATGTTCCGTCGCGCGTCATAATAATTATCACCACGTCGTGGCTAATAAATCCGAATTATACAGACATTAATTTTTTTATATATATATATATATTATATACGAACGATTTCCGTTGGTTTACGGCGAATGATCGACGTTGAAAACCGCATGTTTGATTTCTCAGAGTTATCAAATTAAGTAAGAGTAAAAGAAATAATGTTCCTTGAAATTTATTGAATTATTCGGACTGCGCGTCAATATTTATTCAATCGATTGTTACGTATTATGTCAACTCAGGCCTTATATACGAGTATATATATACGTATATGTACGCGTTCTGTATACACTCACCGTGAAGGAGTATTGTTTTTTATCCCCTTATTATACTAGATACATCGTCTTCGAGCAGTTGCGTCGACTGTTACATAATTTATAACACGTATATACGTATATATAATAATGTAAATTAAGTTAACGACGACGTCTACTCTACATAATCGGCGCACGGTTATTGGGTGTTAACAATGCCGTGTACATACATTACTTGCTTTCGAATACGATTTCCGAAAGAAGATCTGCACGCGCCGTGATGGCACGTCGCACAAGGCTCGAAAGGGAAAAAATTGATTTACCGACGACTTATTCGCCACGTAGCTGTAGTCTCTTGAGCGAGTACTCGTGCACTATATAAATCGTATACGCATAAGGCGCCGCCAAGGTGTACACATTTTAATGTACATTCGTGTATTATACGGATTATAGATAGCAGCATGTCGTTGCTACAACTTCACAGTATACATACATATCATAATAAACTAAATACGTGTACCATAATTGTATTTAAGTGTCATTTGAGTTGTACTCGAGTTTAAATGAAAAATTATAACTACGTCTGAACGGACAGTAAAAACCATGTGTATTTCGTTCGAGTGCAGAGATTCACTGGTTCATAATGATTACAGCGTATTGCAGGACTCGTCGTGCAGCTGGTGGTGCGATGGTAATAAGCTATCGAGATTACCGTCCGAATTTCTAGTCCGTATATTCGCTTATCTGTCTTATTCCCGTCCACCCTCTGTCTCCATTTATATAAGTGTGCGGTATTTACCGCAGAGAAAACGTATAACGTCGCCGCGAGTCACCCGGATGAACCGCTATTCAGCTGTACGTTGCCGCGCAGAAACGATACCCTAGTTCAACGACAACGCTGTTATCTTTTTATCTTTCGTCGTTGTTATCTTGCCCGACCTTCCTATATATCGTCTCGTGACATCAAACCGCTGTATTTGCACGACGACAGTTATTGTTAAAACTTTAAACGCTCTCCCGCACGGCACGTCGAATCCGTTCCCCTCCTAGCGTCGTTTCGGAAATTTTTTTACATTTTCCCCCGTTTAAACGTGATATTATAAGCTGTTTTTGGCACGAACGGAACGTGGTGAACACGTCGTTGAAAGCCGTGAAAAGTAATTAATAGACGGCAAAAAAAAAAAATCGTGCGCAAATCCTCGCGTACGGTATACACCGCAGTACTGCAGGATAGTGCGCACGAGGTATCTGAACGAGGTGGCTTTTTCATCCGTCAACGAAATCCTGCGAATAAAACGCGAACTCGTAGATCAAACACGCGCCTGATATTCGAGAGCACGATTTAATCCTGTCGTAGATTTTCGACTTTTTTCACGTTGTAATTTGTTTTACGCTCATTGACGTTTAATCGGAAAATATGCGTCACAACTATCACTATAAATCTCTTCTACCCACATACATCGTATATTGTAACCAATAATATAATTTGAGTACGAATATTGATATATATATATATATATATATATATATATATATATATATATATATATATATATATATATATATATATATTTATATACATAATCTGGTCGACAGTCGCACGGATAAAACTGTGTGCATTGCAAAATGTTCAGTACTTACGGGCACGGGTTTCGATGTGCGACACGGCAAACCCGACACACCGCGTGATCGTTTTATAGTACGAGAAAAATAATTATATTTACGCGCAGTAAATTTAGCTTTTCGACACGGTCACACATTGATACAGAGACACGCCACTGCACCGTAGCGAGTGCGTGTGTAGAGCCACTCGAATATTTATTTCGGCGTTCATCGGTCCACGATTACGGTAATTGGTATTTGTGTATACATAAAAATAATATTAATATCGCCCGTAGTGTGCCGTAGGTAGTAATATTACAGACCGTACACTAAAATAACTATTCGGCGTATTAAATAGTTTTTTTTTTACTTATTGATGTGCGGCCAATTTTATGTCCAGATAACCGCCGACGACAAATTAATATGCGGTTTGTACACAAAAAAATACTCGTTAGTATTTTATTTCAATACAATATTTTTTGCATCTATAAAGGTGATTTCATGTATAAATAATGCGTCTATGGTGCGTGTGCGTGTGTACAGAAATACTCGTAGACGTTTTTTATGATTCGTTATGCGTGGATGGCGAGCGTGACAAATTAATTACGAATGATATAAACGTCGTCAATAACCTAAGAGATTGCAAAGTCGTTCGAAAATTCGGTACGGCACCGTTGCTCAAAAGAACCCGGGAAGATCGTAGCCATCGAGAAACAGCGCCGACAAAAATACTTTATGTTCAATGATTTAAAAATAAAAGAACCCTAGATGTAAAATAAAAGCGTATCATTTTTTTTTTTTTTTAATCTATTCATTGAAAAATAGTAGTTAACGCTTGAAATTTAGTGTGCATTATACACACTACGTTTGCCAATATTATACACATATGAGTATACTAATAATCATAAACACTGGCGCCAAAATAATTTGCAGACTCCGCAGTAGATTACACCGGAAAACCGTATAAGTGTATTTCAAATGATTCGCGTTGTACAGCACAAACTAGAACGGACCCAATGATGCACTACGAATACATCATAACTATATAAACGTAATATGCGGCGTGTAATGCACCAGTGAATGAATATAACCTAACCAAGTGCAAAACGGACCTAATAGTATATATTACTGCAATGGTCTGCGGAAGAATCGAGAACAGTTAAGCAACGTGGCTCACTTCCCCCCACTACCCCGTCTATCACCGAAGACAAAAAGGGGACTATTGTTGCAAATGGGAACGGAAAGTGTGGATGCGGTGTAGGTATATATATATATATATATATATACGTATATAGGGGATGATTTTTATGGAACAATCGTATAACACGGTCCGGGGATCAACCGGAGCTTAACTTTCAATTGTGCTTTGATAGCGCGCAAAGCTTATCTCACGAACGCGCGTCCACCGTCTCCCCGCACGCTCATTCACCCTTACGCAGGCGGAAAGGCCCGGACAACAATTAATTTCATGCCCAGTAATTTGGATTGTATTATTGCACAATGCGCCCCCGCGATGTGTGTATATATATATATATATATGTTACGTATTCGTATACACACCCCGCAAACCGATGTCCACGACCACACCTTTTTAACCGGACCTACCCCGGTCGGACAGACGAGCTCTGGCGCAGCCACCGATCTCCCCGGTCCACACTACCTCTCCACCCGGCCACCACACCGCATCGGTCTTTCGCATCTCCGCCCGACTCGTCTCCGTTGCTGCTGCAGGGGAATTTAACGCGATTTTCCCGCGACGTCGACGAAATTCACATTTCACACGCGAATAAACCCGCTCGCACCTACGTCTATGATGTACTGCACGCACACACGTGCGCGTTTGTATTATATTGTAGTTCGGCATAATGCATATTATTGAGGTACAAGACTAATTAATCGCCTATTTATGTTTAAAATGTATAATCACTAGGAGATCGTATACAACATAATAATAATATATGCTGAATGATAACGTGCAGTTATGTCACACACTAAATAGCATTCAACTACCTAATTCATTATGATTTATGATATGTTGTACGTACCTAAGTGTAAACATAATAAAACTAATCCGACTACCTTTACGATATTAACGACGACGACGACGATGATAATGATAATAATATAATAACGTAAAACGTTTTGTCGCAAAATTTATGCTAAACCGAATGACAAAATATCCATGTGCGGAAATTTAATGAAAACCGCCGGGCCGAATGTAATCGAATTATGTGTACGTTCACACAGTAACGCTAATAATTTATATATACGGGTGTTTGCTGTTAATAATATCATATACGATTAAACGTTGCACACGTCGTTGTTTCTAGTCGTGTATAATAAATAAGTTTATTATATGTGTGTGTGCGTATAAATTGTAGAGAATATGCGTTTTGTCGCGCGTATTGTTGTCGCGATCCGTGGCGTGCACGTGTATAAAGATGAATTCTCGTGTAAGTCCCGTGAAATAATAATAATAATGATAATAATGTGCTGTCGCCGATGACGGCGCGGGTGGTACGTGTAACTGTAGCGGACATATTTATAGTCGGCGAGTATTTTGCTTAAAGTAATTTTATTTTCGACTACCAAGGTGAAAATACGGTTTCTGTTTTATTTTATTTCATTTTTTTCCCGGGCTAACCACCATGCCAAGTGTCCGATCCAATAACGCCGTAGCGTTCGGAAATTATATTTCATTCACGGAGTTTTTTTTTTTTTGTAGAAATTACTCCACGCACGGTGTCTTTATTCCTGTCGATTTTTTTCCCATCTCTACCGCGTGACCGCCGTCTGTACATTTTTCACCTGACAACGCGGCTCTGTTCATTTCGATCTGTCTTCAAACGTTTATTGAGTTCGTTACATACACACACACACACACACACACACACACACACACACACACACACACACACATATATATATATATATATATATGTATATTAACTGTATACACACGTCCATAAATACTTTATTTTGTTTTTTACACTTTGTGACAACGTGCATCGGCAAGCGCGTGTGACTTCACTGCATGACGCACAGATGTTTTAGATCGTTGTTTTTCTTCTTTTCGTTTTTTTTTTTTTTTTTTTTTTTGTCTCTGCTCTGCACGATACGCGACAAGCGCGGTGCGTATTATGTTCACTCAATGAAGAACACGGTGTTTAAATTAAACATTTTATTTTTAAATACTTCCAAAATATTAAGGCCAAAAGTTTAATGTTTTTATCATTCGATCGAATTTAATTGGCTACCGTACACCTTTGTACGTGCGCTAAGGAGTGTCGTTCTTCGTCGCTCGTGGTTTTACGGTTCAGGCGTTAAAAGACATTCCGGTGGCATTAATTATGTCCAACGCTGTCATTTCGGTTTACAAATATCCGTCTCGACGTGTTCATTAAAAATGTTGTTGAACAAATACAAGAGTGGTTTGCTGTGCAGGGCTCGGGGGTTTCATTCATCGCGGCTTCCAACAAGGGCCACTTTGTTTTATTTCGCTTTCCCGTTTCGTTTCTTTTTTTCAACTCATCTTACTCCTATACGCTATAGGACGAGCGTCTGTAAGAAAAATTACACTGTGTCTATGTATATGTAAACGTGGTATCGCGTCGAGGACACGATACGCCATGTCCAATAGGTCAGTACGTGGTTATTGCAAAATTATGTTTAAATCGTGAGCCCTGTATACTTTATAATCATTAGGTTTTTCCCAACTAATCCTTCATAGTCTATCATGCGCGTTTTTCGTATATCATTCATATTTGTTTATCAACCCTAAATATAACAATATAATTGGATCCAATTTTTCACATTGTATCGTAAATTAAAATTTAATACCAGGTTCAGCCATAGATTTTTCTTTGCTGTACCTATCCCTACACACAAATGGTATCAAATGTCAAATAAACTGTTTACGTTCAAATCGTGGCTTTATGCTGAAAATTTGGTTATATAGTAGACAGCCGTTAAATGACCAGTAAAATTATTAAACATACTGGAAAATCTTGATACAGCTAGGACGGTTATACTGTTTAAATACAATCAGACCAACAATCGAAAAACGACCATGTGTTCAAAACGTTTATCTGAGAAAATGATGGGCCATAGCCATTATTATTATTATTATCATCATCGTTTGTGTATGATCAGAAAATACGATAAGAACGCTCAAGGCGTCGCTTAAAGTTCTATGGAGCGGAACCCCTATCAGAGAAAGGTCGTTTCAATGATAAATGTGTACTCGACAGTGAATAAGGATCTAACAAGGATCAAATATAACACTTTACTCTTTAAACAAAGTGGATGGACGGGATCTTTTAATGGCCAATGGTCATTTCAGAATAATCTACAAATTGTACATCCATACACACACACACACACACACACACATATATATATATATACTAAACCCACGGATGCACGACGCTTGGCATGAAGATTCGTTGAGTAAGCAATTAGTTCAAACGAATAAACGGAATTAAAATTATTTTGGAAATATGAATGTATTTTAAAAACTAAGTCAAATAAGTTTATTGTGAGCAATGTCAAAAATTCTTTTTGCAATTACTTTTCGTCTCATCCTATGTACACAACCACAGACACGCACAGTTGTAACACTTGTGTGTATTGTATATTAGTATTATTATTATAGTGTTTTACAGTATATATATGTGTGTGTGTATGTGTGTGTGTGTGATTATATATATAGTATACACATATGTATAGTATAATTGTGTATAATGTGTACTCAAACGAGACGCGTATACAACACGAACGCATAATTAACTCGGATGTTGACGTAAACGTGTCGCTAGAGATCTTAAACTATGTGTAATTTGCGAGGACAGCACGAGATACACAGACAGATTACTGGCCGACAGAAAAATTAAGCGGTTAAAGTGTATAGACCAATAAAAAAGAACATAATATACGTCTTTTAAATAATCATTAAGAATATCACATCGATAGAATCGGTTGTAATTTAAAATTTAAATTATATATTAAAATTATGATAAAAATAAATAAAGAGATCGCATATTATATAATAGTACATTTACGCTATGTACTTATGGTAATTATAAATTTATTTATTCATTTTATCAAGAAATTATTGTGATAAATGTACATTCTAAATTAGTTCAAACACACGTGAAGTATAGAAACTTACAAAAAATATTCATTTAGCAAATTTAACCATCGAGACATTTTGTCATTAATACTTGCGAGTAAACATTTCATAGGGAAATGTATTTTCTTAATTAGTTTTTCGATAAGTATAAACTCATAGTGCTGTCTAATGTTATGCGTATTATAGCTTAATTAAATTTCAAATAGTACTTATAGAACGAAATTTAAACACAGACCAATTGATAAAATGTTGTGATAGAAAAACATTAATAAATTACTAGAAAATATTTATGAAAAAATTAATAGGTGTTATATATATATATATATATATATATATATTACACCCGGAGGTTTTATACGAATAAATAAATACACGTAAGGAATGCATGTGATGTATCATTAATAACCAAGCATGTTATAATTAATTTTGCTGAAAATTGTTTAAGCCGCCAGTTTTTTTTATCGATTTTATACATACTATAGGAATAAAGTATACCTATACTGCGTGGCAATGTTTCGATTAAGTACCATCTCTATTTATCGCTTCTAGACGGCTAGGAGATTGCGCGCGGTCGGAAAATCCGAAATCGGTCCGTAAACGAACAATACGGAGCTGAATGATGGGATTTTAAATCATCTAAATCCTCCCTCTGACGTCTTTTATAATATAAAAGGGACGTTTTTCCGACAGGAAGGGCAAAATGTTAACCGGCGTTTAAAATCCGTCAATAAAATGGTAAGGATTTTAAACCACTGTTATCAAAACAGTAAGGTACTTAAGGGAATTTAAATGGAAAATTAAAAACGCATTACCGCGATAATTTTATTAATTCTATTTACGACTCAAAAGCCATGATAGAGTTCTTTAAATGAGACAAGATGAATACGTTTATTATATGTAAATTTATATACATACATTCACGCTAACGTTTTTAATATTTATAAAATGCAATATAATTCTACCTCCGGTAAAAGTATATGATAATTATATGTACCTGTATATTTGTGTGTGTATGGGTTTAAAAACTTGAAGTGCGATTATATTATTTGATTTGATTTTACGGAAGTTATACGTGCATTTGGTTGGGTTTCAGGTGTATATTTTTATTTTTTTTTTTCCGTGAATTCGCATATATCCGGTCAGACGGCTGTCGAAGTCAGATGGGGGAAAAAAAGCAATTCAGAAAATTACCCTACTTGACCGGAGTGCGGAATACAATCGTTTTTTCGGTTCAACTATTTCAATTAATTTTACGGGCGGATCAGATTAAAAAGTTTTTTTTTCGCGCCTGGCGCAGATAAAGAAATCATGGATTTTTCCCACTCTCCGTTTATTTAAATAGGTATTAAAGATGATGAGTAATATCCAGTCAGTCTGGGGTATTTAAGTTTAGAGTTTTAAATTAAAGAACTTTAATACAAGTTTTGCAACCACTTCGACCTTCGACACATGTCAAGTATTTATGACCATCACGTATAAAATGTACCATCATCATCATACAATATATTATATTATATAATACTTCTACTTTTAGGTTGCCAAGTAAGTAGGATGCATAATATAATTTTAAAAACTATATTGTTATGTACGATTGTTTACTTAAACATTTTCTGTTAACACGAATTCAAGCTACCTATATTATTATTATCTATAGTAGATTGGAGTTTAAATCGATATTTTTTACACGAATCTAATTTATGAACAATGTGAGCCGGACTAGACTTATTTTTTTTCTTATAACGTATCGACGACGAATAGATACACAAATACATACAATTGTATATGCCTACACATACTTGGGTTACATAAAATAATTTTCACATTTCTCAACCGTATTCTTATAATGCAACAACTGAAGTGTTAACTATTGTAAATATTAAGTACAATTTAAAACACTCTTACTTATGAGGAAATTAAACTTCAATTTAATTTAATGAGTTTTTTTTAATACTTTATTGGTTTTTCCTTTTTGTTTGTTACTTTTAAATTACATTTAAGAATCTTTTTAAACTCGGATAAAGATTTGTATTAAAAGCTTTTAAAAAACCGTTTGCAACAAACAACTGACGTTTTGTTTACATTTATACAATTTTTTAACTTTCCACTACATTATTTTCAAACCAATGGCTTACTGTGATGACAGGTGTATTATGCGCATTTAGTTTAAAAATATTACACTCGCTGCAGGTAGGCGAATATTTTCAGATTATGTAAGTTACGTAAACACAAAAACCGTTGAAAACACTAAAGTTATTGGCTCTGGGATATTTGTGATTTTTGTAATGTCATATTTAAAAATAAGGGGAACAAAAATGACATAATTCATCTAATATCTATTGTTAGCTCCCATACATACTACAGTAGGCACAATAATAATTTAATTCAAATAAATTACAAGCATAATGATGTAATAATCAAAAATAATTTATCAGAATTATGTATCATTTACTTTATGTTTATTGAAACTAAATTTCTATCAACCGCATGTAAGAACTATATTTTAGCATTATCAAACTTCAATAATAAAACCATTAGTTCGACTAACATTAGTTACATTTGTATAAAAATGAAAATACTGTAAAATCTATAAAAAAAAAGACTATACTTAATCATGATTTAGTTGCAATAATGATAAATATTATTATTTTACCTTGAAGTTGAAAAAAAAAAAATTAAATTTCTCATTTTCTTTGGATTTAGAAAAAAATAATTATATCTTCACTTGATATACACTCAGCAAATTAAACTATACACATAATAATTTTCAAATTAAATCATTATTTCATAGAAATATACAGTACGTTATAATTAAATATAAAAAAATCTAATCAAAATAATTTATCATTTTTCATTACTGTCCTACACAGTAAAATTATTCTATACATTTTTTTCTATTAAATACTTTCTGCTCTAATAAATTATGAAGCTTTGAAAAGTTTACGATGTACTGAGATGAATTTTAATATAATTTACTTAAAGAAAATTACATAACCTCAATAGGTATCCGTACCTATGCATCATAGTTATTTTAGATATTATTATTAAACTTTATTGAAATCGCAAGGTTTATTAATTATTATAGTCCTGTGGTTTGACGAGATTCAAATACATTAATATGAATTGAAAATATTTCGATTATTACGTTATTATAGAAAAAAAAAATTAATTGTAGAAAAACTTTAAATTTTATGAAAATTTGTACGTTTGAGTTAAAAAGTATACCGATAGTCAATTTGGAAAAATTTATCACGAGTTCTGTAAGATCTTTTATCGTTATGAAATTTGCATTTATTAACCAACACCGCAGGTTCACCCTGCATGTACGATGGCTAATTACGTCGAACCAAGCCCCCTGTACGTGAGATGTAACCAATTATCGGTTGATTGTATGCTAATAGCTGTACACAGTATATTATATATGACCTATTAGTGTGCGTTTCTCCTCCCATTACCCAAAACGCCTAGGACACGCGTAGCCCCGCAGGGCTTACAGCGGAGGGCGGACGTAAATGTTTCTCTGCAGTTGAAAACCCACAAGAGCGATAAAAAAAAAGAGAGAGAATTAACGCGGAATAGAATAACTTAGATATGTGCACATTTAATTGTCACAAATGATGTTTGTACATATACGATTATTTCCTCTTCAGTTATTGTTGATCGTCTAACGTCCAACTTAAAACCTTTATCACCGTTGAATTTTTTAATTTTTCATAACCGAAATCGTTGAAAGATCTCAACTTTCTATTCCAACACGAACCACGGCTTAACGGAGTAGACAGTATTCTACTAATATTACGCGTTTGCAATGTGAATAAATAAACGTATGTTTATTGGTATATTGTCGAACGGAAGTGCGCGTTGGAAATAAACACTCACCGGCAATGGAAGGGTCGGCGGCAAATTCGACGCGCGGCCTCCACCTGGGCAGAACGGCGGCGGGCGTGATGAGTCTCTTCGTGAACTTGTTCGGGTCGAGTATGTTCTCGACGGAAAACGCCAGTCGGCCCTTGTTGCCGCCGTTGCTGCACGGCGCGCCGCCGCCGCCACCGCCGCCGCCGGCCGTCTCGTAGTCGACGGCCACCGCGGTGTCCATGGGTTCGGTACACGCGGCCGCCGCGGTGCCGGCTTTGCAGTCGGCGCGCGGTTGGGCCGCACACGCGCCGGCCGTCCCGTGCAACCGGTTGTTGGTCAGGTCCACCGGGTCCTCGTCCACGTTCAGCTCGTCGTCCTCGTCGGACGTCAACCGGTCGTCGGCCCCGGCGGCGACGGCGGCTTGCGCGGCCGCGCCGCACGCGTCCGCCGTCTGTTCCCGTTTCACCGCGTCCCACGGCGACGTGGACGTCGTGCAGGCGTCCGTCTGTTCCCGTTTCACCGCGTCCCACGGCGACGCGGACGTCGTGCAGGCGTCCGTCTGTTCCCGTTTCACCGTGGTGGTCCACGTGTCCGCAGTTGACGGCTGTTGCTGCTGCTGCTGCTGCTGCTGATCGACTCCGGGCGCGGGCGACCGTCGCGTCAACGTGTCCGGCGAGCCGCATCCACCGTCGACCACGGCGGCGCCCGGAACGGCGGCGGCCTGCACGGCGGCCGGCTTGGAAAACGGGCTGGCCGAATGGTGCCGGATGCCGTTCAGCCTCGTCTCGTCCGCATACCCGTTGTTGTTGTTGTTGTTGTTCTGTAGCAGACGTTGCATCATCATCATGGTCATCATTGCGTTCCCGGTGCGCGCTTATCGCATCCCAGCGAGCCCGGTCCGGAACGCGTGCGAGCCTACGCCGCGATCAGGCGCCGTCCGCGGCCGGCATGTCCCCGCGGTACACCGGTTCGACTCGGCAATCGGATCGATCGATCGAGATTTAACCGGCTTAGATCGAAATCGAACGCTGTGCAATTTTGTGTACGCGCGAAGAACGGACGAAAAACCGGGGAAAAAACGAAACAAAACCGAAAACCGAAAACACGACTGTATTCGCTCCGGCGGAAGACGTTCGAGGCGACGACGACGACGACGACGACGTTCGTGTACGGTGCGGATCAACACGTGAGTAGTAATAATAGTACGGTGTAGCGCGGCGACAGTGTGCCCGTTCGTCGGTCCGGCGGCGGCGGCGGCGGCCGTGGCCGTGGCGTAGGGTAGGGACGACGGCGGCGGCGAGTCTCGCTGGGCGTGCACCGGTCCGATTGGAGGACAAACGATTTGGAGGCGTGGCCGTGTTTTTTTCCACCCTCGCCGCCGCCGCGCTCGCCACCCCCGGCCACTGCCGCGCCGCTGCCTTACGCCGTACACTTTTTCCGTATTCGCTTTTGCCCGTCGCATAACGCTATTATATCATATATACGTATATACACGTGAGCGTGTAGTGTATACACCGCGGCCGGGCGTTGATCAACAATCGCGTCCACTCCTCCGGCGCGCGCGTGGCCACCACAGCCGCCGCCGCCGCCTTGCCGCTATATCCGAACTGCATCCGCCCGCGCGGCCGCCGCCGACCACACTTAACTCTTCCGCGACGGGCGTTTCCGCCGCTCGCGATACAGACTGTCCGTCGCCGCCGCCCGCGCCCGGCCGATCGTTTAACCGCGTGAACACGACCCCCTCTCTCCACGTCACTCCCTATGCCCCGGCTTTCGTAAACGCGGAACTCACCCCCCGTCGCCAGAGCACACATTCAACAATGCCGCCCGGACGTTTGTGCGCCGGATAAAGATAATTGAGCGGCCGTCTTAATTTCGCACGTTTACTTAAACCCGCACGGTCGTATGATAATCATTAGCCGGTCCTCTGCGCGTATGTAAATTATACAATACAGGTATATATATATATTATACAGATGGTGTCATAGGCGTAATCTAGGGGGGCAAGGAGGGGCAACTGGTATTTAACTGGGAGGGCAAAGGTATTATTTTGGCCCCTCTACCATCAGTTACAATTCAAATTTTCATTTAATTAAACTAATAAAATACTTAATTATTTCTAAATATTAAAAATATTTACAAATAATATTTTCTACATTTTGTATGAAACACCGTACAATTGTACCTATCTATACCTACGAGTACTTAAACTATATATCGTCGTTATTTTTATTTTATTTCATTTTATTACAGGAAAGTACATTTGAGTCATAAAGATAAATAACGTATTATAGCAGTTGTACAAAATTATATCTTAACAGCCATTATGATATCTGATCCACCTAGACCCATGATATAACTTACTGTAAGATATATTATTTTAGTCTATATTGCGTCTGTGTTGTGATCGCGTAAGTGTCCTATTCGTTGCGAGTTTTATTTTTTATTTTTTTATTTTAAAATAAACAAAAATGAATAAATCGATGCGCTATTTGTACGGGCATATAATATGTAATGAGAAAACATGTGTTAATTATTAACACGATTTATTAGAAGTTTTCTGGAATGATGTAAAAATAGTATATAATTTATAATCATATAGGTATATAACGACGTATTGAAATATTATAAAATACTTGACACCGGTAAATCAATAAATTATTTAGTAATAAATCGTTATTAATATTGTTTTTGGTAGGTATTATTTTACGGTAGGTATAGTATACTACACCAACGAAGTAGCGGTAGGTAGCATATTAGACGAGTACCCTTATATATAACATCTAATATACCTACGTATAACGATGGAAAATCCTGGAAAAGGCGAATTTTTTTTTTTAACACGATTGCACAAATAAAATTGAGATTGGGATTGGTGATGTTAACTCGACCTGCAGTCACTCTCAATCGATTCGCTCGTTCGAGGGAGGACTCTACATGCTCGAACCCAATCGCATCGATAACGACTTACGATTAACGTAAAATACATTTATCACACGATCATATTTTGCTAAACTAGGTATTAAATTTACATAATTGGTTTCATTAATTGATATGTTGTGTAATAATGAGTAAAAATACACACACGTATAAATATATATATATATATATTTTTTATTATTTTTTTTTTTTTGTGATTTATTTTACATTTATTACATTTATAAGTTGTCGGAAACCAATATGAGTATCGTGTATCGGGCATCTCCGATTCGAGATACATTGTTATATGGGTAACAATATGTATTCATTGTAGATACCTACACGTTTTTATATTTTCATGAGATTATCGTTATTATTGTAATACCGAAACTGAAATCTAAATAAATACAAATACAGTACGTATGTAGGTAAATATATCATATATGTAATTGTTGAGGAAGATGATATATATATATCATAAGTAAGTGCAACATATAAAATATAAAAATATCAAGCATATTTACGATATAGGTACCTGCATTACATACAAAAAGAAAAATTAAATAATATAGTATTAAAACAGAAGAAACATGTCATTACAATGACACTTTTCATCGCACTGGTCACGAAATGACTAAATCGCCTATATCTATACCTAGATAATACATAGTCATTTAAAATTGAAATTCAAGTTTATGACTAAAATATCGTAGACATTATTTCCGATACAATCTCTTTTAATGTACGTAGCTAAGTAAAACAATATTATTTTTTTGGAAACAACTGATTTAATACAATATAATATATTATACGTTGATACGTAGAAATCTTAATTGAATAAAATAAACATAACAACACTGAACACAATTGTTTGATGATTCAATTTTAAATTATTACTATTTGTTTTATTTATAACTTTTACAATCTCCGAGAGACAAAACAGTTTAGTGAGGAACTAGTGTTTGTAAAACGATTTCAACCGTGTGATAATCTTCTGAGATTCACTTAATATGCCAAAAAATCAATCAACGGCTGAAAGTGCAAGATCAATGCCTTGTATTAATATGCCAGCCGTATTGATTTCGTCCGACCATTCATTATCTTATAAAAGTTTCAACTCTGCGCTCCCAGCAGACCACCTAGAAAGCGATAATAACAAGTCTACTGCAAGCAGTGCCACCGTAAAAGCTTTGATCGAAAAATTCAAGTCACTTCAAGGACAATCGTTTAAGGATAATGAGAACCACTTAAAAATTAAAAAGAAACCATTTATTCCCACTATTAGTGAAAAATTAGAAACATCGTACAACGAATGCAATTTGAATATGAAAGGTGATACGATACGAGTGGATAATGTCCAAGACATGGTAAGATGTTAATCAGATTCGGTTAAAAGTTTGAAATAATACATGAAATCATGATAAGCAGCACTGACTAATAATAAAATAAAGCTATTTGTAATTAATTAGAATAATTAACATTTACGTACATAATTTTTAAATACATCTAAATTAATTTATAATCGTATATGAGTATAGATACTCCATATGAAATAATAAACAGTTTTTATGATACTATTTCTATATTATAGTTATATTGTTTCAAATTATAATTTAATTTATTATAGTTAACATAAAAATATGGCCTTCGTCTTTCAAGCCGATAAGTGTGGAGTATAATTAAGTAAAAAATAAATTGTAGTATGCATTTTATATATTAAACGTCTTTTATATATTGAAATAGAACATTGCAAAGTTTATCAGATCCATGTCACAAATTAATTTTAATATTAATTTTATTTGATACACGGCTCATAAATTTTACTTTATTTTATTATTATTATTTTTTTTTTTTAGGTGAAAAATCACGTGTTAGAAATATTTACTGCTACAACACATTTCAAACAAAATTCAAAACCACTGCAAGTAGATAAAAATGGTGTAAGAATTGTACATTTCGGTTTGAAAAATAATATGTCTGATCCGGATGGAGCGGAAGACAATATGGACAAACGTTTTTGGCGAAATCTGGTCGCTATGGCCAAGGTGAATCGAGTTTACTACCAATGTATGACACAGATAATGAACAGACAGAAATTTCCAAGTCTCAAAGACGTAAGACAGTACGTAAAATTAGCGTTAAAAATGGGAGAGGAATCGGAGTTTATGGAATCGGAATTAGTTTCCTATATCAAGGAATATTTGGAAAAATTCAGTGTCAAATTAAATAGTAAATTAAATGAAGAATTAAATAAAACTCCATTTTTAAGCCATCATACCCGATTAAGTGTACTCAAAATGGAGTTGGAGAAAATGAAAGCCAATATGAAAATCGGGGAAGACAATATTACACTACTACAGAAAGAAAACAAAGATTTATTGAATAAATTAAACAGTTACGGACATGAAAACATCCACAAGGTATCATTAGAAAAACTACTAAAATCTGCACAAGAGAAGAATGACAAATTAAAGGCAACCATAGCTTCAGTTTTCGAAAAAAAAATGCTTTCTAACAATGTGAATGAAGGCAACGACGAATATTCGTACAAAAACTAATTATTGAATTTAAAAGAACAAATTGTATTCCAAATTATAATTACATGTTTTTAATTGATCAAATTATAATATTTTTAATCATATTTTATGTATTGTTGATTGTTTTAATTTTACATATTCATCACAATTTTAGTTCATATGACATCCACTTTTATTTTTAACTGTTTGTTCATCAAGTCTGTTTAGGTAAGCATGCATATATGTACTCGTATGTCCACTTCAACTGTTACACTAATTTTCAAAATATTGCTAAGTTTTTCTCCGTACAAAAAGTTAGAATTTTGCACTTGTAACTTTCTATTCATACGTTTCTAAACCCTCCGATATTATAACGATATTGTAGTAATCATCGATGTAATTATAGAAGGACAATAACATTATTTTTCGCCTAAACATTAAACTCGGTGGCTATCAAATATAAATGCGCATTCTATCCCCCTCAAAATTATAGTTCTGTAATTTACACTCTTATTATACCCTTATCCTGAAAAATCAACCAGATTCGGCAATATGTCTTCGTGTGCGTTCGTGAATTTAAACACCGAAAAAATACAGTGGCAGATGGTTAATTCAAAATACAATTAAAACGATTTCAAAGCTCATATCAACTTGAATAAAACATTTGATTCCGTATCATTAACGCTGTTCCTAGATGATTATACTTTTTATTATTATTATTTTTATTTTTTTTCAACCCGACGGACGATCCTTTTTATATTATAATACGCACACGACCCTCTCCCATGCACGCACACTCACGCACGTATATATACATATATATTTACATACATACATACATACATACATACACGCGCAGGACGAAATAGAGGGAAATTAGATTTATTTTTAAGTCAACACAAGGGACCTGTATTGTTTGATAATGGTTCGCTAGGGGATACTCTTTTATAACCGCAGTAAAACACCCTAAAGTGTTGACATAATGCGCATGTGCCGGGTCGGTGGAGGAGTTGTGGATAGACGACGCCGGTGGAGGGGGTGTATGCATGATAGACTGCTTTTTAAAGTCATATAATGTGGACGTGAATGTTGTCGAACAAGTGTTCGGTAAAATCCCGGGGGTAGCAATAATATTGGATAGAGAAAATAACAAATCCTGCGGATAGAAAGAACAGAGGAAGAGAGAGAAAGAGAGAGACATAGTATTAATACGAACCGTGAAATTAACGTTTGTCCGTAGGGTCGTTGGCGACTATTGACAATTCAACCGACGTACGTACACTCCGCGAACAATGAGCCGCTATGATATTCTGCAGACGATGTCATTAATAGCATTGGGAAGAAAATCGGCGTTTCGAGTGGAACTACGATACGAGATACATATGGCTACGAATATTATTCTGTATGAACGAGTAAAACGACTGTGAGGTTTCTACAATACTTAAATATTGAAGAAGCGTGGGAATAGCGCGATTTAATTATAATATCGAATAAATTTTATAATAATCGGAACGTTATCAAAGGAAATATTCCTGTACAAATGTGTGTACAGACAATGTAAGTACGGGTATACGTTAAAGTTTAGTGTCTATACCGTTGATAGGCCTATGATGACGATACAAGTACGTAATACGTATACGATTTAAAATAAAACATTACAGTTACACAACCAAACGTTACGGTTACACAACCAAACGCGCACAAACGTTGCTGACATTATTTTCTCAGTAAAATGCGTTCTGTTATAGTTTTTCTATATTCGCACCTCGTTGATGATTTCAAGTGAACACTGAACACGAATTTGTGCTACATTCGTCATTTTTATTGTGTAATATGTCTATTATATCACTCTAATAATGATCTTTTAATGTCTAAACAATGAACGATATATTAATGAGCAATGATACAATATTATTGCTTAATATTAAAAACGAGAAGACCCATTCGTCGGTAGCATACACCATGGCAATATATATATATATATGGTTCTAAAATTTCATGAAATTTATTTTCTTGAAATATTTCGTGAAATATTTCATGAAAGTTTCATGAAATATTTCATTTACACGAAAAATAAAAATTTTCCCAAAATAAATAAAAAAAAGGGTTGTTTTCCAATTAATACATATTAGAGCTACTCAGCTATATTATGTAATAAAGATGAGAAAACACGTTTTAATTAGGTAGTATATCTATTCTATTCTATGAAAACATTGCAAACATAAATAATTTTTAAGCACAAAATGCCCAATGCCTATGTTTTTTTATGTTACTTTTAGTTCTATAGTGTTACTAAATTTATAATGTATAAATAAAGGTGATACCTAAATATAGCCTGAACCAAATTATATACACTTATACAGTTATACTTATACATAAAACATACTTACTATTCATTTTTAACCCTTGCATTTGTGAACGTTATCTATACATTTATTTTTTACAAAACAATATTATTTATCTATTACAGATTTTACTTTTTTTTTCTCAAAATTATTTATGAAATGATATGTCTCTAAATAAGTACAAAAAAATACAATATTAGACAGGTATCTAATTTGTAACTAGACACTTAAGATTTCTTTTGCAAATTACAATTTACAACACAAGACAAGAAAAAATAAATGAATAATCATTACGAAATAACGAACTATTATCAAGTAAATAAAATTCTTTTAGCTCCAAAAATCATTAATAGTTACAACCACGGTATCAGAAGATAACTTGTAAGACCGTGGTTACAACCTAAAATTTATAAAACTCAATATGTTTTATTATTTGGTATCTGGTATAAAACATGGAGCCTTCACAATACGCCGTGTCGCAAAGATTTTTATAAATTCAGTGCGTAGGTAACAAAATAATTATTAGTTTATATTATGGTCAAACTGTAAGTCTATAATCAAGGAATGATAGAATCTGATTGATAACATTTCACTAATACATCTCATATTATTATTTACCAACATCATGTCATGAATTTAAAAAAGATTTATATTTCATAATTGCATTGAAATATTTCAAATTAAGAACCCTATATATATATATATATATATTATACGACGGCAATCGATCATATCGTATTGCCTCGAGAGCTGGTGGCAAAAAAGTTGTAATTTATGCGATTTCATTTTTAAATATTATTTTGAAGTCGTATACCATTATTGTTTCCTTAAACTTAAGTGTGACATATTGTTTGGTATATTTTCACGGTGCACATTTATATGTTTTGTCACGGTTTACTCAACTATTGAACATTTTAACATGAAAATGAATATTTCCCATTAATTTCTTTTAACGTCACTCATCAAAAACCTCAAAACCTAAATATTAATACTTATCAAATTTCACCTCGAAAAATTCCCCAATAGAATATTTGTCGTTATCCAGTCAACGGTCCCGTAGCGCATGGATAATTCCGGGACGGCCACAAAATTATTTTAAAATTAGCTTAGGATGTGAAAACGAGCGTTTAGCTCAGGGACTGGAACCAAGGGCGACCGCAGGGAGGGGCAAGTAGGGGCATATGCCCCCCCTTGGATTTTTTATGTGTCAATTATCATAATGATTATGTAGTATAAAATATCACGAAATAAATATTTTTTTAATTCAAAAAAATTTTTTAAAACGTCGAGTGCCACGATCGACAAATTTTATGTGGATCTTTATGAGTGTTTTAATAGTCATCGGTGTTTCGACTTTTATATGTGAATATTTAGTAGGGTCTCGTGATTTCATTAGTATCATTGATTATAAATACTAAAAATACTATAAAATATAAAATTTTCAAATCAATGATTACATTTTATTTATATAAAAAAAAATGCATTTGTTAATTTAAAGTTACACAATAATAAATTTACATTAATATTGTAAGATTAAGTTATAATGTTCTAACTATACACATAATTAAAGAGCGGATTTTTATGTTCTTAAAACCTTAAAATATGATGCAATATGCTTCAAAAAAACCTTAAAATATTCTCTAAATATTCCTTAAATTTGTAAGAATGCAAATATGATTTTTTTCTAAAATAGATACAATAAATAACTGTTAAGCGCCATTCTCTTGGTAACAGGTAAATTATTGAATAATAAAAAATGTAAATCAGTTGATACATAGCATTATATTTACATTTTATGTAAATATAATAAAATATAATTAAAAAAAAACATAATAGTTTAATAAAAAATAAAAGATAACTTTGCACCGTTCCTTAGAAACATAACCAATTCGATTACAGACAAGTAGATAATTTAATGATTCTGAATTTTTATCACTCTTTAATCAAATTATTTTTTTTCCTAGAAAAAATTATTGCTAGAAAAAATCACATTTCGAGAAATTAACAAAATATATGAATTTTCATAAACAATAATAGAATATAATCCAAAATATAAAAAAATAGGCGAAATATTCTCTAATGTCCAAAATATGCTTTATTATGCAAAATTTTTTTTTTCGAACTCTGTGAAAGATAAATCTCCACATTTTTCAACCTTGTTAAGTTGCATAAAAGCAATAAAAATATGTAATAACTAATAACCTAAAGATCCACTCTTTATACATAATTAATAATTTAATTTTTACGTTCCCTACCTATATGATAGAAAACACGTCAAAAACAATAAGGTACTTTATCACTAAGATAAGGAAACAAAAATTGAAAAATTAAAATACCTTGCCCCCCTCCCTTGAAAAATTCCTGCGGACGCCCTTGACTGGAACCGAACCGGAAAGAACCGGTACTGGAACCCAAAAACCCCTAAAATATTAAGAACCGGAACCTAACCGGAACCGAATTTTTAAATTTTGAAATAACCGGAATCGAACCGGAACCTATACTTAAGATGAAAAATATCGGGTTTCATAAAAAATAATGAGTAAACAGTGAAAAAAAAAACTTTAATTTTTAGTTTAATTCTTACTTTTATAATATATTATAATAAAAGTAGGAGGTACTCATAGATAAGCATCGATCGATCAATATAGAATAATTGTTAAAACTATCACAATATTAATATATTATTATAAAAGTAAGTGGTTTTGATTGATAAACTTTGAAAAAATGTTTTCTTATTTATTGATATTAGTAAAATTAATGTATGAGTCACGATTTTAAAAATGCTGCATCAACTTATGTGTCTTTCTTGGCTTGCTTTTAACTTGAGCCAGCATTGATTGCGATATAACAGTGGAGTTAATGAATTTTATTTCAAATTACATGTATTTTCATACATATTATATGCATATCTATTGCTCAGAGTCTAGGGCATAAATAATACAAATTATTATTTGTATATAGGAATGCATATATTATTTTCAGATACGCATTTATTCATTCATGAATGAATTGGTATTTTTGTACCGTATTACCCACTTTGTTTATAATTATGGCATATTATATAATACCTTGACAACTTTAGGATTATTTGCATTGAATTGTGAATGGTTATTGTATATAATATATTGTTTTAATTTCTTACTAATGAATCATAGTTTAACGTATCTCTGTCTAACTTATCGTACTTAAACTAACATTTTATATTTTATAACTAAGCTGATATGTCATATCAAAAATAAAAATAAAATAAATTGTATATTATATTTTGTATACTTAATTCGTAGACAATAAACATGATGATGGAATTATCGATATTGTTGATTGGTAACACATGTACAACTATTTTATGTATTAGGTACATATAGGTACCTATCAAAAAATTAAACACGTCATACTATAAAAAAATTTATTTTTAATAACATTTGGAACCCTATAAAACTGGAACTCTAACCCTAACTCTTATTTTGAATTTGTCAAAAACCGGAACCAAAACCTGAACCTTTAAATTAAAAAAATGAGTACCGGAACCAGAACTATAACCGAAAAAACCAAAAGGTACCGGTCCCTGGTTTAGCTATAATATAACTTATTAAAACGTATATCGTATAAGTATAGGTAACAAATGACGTATTCCACAAGGGGGTGATAGAGGTGCTTTTCTAGGTACACTCCCGACAGGTCGTAACAATCACATAAATAACTGTAGAAACATAATATTTAATGACTTCAAACAGTTTAATGTTAAAAGTCTATGGTATACCATAACTTCGAGGCCGCGGAGTGTACGACACTATATAATAACGAGTATATATATATATATATACGCACAAGTCGAGATCGCCACGATAAAGTCCGAGTTGAGCAGAGTGGGGAGTCGTCGGTGTAATACCGCAGTTCGCGTTTAAAAGTCACTCACCGAGGACTCCTCCACGTATAGGAGACGGCAAACGGTTTTCAGAACTCGTGGAGGAAGAAGGGGACGTTTGCTTTCGCGCGGGACGGCGGCAGTGCAGGTCGTATCTCGAGCGTCGACGTCGTCGTCGTCGTCGTCATCGCCGCCGGGTCGTATAATAATGGGCGAAAAGCAGTTAACGACTGTAGCTCACGGACGGTACGGGACGGAGGGTACACGACGGCATACAGCGGCAACCGTTGTATTATTTATCGAAACCAGCGAGTTTAATATCTCTGCCTCCTCCGCACAACCCGCACCCCGTCCCGCCGAGCGTATACTTACATACAAATACATATATATATATACACGACGACTGCAACACTACCAGCTTCGTCGACTGCTATAATAATATACAGTATACACACCCACACACACATGCACACTATACTACCACCGCCACCGTGCACCATATTATATACACGCGCACCACGCGCCACGGGCAGGGAGTCCCCCGACGCCAATCTCATTCATATTTTAAACGGCCTGTACAGCCTTAACGGTTTTCTCGTTATCATCACGCGCGTTTTATGTAATATATATATATATATATATATATATATATATAACTTAAGGTTATACTGTGTGTGTGTGTGTGTGTGTGTGTGTGTGTGTGTGTGTGCGTGTGCGTAGTGTGTGAGTAATTCGCCGGTGGTGTATTCGGTGTATATACATGGTTGTACCGCACACCTCTGTTACGACGGCAAAGTCGGTTTTCGGCGACGGGTGAGACGGCGAGGGCACGGAACAGTCGTGTAACAATGTGTCACAAAACGGGCGCGAGCGAGCGCGCGGTCCCCGCCGAAATAGGAATATGAATAATAAATTCCGTCCGCCGCCGCGGCCCGCTGATGTGCACAAATGGATATTTAGAGCGATATATTTATATTCGTTTAGCGCCGCCGCCGCCGCCGCCGCCGCCGTCCCGCAGCAACAACAGTAGCTACAGCGGCAGCGGCGGCAGTTATCGTCGTAATAATATAACCGCAGTGACGGGACGATGTCTGACACGGCGCATTTTTTTTTCTCTTTTTCTATTCCGTTTTCGTTACGTTTTTACACGCATCACGCGTATTATTATTATTATCATTGTTATTATTATTATTACTATTGTTATTGTCGTCGTGCCGACTCCGCGGGCCCGCAACGTTATGTGTACATAATACGGTACGGCGCGCGCGTCATTCCCGAGAATTTATACCTGTACGTTTCTGCGGCTAGCTCCTTCACGGCCCGTCCTGCCGCGAGATCGCCGTGCGTCGCGGCTGCAGTAACTCGTACGCCGAGTTCTCGTTTATTCGTCCGGGACACCGCGTGAAGGGTCATTTATTTCCACGTGTGAAAATAACGACGAGCTCTTAGAATAATAAAAAAATATGACGTTATTCACCCGCCAAACATATTATTATTATAAAATCATCACTGTTTTATTATAATTTATAACATACCCGCATAGCTACAGACATCGATTATACGTGTGTATAAATAATTAAATGCGATATATCCAGTGTATACACCTGGTACTGTACGATTCTCGACACTTCATACGTGTATAATCGAATGCACGTAATAGTTATCGATCAATAGCTACTTTTTGCATATACCTCTACTAATAACCTAAAACTTTTATGCTTTAATACATATAGACATAATATAATATGTTTAATCTGACCTGACTTGATTGTTTAGAACGCCCAAGACTGGTTTAACTTATGGGATATGTCGACAAATTTAACTGAACGATGAATTCTTTCAAAAAAGGACTAGAGAAATTGTATTATTTTAATTTTATGTTTTACAAACATTAGTTATTATTATTATAATTATCAAATATACATACTTATAACGTTTGTTCTTTCTGTAGGTAAACAATATTTATAAAGTAATTGAAAGTGATTTAATTTAACTAATAACCACTAGTAGGTTGATACATTATAATTAATGTTATAGACTCAAGTGCATGTGTACTAAGTATTAAATATGAAATACAAAACTACGTTTCTAGTAATAACAACTATGAAGTTGGATTAGATTAGATCCATGACAAAAAATAATCAACCATGTTTCATAGTAAGATAATTATTGAGTTGTAATTTTGTAATTCTATGTTTATTCACTTACCTATATAAAGTATAATTTATTGAAATAAAGTCGATAAAATGTTAAACATAGATCTATTAGATATAACATTTAAGTTACGATGTATATACTTCATATTATATAATATTGTATGATGAATTAATTTCCTGGCAAAGAAACATTTTTATCGTATTTTAAACTTTAATTGACAGGTTCTTTTGAAAATCAATGTGTTTCCAATAGAGTCAACGTTAAATACATGGCCCAATAAGGGTCATTTTTGTTCTAAAATAATGATCTAAATAATCAATGAGTTATTAAAACATTTTCAGTTTAAAATAACGCGGAATATACTTAGGACTATATTCGAAAAAAAAAGTATTTCATCGGCATAAAATATTCCTAAAATGAAAGTCATTCAAGTCTTACAAATCTGTGCACGCCGCTGCATTACACGCGTATTCAAAACCATGTCGGATAACAATAATCGTTCATATGCCGAAGTTAATTATAAATTATAATATTGTTATCCGGTTGTCAAAAAAGCAGCGAGTCAAAGTGGTGTACGACGACGTCGGCAGCGGCGCCAGAGGACTGCCTGTCGCCGTCCCCTACCCGTTCAAAACTCATATCCGTTCAACCATAACGCAAGTTTGTACCGAACTACAGTGCTATTAACCGTGTCACTTGCTTTCGCCTTTCGCACGGAACGTTATTTGTCGTTGCCGCAAGTAATAAATCTCCACCCTAGTAGTGTAAAAAAAAAGAGAAAAATGAGTATATATAATATGTGTGTGTGTGTGTGTGTGTGTGTGTGTGTGTGTGTGTGTGTGTGTGTGTGTGTGTGTATGTGTGTCTGCGTGTTATACGGACGTATAATATATAAGTGTATGACTATAAGTAAAAAAAAAAAAAAATGATCCTATACAAAAACCTTACAGGGTTACGTCTAAACGCGTAAATTAGTTTTTAAGCTGACATTAATAAATCGGTTCGCGTGGATATGTGTATGTGTGTGCATTCGCGCGGGCGCGTGTGTGCCTATGTGTATTATTAGTATGGGTCCACCGCCACCGTCAGTTGTCTGTCAGCGGTGCCTGTGTCGTCGTCCGACTAATTGGAATCAGAACAGCATATTATTATATTATTATTACTATTATTACTAGATGCCAAATAAACCACCAGCGGCCCCAGTAAAAATGACATACGGAACGGAATTTAAATATATTAAATCGTGTTTTTACAATTTTACCAACAAAAAACAAACTAATTAAAACTACATGTGCAAAAAGTTTAAACTATATTATTTATGATGAACATGAAAAAAAAAATTAAATAAAAAACCGTTCCACTTAATAATTATAATAATTTATCTACAGTAAAACTGCTACTTAGGTACAATTTTAAATTTCTAAATATTAAACAATAACATGCATTCACAATACAATTGTTACTTATCATTGATTGTTAGCAATAATACAATAGAACCATTTTCTATCAATATAATATAATAAAAAATTGCAATTTTTGGCATATTTTATGTGAGAATTGTTTTTTTTTCTTGTGAATTCATAGTCATTTAATAATTTTATTACTGAGGTAAACAAAACAACATAATCTTGTTTGTAAATACCTGCATTACGCTTGTACTGTAATGCTGTTACTATTGTCAGTAAAATAATAATTACATAATTTTATGAATACATTTGAATAATTTTAAAGAAGCTTAAACTAAAATAGATAAATACAATTTTTCATTATTTCAATGTTATAAATTATATCCGAAAAATCATCTAATAAGTCACTCACAGTTTATTCAGTTTTGTAGATTGTGTACAATTCAAATTGATTTTTTTTTTAATTAAATAAATGATCATTCGATTAACATTTGACACTTGGACAGATATCAAATTATTAAAGATAAATCGTTTCTACCAAAACCAAATATATAGCAACACATTTTTACTCATTCAATATGAATCAATTAATAAAGACAAAAATACGTGTATATACTCGTATATATCACTATACTTACTATTATAGCTCATTAATACGAAATTAATACATATTAATAAGTAATAAGTACTAAAATTTCACTAAAATCAATAAATTTGTCGATTGAAGTAATAAGCTAACACAGGTTTAAAGAATGTTCAAATATATAAATATACTAAAATACCTATTATGTTCAACTAATTGTTTCACACATCATTACAATATGACAAGAGAAATGATATAGTATCTAATGTCTTATAAAATAGAGTACAAAAAAATTTTAAAAATTTCAGAGAAATTTTACTTACTCTAATGTACTTAATTATATATTTTAGATTCTAAGTGAAGCGAAGGATCTTATGGTTTTACAATGATGTTTATTTTTTTTATTTTTATTTTTTTTATTTTTTTTTTCTGTAAACACTTTTTCGTTTAGAAATCCTTGTCCAAAAGTTTCGTCCAGCGACTTTTTAGATTTGAAATTGAACTAAGATGGTACTTTAGAGAGGTCATTTTTCCAAAATCTCCATAGTTTTTCCAGTAATCAAGAATAACGATCGAAAAACTGAGTAAAAACGGTAAAATCGGTAAAAATCCGCCGTAAACGAGATTTTCACTGTTCAGATTTTAGGTATTTAGTCATAAATCAAAAAGTATTGAAGCTAGAAACTTGAAAATTTTATCCAATATCAAATACATACTTTTTTATATTGGACAACATTTTCAGAACAATTATAGCGCTTTTGACTTAAATATAGAACTTTTAATTTACCAAATTGTTTGAAAGTTTTTATGTAATATAATTTTAAATATTTGACAAAAAGTTCTGAAAATTTAATATGACCTTACTTATATACCTACCTAATTATCCTAAGAAAAATTCAAAAATCATTAGTCAGGATTTTTTTTTATACACACTTTAATAAATGATTATACGATTTTTTACGATATTGTCTGATTTCTTTTAAGTTTATTTCTAATGAAATATTGAGCATTTTTTAGAAAGTTCTGAAATTTTAATACAAGTTTACTCTTATACTAAACTATCAATTCCGAAAAAATATCAATCATCGTGACTCAAGATTTTTTTTCCAAGTATTTAAAAAATTATACAAATAACCGTAAAATACGTAAACAGTATTTAAATAATAAATATATTATATTACACTGAAGCTTTGCTCAGAATCGTTTTATACTAAAGAAATGAGTCATCATTTCTTTAAAACTTAATACATCCATCACCAATATCTTGTCCGAGGACCGAAGGGACGAAGCACGAACTTGTACCACCATCATCTCATTACCAGCTTTTTTTTATTTGGCATTCACGTAAAACATTCGTCACAAAAATATGATGCCATTAAAATCACTAAAGAGAATAAATTTAAATGTAAACATAACTCTCGAGAGTATATTTTAACAATTTATGTTATTATTATTATTATAAAGTAAAAACAAAAACAAATGAGTCCATTTAGTGGATTCATTTAATCCACTTAAAAAATCCATAAATTAAAATAACTAATAGTTCACGGTGTACAAAATTATAAGTTATTAAAAAATTGAAAAAAATCATCTATACTATTTAAAACAATTAATGGATCTTTTAAAATTAAAGATATAAGTATGAAATGATAATAAAGACATAAATAAAATGTGTTATTTCTTTATATTTTATGCATAGATATTTTGTAAATATTAGAATTCACGTATAAGTACTTATAATTTATGTACATCTTTTATATATTATATAAATTGTAATAAATCGGTAAACTTTTAAAATTAGTGTATGGTTAAAAACACATACACGCAGTTTTAAAATAAAACAAAATTAAATTAGTACTTAGTTGCGGCTAAATTATATTGGATAACCAAATGCAAATCCGATGTGGTTCAATGGAAGAAGGTTGACCATCTGGGATCTTTGACATTTCGTACCCGCTTTTTGTCTTGACACAAGCCAAACAGAACTAAAAAAAAATTAATTATCGGAAATAAAGTGTACCAAGTATTTGATCGATACACTAAATCGTTTCTCTTAAGCACGCAGGCGGTATTGTTTAAATTTAGTATTATCGAGAACAAAAAGACAATTTCAAAATAAATCGTCGAGATTTAAATATTTTATTTGGTGGTATAGGCGTACATATTGGGGCAGCAGATGATACATAATATGAATTTTATCGAAGGGCCGCCATATCATAAATAATTCACTGTTCAGCAGTCACATTTTTGTTACCAATATATAAATCAACAATAAAGAAATACTATCGAAGATATCCATCGTATAATCGTTACCGTTTTCATTGAAGCCTCCAGTTGTCTTTGCTGCCACATACTTTATGTCCGTCGACTAAATTTCTTATTTGTATAAAGCTGGTTAGGAGCATTCTTGACGCGTTTTTACTTCATGGCAAATAATCGCCCAAAATTGTATATACACATGCGCATTTAAGATGAAATCAAAATTAAACAGCCACTATTCATCACGTTCGCTTGCTACGCTGAACGTGCTTCTTTATTTCCAGTATGAATGTTTAATATAATATCTAAATACTAATAGTGTGTAGGAATTAGGGCGTTTACTTGATACGATTTAAAATTCGTACGTTAAGTGCGTTCAAAACGCTCCGTGTGATGTATAACCAACATTAAGGCATCACAAAACCACTTATGAAATCAAGAAAAATGTATGACTGAAATACGTTTGTTGAAAAATAGGCCAAAAAAGTTATCCTTTTCAAAAAAATTTAACGTTTAAATTTTATTACAAAATAATTTTTTTGGCAATATTGGATTTAAAATAACTTTTAACGTTAAATTCACTATTATTCAAAAACAATGAATTACATATCATCAAGTCCTGTGAGTGTTATATCATTATTCATTAGGTTGTGCAGTGATTTAATATAACATACGCCTTCCCGCAGTTATTTAAACGTATGCCAAAATAATATTCGACAACATTCTATGTAATTATTTAAAAAACACTCAATAATATATCTATAACTGCACGCCACACGCTCGATAACCACCACAGTTATCGAAATACTGTATAAATATTTCAGAAATTACAATAACATAATGTCCATTGGCTACATAGTCGGGGTTTGAACATCCATTTTATTTCCCTACGGAACTCCTCGTGAAAACACGTTTTATTTATCGCACATATTTTCGAAAAGTTATCGTTTTCTAGAAACGCGTGAATGTGCACTTGCGGACATCGCCACCACAACATCCCTACAACTGCTCTCCGCTTACGTACACAGGCATTTGTGTACGTATATACATTCGTTATTTGTTCGCACACATACACACACACACACACACACACACACACACACACACACACACACACACACACACACACACACACACACACACACACACACACACACACACACACACATATATATATATATATATATATATATATATATATATATATATATATATATATATATATATATATATATATGTATATATATATATATATATGTATGTATGTATGTATGTATATACATGCTTTACCCGCCATCACGGTGCCGAGACCATAAATATGGCATGAAAAATATATATACTTACATCGCGCGCGCGCTCGCGTAAACGTGATTACGGTGAGAATTGCACTTGTTTAAAAACTAATGTCCCCCGGGGTGCTATAAACCGCGCGGGTGGAATGAAAAAAAAACCCAATTTCACTGTATTATGCATGGAACGCGAGCTTCAAACTTACGCGATGACAGTGTATACTGTAGCATGGTAACATAAACTCGATTCAGAGTACGCTCAAAATCAGCCCAAATGCACCTGTATGTGTACATGTATAAAGTGTGAATATATTATAGATTGTAATACATAAAAAAACACACACACACACACACACATATATATAGTTACACGTAACAATAATATTGAAAATATCGTACACAAAAACATATATTATTATTATCATCATCATTCATTATAATATTTTGTTAATACTATAAGCAGGAGGTATACCAAGGGAGTTTTAGAAGTTAAAACGTCTCCCTTATGGTAAGTTTAAGAAATTAATATACAGTTAAACTCGCTTAAGACGCTTCCGCTTAAAACGCTTTCCCGCATAAGATGCTGTTTTCCATCGATCCCTAGACATTTTCTACACTAGTCATTGTAAAAACTACCTGTTAAGACGTTCGGCTTTTCTGTGTCTAATCGGGTAAGGTGCTCTATTGTTTAGCAGATTACGATAAATTTTAGTAATTGTGAGAAATTAAAAAGTAGTCATTTCTCTCGGTTTACGTGTACCTATACGATATACCTATTTTATCATTATCTATTTATAATTTTACTGTACTTCATTGTATTATGCGATTTAGAAAGTGCAGTTTGTTAACGAGTGTATAACAATATAGAGCACTTTCTTCCTGAAACGCATTGTCAGAATCTTAAGCAAATAAAAATAGATATTTTTATTTATATTTAACAAAATATAAGAAAGAAAGAAAAATAAATACATATGTATATTGAACTAATATATTTCTTTTTCAATTACATTGAATAGCAAAAAATTTATTTAAGTATATATGCATAGTTTATAAATGTATTTCCTGTTAAATTATGTTCAATAATTTGCTTACACACACACACACACACACACACACACACACACACACACACACACACACACACACACACACACACACACACACACACACACACACACACACACACACACACACACACACACACACACACACACACACACACACACACACACACACACACACACACACACACACACACACACACACACACACACACACACACACACACACACACACACACACACACACACACACACACACACACACACACACACACACACACACACACACACACACACACACGATCTCGCGTTCACTGACTCCGCATTGCAAATCCACATGTGTGGCCCTCTGAACCCGTGATAAATCGCAGTTCACCGGGCACGACCAAACGTCACTGCGTCTACATAAATTGTTGACGTCGCCGCTGGCACGAATTAAACTTCGAGTAAATTAATAATATAATAATCACCGAGAAAACATCTATTCAGTGATATATACGTATACACAATATACATACATACTATTTATATACAGTATCACACTTAGATGCATATCATAATACATTATATTAAAGTCTCTTTGCGCGCACACAACTACACATCGCGTTTTTTGGCTCTCTCTGCGATATACGTCGTACCTATACATATCACATAATATGTATTATTACAGAATTATGTATAGAGGCTCGGTATCTGAAGGGGAACCGTCGTAATCTTCCGTTTGGAAAACATTTCTATCATATATTACATTTTTGGTACTTATCGGAAAACAGACTAGCAGATATACAATATACATTAATATATTAAACCTATAATATGTGAGCGAGTGTGTTACAGTATGATATTATATTATAGAATGGACGGGATCGAGGTATAGTGAGGTAAAAAATACACTTTCGGGAGTAGGAGAAAAGAGAGGGAGGGGATAAGGAAGGAACGAGGCGGGAGGAAATGAAAAACTCTGTACGAATCAGTGCCGGCAAATGTTTTACGGGAGGGCAGATAGTGATAAAAAATGCAAAGGTCCCCGCGGGTTCGACCACCGACTGGGTCTCGGCAATTTTTATATCTCGCCCGCATGCAAGAGCTTTTATACCTATACACGCTTGTGCGTATTTATATACACAACAATGAACTCGCGTTTACATCGCGCGCGTGCGAGCCGCTCCATCATTTTCGCGCAGCGATAAACACACTAACCGACGGTCGTGTTTATTTAATGCGTAGCCTTTCCCTGAGCGCTCTCGATGGCCGCCGTCGTCGCCGCGCGGTTGTTTTTATTTCACATCGTCGCCCGTCCGTCTCCCGCGTGATTTATAATGCAAACCCGCGCGTCTAAGCGGCAACTACCGACCGAGTTGTTTTATCGCGCCGTGCGCCGCGTGTAATCAAACGCAGGTACTTACACTCGTTCGAAAGATCTATATCCTCGAGCGATCGACTACCGGCCGCACCGCCGTCGTAATATCGCGTCGGCTACAAAATGAATAGGGTTTTTTGATCGGTTTCAGTGGCGTAATTACGGAGGCGCAGCACTTGATATGTAATATTTTTACATTTTAATAGCCCACGAAAACTTTCCGGGTATTCCTAAAATGTGGCCTTTTAAAACTATAAATGACCCCGTCTATAATATATTCTACGAACTATTATCGCATTATCGCATACGTGTATATATTAAAGTACGGTATGTTTGGCTACAACGTCTCTGTCACCGCTCGATTCTCGAATAATTATTATAACAACACTGATCGAAATTTCCACCGGCCTAAACTTTATGCGGATTTCATCGCGGTGCGTGACAGGTTCTCAAACGATTATTGAAAGCTTTAACTAATTCGAAATCACTGAGACGACCATGTCTAAATATAAAAAATATAATATACTAATTCATTCTGTATTATGTGACCCTACGAATATTTTTGGTCAAGCTACGACACAACTAGACAAGAGTATATTATCCACCCCAGGTACATTGATCAATATATATTTATATTAGGTATTTTCACGTTTTATTTTAAGCATGACCGGGTTCATGGTTCTTCGCGTAAACGAGTTATAAGAAAATGGAATTTGCGTTCCACACACTCGTCTACCTCAATTACACTATGGACCTATAATTCACCAACGATAGTTTAACCGTACACATAATTCATAGTTTAAAATTGTATTCCAATATTTGTTAATTATTACACCAACCCGTATCTCATAAGGTCTTCTGTAATATACAATAACAATATACATGATGTAATGTAATAATATGTTATTTGAAAACAATTTTTTTTAATATCCCTAATATATACTTACTTGCAAACTAGGTGTTCTATCGCTGTACTATTTTAGTTGTCATTCATTTATTATCCATAAGTACGAGGTTGACGAAAGCTAAATAAAACAAATGACACGTTAATAATATCAAAACATACCCATTTATAATATATAAACCAATAAGCCCATAGCAGATAGGTCCAAAAATAAAAAGCTGGTAAGATAATGGTGGTGGAAGTTCGTCCTTCGTCGCTTCGCTCCTCGGACAAGATAATGGTGAGGAGTGTATAGCACTTTCTATCATGGGATCACCTAACCTAACCTCGGACAAGATATTGGTGATGAATGTATTAAGTTTTAAAGAAATGATGACTCATTTCTTTAGTATAAAACGATTCTGAGCAAAGCTTCAGTGTAATATAATATATTATTTATATACTGTTTACGTATTTTTCGGTTATTTGTCTGATTTTTGGTGAGTTTTTTCGTTATTAAACCCTCATAAAATATTCAATTTTTAACTCGTTAGAAATTTTCTGTTACCAAAAGATTCGAAACATGTTTTTATATCTATATTCCAAGTTTCATTGTGATCGGACACACCAAAAAAGATTTATACAGATTTGAAGTTGAAAATTAACGTAAAAACAGTCGATATTCATATACGAATTTATATGAATTTGTTAAAACGTGTATAAAAAAAAATCCTGACTAACGATTTTTGAACTTTTGTTAGGATAATTAGGTATGTATATGAGTAAGGTCATATTAAATTTTCAGAACTTTTTGTCAAATATTTAAAATTATATTACATAAAAACTTTCAAACAATTTGGTAAATTAAAAGTTCTATATTTAAGTCAAAAGTGCTATAATTGTTCTGAAAATGTTGTCCAATATAAAAAAGTATGTATTTGATATTGGATAAAATTTTCAAGTTTCTAGCTTCAATACTTTTCGATTTATGACTAAATACCTAAAATCTGAACAGTGAAAATCTCGTTTACGGCGGATTTTTACCGATTTTACCGTTTTTACTCAGTTTTTCGATCGTTATTCTTGATTACTGGAAAAACTATGGAGATTTTGGAAAAATGACCTCTCTAAAGTACCATCTCAGTTCAATTTCGAATCTAAAAAGTTGCTGGACGAAACTTTTGGACAAGGATTTAAACACTAATAACAAAAATATTCAATCAATGGTATATTAATTACAAACTACGTAAAACAAGGACTTTATAAACAAATCCGGGTTAACACAACAATTATTTACGTAATCAGTCATCAGAATGAGAATGAACCTTTCATGTTCATTTCTCATTGTTGTTATAAGTATAATGCAATTTAAATAAAGTGTTGAAAATATTAAAATAATTTACGAAAAAACTCAATATTATTGCAGTTATTTTTGTTACAATACAATTCCGGAGATGATCAATGTAAATTTTAATGTTTTTAAACGAAGCAAAACATTATCTTTACCAATTTAATGGGATATAAAAACAATATATTCTATTCAATAGGTTTCCCTATGTCTGTACTCCTTGATTATTATTTAATAGCTATAGCTTTTTAATACATATTTATATATATATATATGTATATACAACACGTATAATTATTCCTGTTGACTTTATATCACTCGTGCCTTTAATAACTCTATTTAATTTTATAGGGAAAAAATATTGCGTCTTGCGAGTGACATAAACGGAAAGGATCCTTAAGACGACGAGTTATTAGGTGTGTGAGGATGTTTATGGGTCGATCGTAAATTGTGCTGTATGGAAGGAGGGGGAAAATTGAGACGTTTGGACACAATACAAAACCTCTTCGTCGTGCAATAAATGCTGGCTGAATAAACAGTTACGGATTGAAATGTGGCGTCCATTTGTTCGTCAACATTATGTTCGCGGTGTATTAATTTTTTTTTTCTGTTTTTTTCTTTTGGACGTACGAAGGGCTCTATTTATAATAATGTGGCCCATGTGTTGTTCATATCGCGTTTCATTAGCGTTTAACTAGCGACGAGTGATTAGTTTTTCCGGGCCACCCGTGGCAACTTTTCAAAATGTATAGTTGCAACGTTTATCCGAGACAGGAGGATAACCGCCAATTACGTAGATAGATCCACTCTCTACGTATATAGTAGTCTATCGTTCTCGTTTTGCACATCACAAACCTTGAGCTCACTGATTTAACTTAAACACTCACTCTCACACATACACACACACACACAAATATATTTGTTTAATTTATGAGGATTAGCTTAAAACACTAATAGGCGAAACGCCATTATAATGTCGCCCTTTTATACTCAAAACGATTTTCCTGCTTTTCAACATTTCACTAATTTATTTTGCTGATGACTTGTCAACTTTGATGATTATATAATTCTTAACATCACCCAAATAAGCAATCATTTTAAAAATTATAACGATCAAACAGTTTTATATTTATATTAAAAATTGCATGTTAAACATGTTCGTTTTTTTTTCAATCAATATTTAAGAAGTTGTTCACATATATATCTAATACTGACTAAATATTACAGGTTGGTACAGATGAAATCGGAAAATTTCTAAAATCATCAAATTTATATTTTATATTAAATTGTGGGAATAAAACAAATTATGCATTAAAAGTTATCATTAACATTCCACACAAATTTCTTGCGCATTGGTGTATGAATAAGTTCTATAATTATTATCTTATAACTGAACAGCATTTCCGAAACAAGAAATTGAACACATGGAAAACGTATTAATTTTTCCTCGCGTTCATTTCTGTCACCTCGTCGTCATAGTTGAACCTAATCCATACGATGATATATGTAGTGTTACGCTCCGTCAAACATTTTACGACATATATTCTTTGGTCCATGACGAGTTCAAAAGTTAGACATGCGATTTATTTTGAAATTATGCACGACGCGTATATTATATAAATATATAACGAACACATCACTTTTCTTTCAAGCTCACTTTTACTTTGACTATAATGTATCAATTAATTATTAGGTACCAATATGTCGGCATAAATTTATTTTTCGTTTGGTTTATTAAGATCAATAGAAAACAAAATTAAAAATTAAAATGCAGGTGTCTCAATCTGTTTAAATATTTGTCGTTTATTAATTTCTGCACGACATAATAATTATATGTTCGAACACACAGATCAACTGCATGTCATCTTTATTCAAGAAATATTTTATAAATGAATTTTTTATGAGTCATAAATGTAAATGTATATGATGTTAATGATGTCGGATGCTTTATACAGACAGATTGCTATTGACGAGACTAACACTAATATGAAACACCCCATTCAGTTGTGTGTACCTGTAAATCGATTATAATTATTGCATTAAATTAGTAGTGTAAAATGTTATCAAAGTAAGAACAATTTATTCCGTCGATTAAATTAAACAGAGCCACGTCGGCCGGCCGTGTATTGAAGAGAAGTCGTCGTTCAATCGCCATTACGTGGTAATGACTGGTATAGACATACTCGGGTGTACAGGCATACACTCGTAGTTGAAATTATTGAAAACCATATTATAATTATCGATGTTCACGGTAACGTGACCGCGCCGCGTACTCCGGTGCACGCGTGGACGACCAAACACGCGTCGCCCACTCGCCGCCTTGTATTATTTACATTTCATCCTCGTAATTAGAAATTTCACTTATACGCCACTTGACCATCGATCCGACGTGACCGGAACCCACCGCGATCGTCTCTCCGCGTCGGTTCGATTGCCGGGGTAATAATCGTATCGCGGCGCGGCGGGTTTGTTACGACATGAATTCGTGTACACGCGTTCGTGACAATTTATTACATATATATAAATGTACAGTATGTTCACAAAAGAATACCACAACTTTGAAAATCTGCTTCAAAATCGGTCGATGTTTCAGCGTTCTTACGACAAAGGAGTGCACTTATTTTCCACCAAGACGGTGCCCCCACCCCGCAACAACCTGTACGTTTGTCGATACTCGAACCAAGAGTATCCACAACGGCAGATCGACCACCAAGGAGCCAGAGACATTAACACTGGCCTTGATATGATTGCCTGTGATATTTTTTCAATGGGAGTGTGTACAGGGAGGTGCAGTTTATTTACCACTTCTGCCGACTATCATTGGAAAACGCGAATCACAACATTCATTCAAACAGTGACACAAGACGTGTTGTAAAACGTGAGGAATGAGTTAGAGTCTAACTAGAACGGAGTCCGGAAAACTAAAATAATTCGTAAACGGGGTCCGTAGAAACAAAAATTAATTTTATTACATTATTCAATAGTTATTACTAAAATGTTAAAATTATTTGAAGGATTAACATGCCTTGTGATGTTATATTATGAGAAATCGCATTTCTTGTCTTTGGCTAGTAACTTGAAATCGGGAACTCTTGTAGAACATCTAATTTGAAATATGTTCTCGAGGCTCGAGGTGAGAATCCGTTAACTTTGTTCTTTACTTGTTTATAAAAAAATTATTTTACAAAACGATGTCTTTTTTAATAATCACGATGGAAATTTAAATAACGTATTTATTAAACTATCAAAGAAAAATATGTCGACGGTCTAGATCACTGCCTTCCGCGGTCCGGATCTGGACCGCGGTCCGCCAGTTGCCGACCGTTGAGTTAGACCAGAGATGGCCAACCCGCGGCCCTCCTCGGAAAGTTTTGCGGCCCGCGACATTTATCAAATATTTACAAAAAAAAATTTTTTTTGTGCCGATAGAATATTCTGGAATGTCCACGCAACGCGATATCTGTATTATTAACAACGTAATCGCAACAAAAGTTATCAAACAGATGAAAACTTCCAACATCAATTACGGTGTGCAAATATAAGCATTTCTATTGATTTAAAAAAGCTTAGTGAACGAGTTGAGAAACAAATATCTCACTAAATAGTAATGTTATTTTATATGTGGCCTACTTTTGAATGAAAAAATATAAATATATGTCATTATATTAATATTTTGGCTGATGACCTTTTTTTTTTTTTTTTTTTGGCAATTCTATATGTGGCCCGCATGATTGTTATGTATTTACAAAGTGGCCCGCAAGGTTGGCCATCCCTGAGTTAGACCATCATATAGATGTTATTCGGATTTCTGGAGCGGGACACATTGAACACTTGTAATGTTGACGTAGATACACGTGAAAAAAAACTTTATTATATTATTATATTCTATTAGACAGTGGATCGAAATCAGCCCTAACTAATATTGTTCGAAAAACATGATTTTCAAAGTTGTGGTATACCTATTCGTTTGTGAACACAAAGGCGAATTAACAGAGGAGATATGGGGTATAGATTTCCCCTTGAGTTTGTTTTTATTTTTTTTACTGGTGAATAAAATTGTTTTATATTTAATTATTTGTGGTCAAATTACAGAAATACAGAGTAAAATTATCGAAAACACTACACTATCATAATTATTATTGATAGATATAATAAGTTTTCAAAAATACGGTCGATGCCCGTGGTTCATACTCTACTAATAAAGTTAATACAATTGAATACTTTTCGCAACCTAAAAATATATCGTCAATAACACTATTCGTTTATAAACTATATATTTCTAATTATAAGCGCCTGGTTCCTATTTAGATAAGGCGCTTTTGCCTTGTCACTACTTGGATTTTAGTGATTGATAAACATTTTATTGCAATTTTTAGCGACCCGTAAAGTGTGTAGGTATATTTAAATGTTATATCGAAAATTAAAAACATTTTTACATCCGATGTTTCAAATTTCAATAATGAAATAGAAAATAAGCTTAGATATTTATTAAATAATTTACTCGTATAGTCCGTACTCCGTATCAACAGTAAGTGAAATTAATCCAATAAAAATTTGTGGAATTTGTGCGGGTGTAATTAAAAATACATTTATTTTTTTTTAATAATTCTAAAATAAATTAAATTTTATTATGAGAAATAGAAAAATCCGACTTCTCATCCAATATAAAACAACTGAAACGTCTGTGTACAACGATATAACGCAGTAAATGATTTCTCCACTAGTTATTAATAGGATACAATATCCAAGTGGAACGATCCTGCTGGATCTGTACAACCACTTAAAAAATCGGTACCTGGACACTTCTCCGTCTACATATCCCCGTCTGCCATTTCCACGTCTAATATTTTTGGAGCCTCTTCACCGTCTGATAACTAAGAATAATTTTATTATATTAGGTAAATACTCCATTGTGTATAATATCTACAGTAGTACAGTATATACCTTTAATAATATAAGTATATGAGATAACAATCAAGTAATAAAAGTTATTGGACTTGATATACTTTTATCAGAGCTATAATAAACGATATCCCTGACTAAACTAGTAACTATTATTTTGTTATATTAAATAGTCTTCGACAACAATTGTAGGTGTTCGTATAATATATAATAGGCGTGTGTTTTAAAAATAATTTTATATAATTTTTCATTTATTTTTTTAATTTTAATTTTTTGTTTTATTTATTTTAATATGTATTAATTTCTGTGTTCAAATATTATGACATTATAATATGTGAAAAGTTCTAAAGGAAAAGACTTACTGGTTTACGCAGGGTACATTTTTGAAAAATATTACTGTAAAAAAGAAAAAAACATATAGGAAGTGTTTTAATTATATTGACAAGTGTTGTGGAAGAGCACATACAAAAAATAATGAGATTATTATGAAAATATTAGACGGGGATATGTGTACGGGGAAATGGTCGATAGGGAAACGGCAGACGGGGAAGTGTCCTATAGTCTAAAAAATCGATGTAGAAAATATAGAATTTTTCATTTTATACATATATGTATTCTATTATCAAGGAACGTGTGTTCGCATTTTCATATTAGACGCACGCTCGATGTGAATTTTCGTTTTTGCGAATCCCCCCCCTCCTCGTGACAAAACGCTCAACTCGCACGCCGTATGTTCACCGCGACGTTCACGTCGACTTCGGGCCGATCTCCTCTGGCGCGGAGCGGAGGGAAACGTACTTAAACCGCGGCCGGCGACGACGACGACGACAATACGCGTCCTGCCGCCGACCCGACACGGACGACATGCACTGGACGCGCGTGGTGTGGACGGCGCTGGTCGCGTTGCACTGCGTCGCGGCGCCGCGGCCGGCCCGCGCGGCCATCCGTGTGCTCGCGTTCCCCAAGTCGTCGCACGTGCCGATCGTGCACCCGACGTCGGAGGACGGCGACGGGCGGCCCGGGACGCCGGACATGCTCGAGTGTCTGATGGCCATGAGCTACACGTGCGTGCAGCGCAAGACGGCCGTGTACCTGGACGCGCTGAACCGGCTGGACCGGATACGGCTGCTGGGCGACTTCGTCACCGCGGTCCGGACGCGGCCCGTGGACGGCAAGACGACGGCCATCAGCGAGCCGGTGTTGGACGCGCGCGGCTTCAACAACGTGCTGTCGCTGTCCTTCCTCGTCGACTCCGTGTTCCGGGACATGCTCAAGAGCCACGCGCTCCGGATCAGCTTCCCCAGGATCGCCGACTTCGGAGCTCCGTACGGGCTCGAGGACGACGACGATGACGGCCCGAACACCGAGTGACTGCGCCGCGCGCCCGCCGACAACGACGACGACGACGATATGACATGCGCTCCGGGGTGAAACCGACGTTTTACGTTATGATCGATTACATATTTTTTACACTCATTGTATACTTTCTAAGGAAACCGTTGTATGCTAAAATGTCGTCGTTACTACAATTGCTAAATACCTTTGTATACTTTTAATTTACTCGTTAATCGTGACATTATCTATTTACTGGTGTGAATAATCTATGATGTTGTACGACTTTATCGTTATATAAGTACTGTCTAATTATAAAAGAGTTCGATTTATTTATTGGATACAACTCGGTCTAGTGTTTGTTAACTACATTTTTTTTTACTCAATCTATTATTATCAAATAACCAGATGTATGAACATATCATTTATCACTTACTACATAAACAATAAGTAACGTAACGTTAAATAATTGCTATCGCCGTGTTGCATCACAGTTCAGTTGGAACTCGAAGTTAAAATATTTTTACAACTTTATAATTCATTTTTTACTGATATAATATTACAAAAGCAAAAATATCATTTAATTTGTCTTTTCATTTTAACGATAATTGGTTGTGGCTTTATGAGAATGAAAAATATTTTCATATTTTTTTTTACTTTCAGTTCAAATAATTACTTAATAAACACAAATAATATTTTTCATCTAGACACCAACAATAGTAATTATTCAAATTTAAACTAATATTATAAAAGAATAATTGTTCAACTAACTACAGCTGGTTATCAAACCTAAATATTGTCTAATGGATATAAAATGTATGAGACGCGTTTGCAGTTACATGGTCAATTTACATTCATGAGTTGTTATAATATGGTTTAACTTAAACTGGATTAGACCTAACAGTTGTAAATATTAAATAATTTAATTTTCTCTTAAAACTTGTAGCATCATTAATAATGTATATTATAATTATGCTGAGTAATCAGATTGCTGTAACTCAACTTACGGTCATTACGGTTAAGTAATAAATGATTCATCCCCATCGTTGTCGGGTTACCCAACCAGCCTGCAGGTAAACCACGTAAATTAGCATACAATTTAAAAATAGTGATACTAATAAAAAATAAAAAATAGCTCTACACGCGTATAATGATAATATTTATTTATAACTATTAATTTTATAAACGTGTTAGAAAATGCAGTGGCTATAATAAAATAAGATTAAAAAAATAAGTGATTTGAGTTAATTTTGTACATTTTATGCATCATGTATATTATTATGTTCCCACTTGTTCTGTGAACAACAGTTATAAATAAAAACAAATTAAGAGCTTTTAAAAATGACAAATGGAGTACAACATTAAGTTTTCTTTTATGCGAATATGTTTTTAATATATTTCTTAAAGAAAAATACACATTTATTTTACTCTTTCTTCATAAATATAATTATATCACTAAAATGATAATTATGGATCACTTTTAAAATTAAACTCAAAGTATTGTAACTTTTATAAAAACAAAACATAAATTTCTTTTCACAAATAAATAACATTATAATCATTAATTTTATGTAGTTTACATGCAAGTATAGTTTATAAAAATATTACTTTCATTTTAAATTTACTTATTATATACAACTTAGAAAATCATAGTACACCTATTGAAGTTAAACACATATTAAGATTGATACGAATCGTATCTCTAACTTATTTACATTTTCACAAATATTTGACTGAATATCTAAATTTAAGTCTACCCTTTTTAATTTGATGTCATTTATATTTAGGTAGATATACAGGTGGTAAACTTTGTTTATGCATCAGTTTACTTTTCTTTACATTATGCTTTTTTCGTTTCATTCACTCTTCTAATAAATACCGTTTAGCCCTAACGTATCTTTGATGTCATCCAATTATTAAAATTGGCAACTCTGAGTCAAACGTTTTTTCTCTTTGCTCATTAAACAAGAATTTTCCGCATCACAAAAAACGTTCGGTCGTCATTTATTATATTAATAATAGTTTACCACCCGCCGTGGAACCGTCTTTTGCCGACCTGGGGTTTTTCAAATGGTTATAAGGGGAAAACTTTGTATATCATTAATTAGTGTAATAGTTGTCGCAGCCAATTTGCGTGGTCTCTAAAAATAAACCATAGCGTACCGGAAACATCGCATTACTGGCTTTTACAGGTAAATACGTAATGCACATACCTACTTGATAATTACTAGAAGCAAATTGTATACGATTTTCATGTACATATCAACATTAATTTTTACAAATTTAAACGCTTTGTGCGCGATAGTATCTGCCCCCACGATATTTAATTAATTTTTTATTTTATTCAGATTTTTTTTTTTTTTTTGTTTCGAGTTCTCGTTCCCAAGTTAGCCCAGTGTCATTTATCATCGAGGAACGCGAGACACGTAATTTGTCAAGCGTTTCTAATTACCGGTCTCGGACCGTAATTGGTTCTCTAGCTCAGTCACAAATTGGATCCAACATCCTATGCACGCACGCGCTATCGTTGTCCTACGCACTGTACAAAAAAAAAAAATTAAAACATTCATTTAATACCTCATTCGAGAGTAGTGATTTGTTTCTTTTTTTAAAATCATTATTAAAATAAACAAAAAAATTATAATTAATTATCATTTTGCAACCATCGCAGTTGGCTCGAGGTTTGTTTATAACGGTGCTCATTATTAACAAAAAACATAAAATATCATTTTATTTATTGTATATAAATCAGAGGCCACTTGATTTTCTATTGCAAATTATTATAAGAGCTTTTATTCGTACATTTGGCAAATTAAAAATACCAAAATTACGTTTTAAACGTTGTTTATTACTAGATATTAAAGTTATGAGCTACATAATTTTTGATTATCCATGCAATTGAATAAACCGTTACAGTTGAATAAAATTATCATTCAACAAAAATTAAACAATAAATTATATAGAACTATAATGATATTTTTTCGGTTAATAAACTAATTATGTCAACATGGTAGAACTTATAATAATCACACTTAAAATTGTCCTAAAAATATTGGCATACATAAAATAAAATAATAAATGTTAGTTAATTTTGTAAAAGTAAACAATGTTTAAATTGCTGGTATATCTTTTGTTTTTTTATTAGGAACTGAAGAAATATTCATACATTAAAAAAAAGAGTCTGATTGTTTGACGATCTTTACTCAAGCACACTATTTCTAATAGAAAAATAATCAAATGTTTCCAGTTTTAAAGATGGTAGAGCTTTATCGTTGCATAGCCTCTAACACATTTAAACGCATTCAAATTTTTAACTTAATTCGTCATAACTTTAAGTTTTAAGTAATATTTTTCGTGTAGTTCAGCTCGTTATTATCATTAAAGGTGCATATATTTATGGGTGGCCAGTGGGTTAATATTAATTAGATTTATTACCAAATGACTAATTAATTATTTCTATTGCGAGCTGTTGCAATCTCAATAAACTATAACATCTTTTAAAATTTTTACGTTTACAAGGTTTTATAAACCTGGACTTGAGTCTACAATTAACACAGTAGTTCGGAGTAAAAACATTTTGAGAATCACCATTATGATCTTCGTATGAAATAACTTTGTTGAATTTGTATAGGCAAGAATTTGGCGTGTTTTTCTAATTTTCGAAAAATTTATTTTATATTTTATTTTGAATAATATAAATATGGTTTCTGCATTACAAATTTGTTTAGAATTTTTTTTAAATATCTGAACGAATTAATCATTTGAACTCAAGTTAAAAATAAATAACATTAGTCATTAATAATACTTAATTATATCTCTAAAAACGACTTATAGGTATTTATAAATATTATTAAATTATTATTAAATATTTTTAAATATTAAATTTAAGTTTTTCTATTACATAAAAATAACAAAATGCATTTAATATCATAATTATATTATATACCTATTAAGGTAGGTATGCCACATGTATGACATGTAATGCAGGTTTGTTAAATAAATTGGTGTATCCATGCCAATATTGAGTATATGCATTAAACTTTTTAATAATAATTGATGAAATAGCATGTAGTGTTCATGAGTGAACTCTATCAAGTATAAAGTTACAAGTAAAATATGTTCATGTTTCTGCATTATGACGTGTTGATTGTTGGTAGAGCAGCGTTTCTCAAACTGAATGTCACGACACACTAGAGAGTTCTGAACCTGCAACTTCTAGTGTGCTACGAGAAGTATATGTTTTTTAAACTGTTCATAATTTAAATATAATAATATTCATTACATAAATAAAACAGTCGTCATTACAGTATTTTAGTTCTTTTAGAATTGCTTTTTTCCAATAAAATTATGTTAGTTGCGATAAATTTTCAAAGAAAAATTAGGACAGTGGTGATCAAAAGATTAAGATGCAATATGGAAGAGTATATATTATATTAAAACCGTATTCCGCTTAATATTTTTATAGTATTTTTACCAATCAAATGATAAAAACTATACGTGTGATATTCAAAATTAATATTTAATGTTTGAGAAAGAAAAAAAACATTGAGTATATGGTTATAATTTGTTTTTAAAATAATTTTTTATAATTGATAATTAATACAATATACCATATGTCTATTACTTAATTTATCTAATTTTTAATTTGGTATTTCACCATCTAACATTTGCATTTAAATATATTTATATAATCACAATACACAAAGTATAGAAAACGAAAATCATTTATAGAATATGAATGGATTATGAAAAAAACTTTTGGAAATAAAATTGAGAATAAATCTTTCCTTATTTATGAACCCCTCGGATAAATAGTTACATGAATTTAAAAAGATTTCTTATGAAAGTTGTTTCATTAAAATAAAAATTATTTTAATTTTGATTCACTTCACAAATCGACATTCCCAATTTAAAAAAAAAAGAAAGTTTTTGATAATTGTATGGTAGAAATCTGTATTATTTGATTAAATACTACTTACATGCCCGTTATAGTCGTTATATGTCTACATATATATTATAAGAAACATTATTTTTTTCATGTACTAAAATCATTAAATAATATATTACTAACTATAACATAAAATATATTTTTAACTTAAAACCTATCATTATACATTTATCAGTATTATTAAATTAATTTATGAAATTTATATTAATTTGTGTCTCCAATCCAATGGTTTTCACATTGTAATTAAAATATAATTTCACCTTTCATTACAAGTTTTATTGGTATTATTTATTGAAAGCGTATCATGTCATTACAAAAATTGATTGATGTACATATGCACGTAAATGGGTTATAAAAATTATACACTTCACAACTTTCAACTTTAACAATACGTTATCAATTTTTTAAATGAACATTCAAGAAATATTAATTTATAGAAATGAAGCTTGTTTTTCATCATTCATATTATACTTACTTAATCACGACGTTGATTCAAATGAGACACGCGCTACTGTTCTCTTTTCCATGTACACGCATTAAAGTGTATAAATGGAAAAAAACTGACACAGCTAAAAAGACAAGTCGATTTGCATGTGCGTTCGTATGTGTGTGTGTGTGTGTGTGTGTGTGTGTGTGTGTGTGTGTGTGTGTGTGTGTGTGTGTGTGTGTGTATTTTTATTTTTTCTTAAACGAATAAAATAACACGTAACAAGAAACCGTTTTTCCCTATTTTTTTCGACTTCGACGTGTCCCCGGAGATAAAACGTCGATGGGAAAGAGACGCGGAGAGGGATAGAGAGAAAAAGAGAGAGTTAGAGAGAAAGAAAGAGCAGCATGAGTGAAGGAGACGGAAGAAAACAGACAGCTATATATATGTATAGATATATGTGTATGTTTAATATATATAGACAAGAGCGATCGGTATAGGAATAGTCAAGTGCTCGGTCCGGGTGGCGGTGGTGCGAATATACAGACGATGCTGCAGTCGTTCAGGTGACGTCGGCGGCGGCGGCCGGCGTGAGATAGTGGTGGAAGTGGCGGCGGCGGCGGCGGCGGATGAAGGATTGTGCCGGGATACCCGTTAATGGATGGAAAGCTACAGCCGGCAATTCGATTGCAGCCGACCGGAAAATCACTTTGGGGTGTTAGCGACATGGCCCCTTGTCGCGCTTATCAATCCGCCGGTATACAAACTATTTCATTAACATTTTTATTAGAACCCCATTGAACTCGCCCTTCTACCCGTCCAGCCCGCCTTTCCGCCCACCCGTCCGCCGCCAACGGCGACGACGACGACGACGACGTCACTGCAAAAGTAAATCGTTTAATACTACACGCATTTTATTCGTGCGAGACGCGGATAAAGTCGACGGCGGGCGGACGCGGCCGCCGTGCAAATAATAGACAGCTACGGCAAATATATACATACACGCAGCAGCCCCACACAACCAGATCGTTTTGAACTCGCATTATTGTATACTTGATTATGAGTTTGCTATGTGTGTGTGTGTGTGTGTGTGTGTGTGTGTGTGTGTGTGTGTGATACGAGGGAAAAATGAAAAAAAATACATTTGGCGTATAAAATATACGCACTCAATTATATCGCATTGACTGAAACGAATGAGACGCGTGAAGTAAAACTCGTTGAATATGTAAATGTATATATATATATATATTATATATAATATCATCGACTTCAAATTATCGTTTACAAGTACGCTGTGAAAAAATACTTCATTGTTCCTACCGTTGGTCGCTTATAATTCAGCACATTATATTTTACATACAAGTAGAATACAAATTACATCATACGCGTATTTCCCAAGTCATTGAGTAATACATATTTATCGACCTATTCCGATATTCGATTCGATTATTAATATAGTCTTTACGACTTAACGTGGTCAAATTATTTCTTATAAATACAATAACTACTATTATATACTTAACTAGTACTCGATTTTTAGGTTAGGATTGAATTACTCAATTTTATTTCAAAAACATTAATTTAGTTATACCGAGCCTTAGTAATTTTTTTATGTAAAATGGTGTGTCTTTGCCAATTTTTATTTTTATTTTTGAATTACTTATTACTAAAAAAGTAAGTAGGTAAATTGTATAAAAAACATGTATTTTGATTGGTTTCATTGAATAAATTTCCTTTATTTATTACGAGGGTAATTCGTATTAATTTTCATTCAAGTATAATTTACGTTTAATTTTGGCTCAAGTTATTATTATGCAGTAATTATTTTAGTCTCAGATTTTTAATTTTAAATTAGGTATTTCTTATGATTTTGTATACAAGTCTTTTAAAACTTAAATGTATTATAGGTGTAAGTATACAATACACTATATTAATAACCAAGTAACATTTAGCAAAATAGTTTCTTCAATAATTATCTGATGATTTGGTATCAATGAATGACTAATAAGCAAATTAACAATTCAAATTTTTTCATAGTCTAATAATATTTCTGTTTCATATGTTTTGATTTAGTCATTGTAGTGATCACTCAAAACGTATTATTTATACTAAACAATATTGGACAATAGAAATGTTTTTTATTTTCAATCGATTTATTTATTTAAAAGGCGGGCGATTGTAAGGGAAACATATAGCTGCCAAGACGTTTTTAACTCAAAAAATGCCGAGAACCCTTTGATTTTTTATCGGTGATTCAAATCGTAAAATGACATAAAATTGTTCAATTCGAGCTCTACTCATAACTACAAAATAACGAAATCTGATTACATTTATGATGAATATAATAAATCTGCGTGGATATTTTCAAGTGCAGTGTGGTTTTAACCCGTTAATAAACCGGACTTTGGTTAATTCCGTGGATGTCAGGAGAGCGTAATTTTAGGAAAGGCAATAAAAACGTATAGGATGTAAATTTTTTGTTTTGTACAAAAACGCGTATCGACATTATCGTGAAACGGGGTTTTACACGGAGCGTATGAAATGTTATGATAATCGCGTTAAGCGTAGTGATTATGGGCGCGTTTGGCGAATATCACAGCGACGGCGGCGCGGCAGCGGCGGCGCGCATACGATTTGCACATCAATTAGTTAATCATTGAGACAAATTACGCCGGTGGTGGCGGTGGCGTCGGTCGGTCGGTCGGTCGGTACGGCCGTCGTCACCGGCGCGGAGGGGGGTGGAAGGGATCGCGGTAGGAGGGTAGGGGACCAGGCAATCTCTCGGAACGGGCACGCGGAAAATGATTAAATGGAAACCGATGATGATTAGTCAGGCGTGTGACGCGAGCGCGGGGAGGGTAGGCGGCATTCCCGCGGGGGGTAGGTAGGCGGCGTTCCCGCGGGCCGACCGCGCGCGCGAGGAGAGCAAACAACACACGCGCACCGCGGCCCGCCGCCGCCGCCGTCTCTCGGGCGGAAAGGCATTTATTAAAAGCCCGCGAGTGTATAATATAATAATAACGTGCGGCTAAACATAACAGCGCCGCCACCGTTGCGGCCGGAGCGAAGAGATCGCAGTGTAAACAACGCGCGGCCGGGAGCTTTGGGGTGCCGGCGGACTGGCGGACGGGCGGACGGACGGACGGACGACGGGGTCTAGCGGCGGCGGTCGCGCGTGCGCCGGCAGCATCCGCCGCCATTTTTGTTGGCTTTTAATTACGGCAGGCATTACGTTTTAATTGAAACGAAATTAAACCGCCTAGATTACCGCCGCCGCCGCCGCCCGAGAGCGTGCGGCCGTTGTAAACACGACGGGTGAACACGCGGCGAACGACTCGTCGTGCTACCCCGCGCCCTCGATTGTCGTCCACGGACGCGTCTCGTGCCCGCGCTGCGCCAGCTCCATCGTCGCGATTTTTTCGCCGTCCACATTTCACACGTTTCGCGCGCCGACACCGCAGCCGAACCCGTCTTTCGCACTCGACGTCCTCTCCGTCGGTCGCCTCGGCGATTTCGTACGCATCCCGCCCCCTCTCCCGTCCAGGGACTATATAATTATATAACCTTGGTCCCGATCGACCGATCTCACTCATCGGCCCATTTGAGACGCGCGGCTCGAACATCAGACGTCATTATTATTATTCGTTCTCGTAAAATACTTACTACATCAACCGGATTCATATTCCAATGCGTAAACATAGATCCACATAGTGGTGCCTAGATCCAAATTAAATCGATGCGATTAATCGGTTGAACAGACGTCAGCCTCGCACGCTGCAGTGTAACGTAACGAATTTTCCGAAAGATAAAACCGACCTCTTAATTCGTCTTATCACTATCATAATATTTACCACATATAAATTATATATGCGTACATATTACATACCTATGTAGTATTTTAGATTCTGAGTAAAGCGAAGAACCATGTGATTTTACAATGATGTTTATTTTTCTTCTTTTTTTTCTAGAGACACTTGTATGCTCACCTTAACTATGTCCAAAAGTTTCACCCAACAACTCTATAGGTCGGAAATCATATTTAGATACTAGATGGTACTTTGGAGGTTTATTAAGCTCTTCCTCACAATGGTTTTTCCATACATGAGGAAAAACTGCCGACAAATTGAGTAAAAATAGAGAAATTTACAGTAAACGGCACTTTCATTCAATCGACTTTAGTAATTTCTCCATAAATCTTAAAGTAATGTTGCTAGAAACTTGAAATTTTCACCACATATTATTGACCTATGAATACATGCTTAAGAAAATACATTACATACGAAAAAATTTAACAATCATTGAGCTAAAAATAGAATTTTGAAGATACCACATTTATTTTAAGTATATTTCTAATAAAGTTCTAAATATTTGGTGAAAACTTCTGAAAATTTAATATGACTTTACTCATACACTTCTCTAGCGAAACGCAAACAAAAAAACTTCAGATAGTTTTGAAAAAAAACCCACCGACAATTAGACAAAAAATGGTAAAACATATTAACGGCATATTTTGATTCTGCAAAGCTTTGCTCAGGATCGCTCAACTAAAGAAATTATCTATCATTTCTTTAAAATTCAATACACCCATCCCTATTAACTTGTCAATGGATCAAAGTATATCTCATGGGGCGAAATACGTACTTTTTTGTCTTGCACTTTTTTTATCATGGCTCTAGAAGCAAAGGGATGTTCAACAATTTGCAAAAAATTTCAACTATTTACAACACACCGTCATTGCTGGTATAGAAAAACAATCCATACCTACTGGCTGCTAGTGGTATCAATATACTTACAATATAACATGTGTAAAATGTATTTTTATATTCCATTGGGTTTTAGTATTCCTTGTTACATTGCTCAATAGAATATGAATAATCGGGTCTCTGTAAATTGTGTCCCATTTCAAATTTTTTATGTAAATTGCGGCCCGGTTATATTTTATAAATACGTAAATTGCGGCCCGGGTATATTTTATATATACGTCAATTGCGGCCCGGGTATATTTTTGTACATATGCCTATCTAACTATTTCTTATTAATATGTAAATTACGTCTAAGCCTTTTTTCCACAAAACCAATATTTTCCTTCCCATTTTTCAGACTTAGGACTATAACTATAACAGACTTAAAACTATCTATACAAATATTATCATCATCAAATTTCAAAAAATACTTATACGTTTTAACTGTGCAACACCAACATTGAATATCATTGTTTAGAAATTTATGAAAACGAAATTTGAAACCATCAACTATTTTCAACGTTTTATTCCTTTCACTTTTCATAACGTCCATTTTTATTAGATTGAAAAAAAATGCTGTAAACTGTAGAGCAACCACAGATATATAAAACAACTAGATAGCCGACTCAACGAATAAAATTAGAATTAAAGTCTAGAATCCATATGCGAACAGGGCAAAATATGATTGATTAATCCATGACATTTTATATTATTCCATGAAATATAATTTTTCTGTGATTGAAACCAAAGATATAATATAAAAATGTTGTTTTATATATCAGTTATCTTTTTATATGGATTCGGATTGAAACACAATTTTTCGATTATAATTTATAAACTATAAACTATAAAGTGCAATTCAAGTAATTCAACATCATGTGGTTTCTTGTTTTGTGTCTGGTTATGCCAAGAGGAGACTGAAAGGAAGCAAAGTTCATTTTTTTCGTAAGTTCCCGGGACGCAATTTACGTATGTTTTAAAAATACTCGGGCCGCAATTTACGTATATTTTAAAAGTACACGGGCCGCAATTCACATAGTATATGACCATGACCGTACTTATAGGGACGCAATTTACCGACTCCAGAATAATCCACCAACCACCTCGACTGCATATTGGGTACCTATTATAAACTCTGATAGCCTATAATGATTACTATTGATTACTTTTGTGTAATTCATGTGTTCAAATTTTTCTCAAATACAATTTAAAACATAAGGTAATAAACTAAAATCTGTATGAAAAATAATTTTGCCAATAATTTTTATCTATATAATTTTTTAAGTTTTTAATTTTTTATGTAGCAAACTGTACTTTTAACTAAATAACACGAAAGAGAATATTTTTCTTTTTAAAAAAATTTGAAACATTCACTAGTTATGGTTTTCTTTATTATTGACCAATTGCTTAAAAAATATAAGTATTTAACGTTTAGAAATGCAAAGTAGTGCCTAATAGCAGTGCCTGAATTTTTTCGGGATACCTCGTGCTACTCTAAGTTTCTTATTTTCTAATTTTTAAATCAAAAATATATATACGCGCAGTATACGTCATATTGTTGTGAGCGCATGCGCTCTTTAACTGCTGTCAATCGTGCAATAATCACTGTAATCGTATGTTGAAGTTTACTGATTGATTAAACTTAGTTACATGTTTACTCTCCAATATTTAATATTTAAGACATAAAAATACTGGTTGCTTGAAATGGTATACCGGCCTATTTCTATACTTTTAATTCATATTATTTCTTTATTTTTACGTACAATAAATGTAAATATGAAAATGTGTATGTATAGTATACATTGTATACACATGAACAAATTGGTTGCCTAAATAATTTATCAGGTATACCTTATACAGTCATTACGTAATATACAAATCAAATCGAATTATAAACTCGTTGAATATTCGCATCCAATACACACAAGTACCTATATAGGGGAGCACAGTCTCTATGGTGCTTAAATATTTACCACGACCACAGCCGCCGATCGACCCACAGGAATTAATTTGTCATTACAACAGAGCGCTAGCTCTATTATTTGGCATCGGTTTTCTGTTTGTGCGCCAACCGACAAATTAACCGAAATTTGTTTGCATTCACTGAAATTAATTATCATTCAAACGGGGGCATCTGTTCAATCGGCAACCTCTCGGCTCTATGCTGTTTGGAAAAAACAAATAATACACCGTGTAGTCCACAGAGTTGATTTCACAGTTAACTGACGAACAAAAAAATATTTTCCGATATGATCAAAGAAATAATAGTATTAAAAACATAACGTTTTAATTAATTATAATATATGTAGGTACATAATAAATAAGTATAAGGACACTATGCGAAATAAATTATTTACATTAAAACTTAAATTTAAATTTAAAATACCATACAATTATCATAAATAAATCATTAAAATATGATAAATACGAGAAATTATCTAAATTATTTAATTTTATTGTTTGTTCTAATAAATTTATCAATTATAAATTTTAATTAAAACGTAAAACATTGTACCATTAATTTTCTTAAATAATAATAATAATAATAATAATAATAATATATATTTTGCAAAAAACAACAAGTAACACATTGTTTAACAATTCATCAATATATTTTCATTGGTACCATAGATTTTTCGGGTGCACTAATGTTGGGTTTCTACTCGGGTGTATAATGAAATCTTGATCATTTAATTTATTTACATATCCGTCATCCCAATTCATTTCCGTTGTCACCGTAATCATAATTTACCAAATCGATAATTAAATACCTTATTTGTTTAACTGTAATCATCAGTCTTCATTACTGGTGTGATTGTTTATTTTAAATTTTAAATAAGACATTTTCCATAACAACTATAACAAAAAATCAACTTAAATAATTCAAAAAATTAATAATTCGTAAAAGTTTATACGTACCTATATATGACATCAACTTGACATAAATGTGAATTGATTCAAAACAGTATTTTTAATTTTTAATTTTTTTTTTTCATAATACTAATTATATATTAATAGTTTCTAGTTTCTATATATAAGTATATCGGATATTTCTAAAAAATAGAAAAAGCACAGGATTAACTGTTTTAAAAATAAACTAATTAATAGAAAAGCGTTTGTGTGGCTGACCTTAGGATAAGAATTTCAGAGTTTCCCGTACAATACTTTTTATTATAAAAATTATATACTATTTATGTATAGTATATAATCATAAATGTATTCATAGGTAATATATAATTAAGTTTTAAAATATTTCACACAAATATTTACTAAAAGTAATAAAATATAATATTTATTTCAAATATTTTTCTTAATAATTGATAAAATAGTCATTGTTCATATTTTAAAAGTAATTATTTTCTTGTTTAACATTGTTCTAAAAATGACATCACGTTACTCAATTTCTAAAAATTATTTATATCTTAACACTGATTTTGTTTAGTTCAGCATAAGTAGCTTAACACTCGTTAATCTAAATTTAAGCACTATTCTTTCTCTTGTGCTACTTTTTCCTGTTATACAGTATAAAAATCGTTAGGGTCCGATGAAATAACAATGATGATTGATGAGATTTTTGCGGGTCCCTTGTACACGTGTTTTTTCTCCCCACCTATTTTCCTCTGCTTCGGATATTGCTTATCTAATTGGTACAGAAAAGGCGGCACTCACCTTTGGCGGTCACTTCTAACAATATTCGCCTAATTAACAGTCATTACAAAACGTTTTACATCGGACCAAGTGTGAATCTGACGATCGTTCTAATCGGTTCGGAGATGATTCTAAAAAGAGGGGAAAAAATCAATAATCGTCCGTGTGGAAAATTGTTTTTTAACCATGTTAGTGGACAATAGAGTGATTGTGCACCGGTTTATTTTCCGAGGATTTAATTGTCTGTCGTTAACATTAATACTATACATGTATAATGTATAAGGGTGACACAATATTAGTGCTGAAAACAGCCGGCCTGTATAATCTCGATTGTTACTAATTGGAAACGGATCTTTTGTGATTGTGACTAATGTTGGAAATATTTTCGCTTGTTTTTTATCGTGTACTTCACGGAAATATTGTTATTCTCAAAAGAAAAAACAATTAAGGGATCTTCTGTTAATACCTTTATAATCACATAGTTTGTTCAATCCAACCTAAAATCTATACTCTACAGCAGGGATTCCAAATCGTTTTACTTGACGGCACACTTGATCATTTTATACACTTTCATAGCACACTCAAGGAAATGAAATAAATAGCAATGAATAGGTATGTAATATAAATATTACATTTTTACAGTTTGATTACAAGGTTAGGTTTATCTGAACAATTCCAGTAAACTTAAACAATCAATGTGAATAAATTAATAATAAATATTAAATAAAACATATTCAGCTCACGTAATAAAATAAAAATTACACGGCACACTTTTGCGCCATGGCTCATCGGTTGGAAATCCCCGTTCTACAGTATAATACGAGTGTACCTATAATAAATAATAGGTGATTTATATAATATCAGAAGTAATATCATAAATACAACACTTGCTATTTAGTGTGTGTATATAAATAAGCATGTATCTTCTATTGTAATAAAAATCACTTAAATTTAAATTTAAAAAAGATATAAAACTATAGTTTAGGTAAGAAAAAAATTAATAAAGAAGACAAAAAATAAGATTGCCATATTGGTTATAGATAGTTGAAATATTAATTTTTTTAAATTAGTTTGAAAATTTAAAATACTATTAAAATTATATTTATTTAATATAGATACTTGTATTTTTTTTTATTTTTTTTTTTTTTTTTTGACATATTTCTAGTTCATCTTTTTTTACAAAAATTAATATTGTGTACTTATCAATATAAAAATTACAAAAATATATTAGTTTTAGAAAAAATATACGCGTTCTTACAATAAAGAAAATAAAAAATAATTTAATACACAATTTTATTCAAAAATGACTTTATTTTAGATTCTAAGTGAAGAAAACTGTAAAAGATCTATTGGTTTAACAATGATGTTCATCTTTTTTTGTCTTGAGACATTTCTTAGGTAGTAAACTTCAAATAAAAGTTACGTTCAGCTCTATAAAGACCAGGAATTTTATATCTAGTTTGTAAATTTATTTTAGAAACGCAATTTTTATCTATACTCAAAAGTTTTTCAACGTGTAGGGAAATACTACAGAAAAATTGAATAAAAATCGATAAAGCCGTCATCGAGTTTTTCACCAGAACAATTTTAGGTATTTAGTCACGACTCCAAAAGTAAAAAAGTTATAAAAGTTAAGACATTTTTTTAAAATTTTCATCAAATATAAAAACACTTACAAAAACTTTAAAAAAAGTTACAAAACAAAAAAAAAAAGATTATATTTAAACTCTTGATATTATAGCATTTAACAATTACAATTTCGAAAATATAAGTCCAGTTAGAAGTATTCTTCATTCAAAAAAAATTTTAATCAGACCACTCTACGAGATACGAGAGTTTTTTTTCTACAAGGCGTGTTTTTGAGCAAAAAAGCCCTAAACAGTATTTAATAGATTAAATGTATCGTGTGACATGATTCAACTGCATCCAATGAAATGTTTCAATTCGCGACCAATGGGTCAGAACTAACGTATAGCCCGCATACGCAAGGGGGCACTCGGCTCAGGGAGAATATTATTAGAAATTATCTCGAAGATAATTATCTATTATAATCATTGACGTTTGATCGTTTTGAAAACGTACGGTGGTCATATATTTTGTTAGACTTCTCAAGTCTAGATCTCGAACACACGAAGAATATAAAATTAATTTTAATGATTCTAATAATCTTTTAAACGTAAAAACTTCTTTAAAAAATAATATTTTATATTTATATCAATTTTACATAGAAATGGTAAATAACTCGGGAACTTCTTTACATATATTTCTAAAATCTATACTTAAAAATCTCATTTTCAAAACAATTTATTCGATAATAATTACCTTCACTAATCTATTTATATGAAAAATACATTTAATTTCTTTTCAATGCTAAATTTTATTTTATATCACATATTCAGATGTTTATTGATTAATTTATATGTATTGACTTTGTACAATCTGATGATGATTATTGAAATCGAAACCGGTTATCAAACCAAATCTAAAATAATATAATATTCCTGGATAAATGTTAATTAAATTATATAACATATTTTTCTATAAATTTATTGGTGTAATTTAAGCATACATTAAATAGTGTAAACTTTATTCGCGTAACGCCGTAACGTATCCCGAGAGGTCGAACGAAAATCTATTATGTCACCTCAAAAACGCAAGTAACATTTCTTTTTAAACATTTCGACGGTCTCATACCAAAAATATTATAGGTATTATACTCGAAGATGCGCGTGATCTGATAGAATTTTCAAAACAAATACACTTACGAGGTGAAATCCTGCCATTTGAACGACGCAATATTATAATGCAGTGTCTCGAAAGGCTTTCCTCGATAGTAGACGGAAGCGGACACAGCCGACGCCGCCCGGAGTCAAGCGTCATCGAGACCGATCGCCTTCGCCGACCGTCGGGGCTCGAGCCGGACGCTATGCCACCGGGACTGGACGCCACCGGGAGGACGACGACCAGCAACAAATGCTGAAAGCGGTGCGTGTCAAAGCCGTGTCCATATCGCCCCGCGCGGCTACTAGCGACCGTAGTCCGCGTTCCCGTGACGATGACCGTTTCCCAGCCGTCGGCCGAGGTCCGGGAGTGCAGCAGCAGATGACAGTCTGTCCGCCGACGTACCGACACACCGGCCACCGCAGGCCGTCCGCGCGCCGAGCTTTTCACCGACGCAAGGCAGTGGCGGGTTCTGGAAAGAGCGTGCCGCGCCACAACGTTCCACCCCGGCCAGGGTAACTCCTGGCGTGGCCGCAATCCAGTCCGTACTTCGCCATGCGGATCAATGGACGTGTTGGGCGCACACGGCCTGTGCGGCGGCGACCGGCGCTCGTCCATACTCGTCCTAACGCGTCGGCGAACGGCATGACGCGTGGTCGCCTTATTCGCCGGCCGCCGCGACGATCGATTACCTTCACCTTCCGTTTTCGGTCCCGACCTGCAGCTTCGGATGCGTTTGCCTCCACCGGTCACGCCCAAGACCGATCCTCTTCGCCGGCCGTCCGTCCGAGCAAGCCGACTCAAATGGTATCACGTCGGACACGGTTGTCTTTACCGGCCGCCACAAGTCGTCAAGATCGATAGCCTTTACCGGAAAAAAGTTTTTTTTTTTTTGTTAAAAAGTTTTTTAAAAAGGACGTGTCATGAAGTATTTTTCGCTTCTGGGACAAGATAACGGTGATGGATGTATTAGATTTCACCCATTTAATTTATATTTGATTAGTTCAGCAACTAATAATTTCTTTAGCTAAACGATTCTGAGTAAAGCTTCAGTAAAAAATATACTGTTATACTTATGAATTTATCCATTTTATATTAAATTTTTTGCTTGTAAGTTTTTTTTACCAAAACTGTTTAAACATTTTTTTTAAACAAAGAAGACATTTTTTTTACAAAAAATTTAAAATGTATTTTTCTATCTGTTTTTTTTTTTAAATAATTTGTATACACATTAAAAATTGAAAATTAATGTAAAAACTGTCGATTTCGAAAAATTCTTATGATAATTTACATAAAAACTTTTCAAAAAATTCTGAGTTTCAATTTTTGAAATTTTTTGAATATCGTCAAATAAGTATATAAGTAAAATCATATTAAATTTTCAGAATTTGTTGTATAGAATATTAAAAATTGTATTAAAAATAAATTTTAAAGAAATGAGTTAATTTTGTAAAAATCATATAATACTTTAGTTAAACGCTTATATTTTTTTTCATTTATAATTAACTTGAAACTTATAAATGTGACTTCATAGATCATTTTTATAAATTCTGTTATATCGACATGGACTATTCATGATATTATTCCAGAAATTTTTTTTGCTTCAAACTTGAAAATTTCACCAATATTTTATAAAAACATTTTTCATTTTTACGAAAACTACATTAAGGATACTAATATAATTATTTGAGTATTGTTCAAAATCATTAGGTATTCAAAAACAATGCTTTATCATTTGTTACAAATTTAATACAATATAATACCAACACATTCATCTTGTCTAAGCACCGAATCAGTAATTCCATCATTATTATCGTACTAGTGTTTTTTTTTAAATAGTGAAGTTTATTAAAAGCAGACAGTTTATAATTGGCAATGGGTGAGTTTAGTATGATAAAAAACTAAAACAAAACTTAAAAGTTTGTTTTGAAAACAAATGAAGAAATGTAACATTTTAATACTTAAATTTATAGTTCTAAAACCATCATGTGATTTATATACAGTTTATTTTTAATTAATGCAAAAGTTTTAATAATATTACTTTTATCCTGTCTTCGTTTGTATGGAAGATAAATGTTATGCATTGTTATATTATCCGTGTATTAGAAGCAAATGTGGCATGTGCTTTAAATATTCCATGTATTTATAGCTTGGATTCTTATTTATTATTTCCTTTAATAGTTTTTAAAGATTTAATATTCTTATGTGTCTATTGCTGACGAATACAGAGTGTGCAAGAGGCACATTATACACAGGATACATGCGTATCAAATCTATTTTATCCATGACATATGCAATTATATTTGGAAACAGTCACAAATGTTAATACTGAACTCAAACCTATTCTGACCCATAGCCACGGGGGTCAAAAGGGGGCATTTCCCCCTTTACCCAATCGTTTCCCCCCCTAGCATTTTTTTATCTGAAAACGGCGATTTTCGAATTGATTGATATATTTAAAAAAAGAGTATATCAATAAGTGAAACTTTTAATGTGAGTTGGTTATAGTGGTAATCGTACGATAGTTTTATAAATATAACCGAGATTATAGTTCGATTGTTGGGAATAATAATGTATGAGCGACGAGTATCGACAGATTACCTACGACAATTTTATCGCTAATAATATTTTATCATGAACTGTTGTCACGTCTTCACAACCGAATTATTGCAGTATACGAGTAAATATTATTATATTTATGTCCTTTCATTTTATTTCACGGCTTAGTGTAGCGTGTGCTCACATCAAATACCTGTGTTAAGTAAGACATTGCAGTTATACGTTTATTTGCTTTTCGTGTGATTTAAAGGTAAGACTAAAAGTTTTTTTTTTGTAATTAATTAATTTGTCAGTAGTGGCTCGTTGATGAAATATTGAATGATTGCGCGTGTTTAATTTTGGAGCACGATAAATTCTCCAGTGGATGCTATTTACGATGCTAATTACGGATATTTAAACGTTTATATTTTTATTATTTTAGTTTTTGTCAAACATTGAAAAATGGATTCGTGGTTAATAAAGTCTAACACGGTTTCAATGGATGAAACAAATAAATCTAAAACATCAGAAAAAACTGCAATACATAATAAAATAGACGGTAAACCAATTCTCCAAACAAAGCAAACTTTTGATTCTAATAATATAAATCAAATAATACTTCCATCATATCCTCAAGTAGACGGTAGGTCTTTTAGAAGTCAATGGTATAAATTATTTGATGTGCTTGAATATTTTCCAGAAAAAAATGTCGCGTATTGTTTTCCGTGTAGATTTTGGTAATAAAGAGACAAAAGAAGTAGCATTTTCTATGACAGGATTTTCTAACTGGAAAAAAGCGTTAGATAAAAATAAAGTTTTTTATAAACACCAATCTTCTTCATCACACCGTATTTGTGTATCAAAATTGGAAGATAATCAAAAACGCGTTGAAACAAAAACAGAAATTTTACCATCATCGAATGAAAATATACTTGAAAAACATAGGTATTATATAAAATCAATTATTGAAATAATTCAATTTTTATAGTCGTAAATGAATTACCATTTCGTGGTGATTTTGATTTAGAAATGCACGAAGAAAAAGGTTTATTTCAAGCACTTTATCGATACACTTTTAAAAAAGATACTAAACTTGCAGAATATGCTAAATTAATTCCTAAAAATGCTACTATTATTTATCTCCTAACATACAAAATGAAATTATTAAACTTATGTGGAAAGCTGTGCAAAATATTGTCGTTAAAGATGTAAATAGTTCAGATGTCCCGTGGTGTACTATAATGGAAGATGGAATAAAGGATAAAAATAATCGGGAAAATATTGCCTTAGCAATAAGATATGTAAAAAATGGAAAACTAATTGAGTCATAGTTAGCTATTGAAAATGCAACAAATTTAAATGCCCCATATTTTGCGTGAATGACACTTGATATTTTAAAATCATTAAATATTAATCCTGATTATATAGAAGATTATTATATAGAAGAATTGCCAATGGATTTCAACAACCAAAATAATAGAAAATTACAGTTATATTAATTTATAAGACTTAAATAAAAATAAATAAAAAAACATTTTGTGAAAGCTAATTTTAAAACTGTTCTTATATTATACTATTTATATTATTTTTTAATCATAAATTTAGAACATTGTAATTAATTTGTAAAAATAAAATAAAATTAGTTGTAATATAGGTTTTTTATATTGCCCCCCTACAACTCGATTTGCCCCTCCTGAATAATTGATCTGGCTACGGGCCTGAACCTACTGCAGTATCGGCGCCGGTCGACATGCCGTTTCAAACGACAAAATGTCAGCATTTCATCACACAGCAGACAATGTTAACCAATCTTTGATATTGTAATATATATCTGAACAGAATTTAATCAAACGCTTGAGTGAAAACTTTGTTTAAACTCAGTCAATCTTCATAAAATTCAAAAAATTATAATAAATTATTCGGATGAAAATCAAGGTTATACTACGCAGTCGACAACGTTTATCCCACCCATATATACGTTTAATAAACATTTTACTAGTTCGTCGGATGGCTCGATGTTTGCAGATTCGATCACAAACGATACCAAGTTTAAACTTTTGTTTTCAAATGACAACGACGATCGAACGTGGAAGATCATAATTTATATAGTTTGTTGTTTTAGCCCGAAAACACGATAATAATATTGTTATACGTATACAATCTAAACTGTACGAAATTTGAAGGTCATAAGGGTCATCTTGGTATTAACAACTTATATATATATATATACTATACACTATACACTACTCTTATATAGTTTCTCAGTATTCCTATGCATATTATGTATATTATATGCACAATAAACATTATACATTTATTGCATTTATTGACCGTATATTGATATGTATATTGACATATTATATTTAAAACCGTGACTGATGTTCGTATAACGACTGATGCATGATGGAGTGGGTTGGGGTTACTTTTGCGGCAGCGGAAATGAATAAATACACGCGGCGTTGTGTGTATACTTTAGTATATACACACACGCACACATTCATGCGAAATATCATGTTTTACACGGCTCTTATAAGTACTTGCGTGCGTGCGTGTGCGTGTGCGTGTGTGTGAGTACGTTTGAGCGTGAGTGTATATATATATATATATAATGCGGTTAAGAGATAGAAGACATTAAATTTACAATCGGCGGCCCGGCGCGAACCGGCAATAAACAAAACCGTCAAGTCGGCTAATTTGTCTTTAAAAGTAATTAAGACCGGTCGGTTTCCGGTGTGGAGCGCGTAGGGGCTGTTCGCCGAGGAGACGGCCGCGCGCGAGATTAACTTTCTTCCGCGGCGGCGGCATATATATGCGCGTACAGCTGGAGTGTGTCCCGCGCGCGGACGCTGCACCGCTAATAGCGTTTATCTTAATGTCTGTTAGCCGCTCATTACGATTGCGCCTTGTCTCCGCAAACACCTGAGCGCATAACTTTCCCGGCCACGCGAGATAAAACCCGTTGGACCCGCGCGCAAACGACAAGCGTTCCGTAGCCCGACTGCCCTCCTTCCCTCCCGCTCGCCGTTCTCGACCACCGTCGTGGCGTCGTGTGTCGGCACGGGCTATAGGGGAGGCAATTCCTTTCCGTCCGATTTCTTATTTAATGCCGTCCCCCGGGTGGTAGATTCGGCGCACAGCATCCGCGATACGGCCGAGTTTACCTGCAGCCGCCGTATAGTTTGGCACGAATTCTCCTCGCCGAAGCCAATTCCTATAGGTATACGACGTGCACATATACATTATACGAAATACCCAGTTTTATCCGACTTGTGAACTCAAACTCCAACTCGTATACACACGCACGTAATAATAAGCGGAATCGTCTTATCGCATTACTGCGATCCTGTGCTAAAAAAATATTTATCATCCGATCGCCGACAAATCGATGCAGCGCGACGACGATATTATATGTATGGTGTACTTTGTATAGTGTAAAAACTAAAAATAATGAGCCGTATTGTGTGCTTATTTTTCTTAATATCGACGCGTCGTCGAACTCGATTATGTAACGTAATTTCTACATGACATAGAAATACATTCACGCGTACGTGTTTGAGATACCTAGTTCATTTTTATTTTCTTAATTATTGTACACTGTTTTATAGAGAGTGGACTATTATTATTTATTGGGGAATAAATGTTCATAATGGAATTTTCATAGATTCTGCATGGCTGTATAATTCCTAGTCTTCGCCATCACATGATTTACGCCAGCCCAATAATTATGTATTGCTGTGCGTGTAGTGCCATGGTGTAGTTACTTATATTATCGATATTTAAATAAAATCCAATGAAAAATGACACTTTGGTTCTTGCAATAGTTCTGGAACAATAAATACTTCGTAATTTTTTTTTATTATATTCTGAGTAAAGCAAAAGATCTATTAGTTTAATAATGATATTATTGTTTTATCATAATATATATGTTTTCGAACTGGATAATCGTTTTTTCGTGACCAATTTCACGTAACTGACTTTCTTTAATTCTATATAACACTCTTGTGTTCTGCACTATTACATTTCTATGACGCTTTATGGCATTCGTGATTCATATGCCATTCATAGGCCTTGCAACCCTTGGTTTCCGAGCAACGATTAATTTCGCATACCTAGTTAATTTTATGTAACGCTTTTTCTAAATTTTCCCACCAAACCTAGGGTTGCCATGCAACAAGGCATAGTATTTTAAAACGCGATAACTGTATTTTTTAGATTCTGAGTGATTTTACGTATTTTACGGTTATTTGCATAATTTTTGGTGAGTTATAATAATTTATTAAAGTGTGTATAAAAAAAAATCCTGACAAACGATTTTTTAATTTTTGTTAGGATAATGAGGTAGGTATATGAGTAAGATCATATTAAATTTTCAGAACTTTTTGTCAAATATTTAAAATTATATTACATAAAAACTTTCAAACAATTTGGTAAATTAAAAGTTCTATATTTAAGTCAAAAGTGCTATAATTGTTCTGAAAATGTTGTCCAATATAAAAAAGTATGTATTTGATATTGGATAAAATTTTCAAGTTTCTAGCTTCAATACTTTTCGATTTATGACTAAATACCTAAAATCTGAACAGTGAAAATCTCGTTTACGGCGGATTTTTACCGATTTTACCGTTTTTACTCAGTTTTTCGATCGTTATTTTTGATTACTGGAAAAACTATGGAGATTTTGGAAAAATGACCTCTCTAAAGTACCATCTCAGTTCAATTTCGAATCTAAAAAGTTGCTGGATGAAACTTTTGGACAAGGATTTCTATACGAAAAAGTGTTTACAGAAAAAAAAAAAGAAAAAAAAAAAAGAAAAATAAAAAAAAAATAAACATCATTGTACCTAGTTAATTTTATGTAACGCTTTTTCTAAATTTTCCCACCAAATCTAGGGTTGCCATGCAACAAGGCATAGTATTTTAAAACACGATAACTGTATTTTTTTAATTATTAAAATACATATATGTCATATGATTCAATTTTTTCCGTGTAACGAAGAAATTATACCAATAAGTAGCGGTTGCCTCGACCACATATGACTGTTGATTTGTAATTACAGCCGATATATCATACCAAATACAGTTAACATGCATTTTTTAAGAAAGTTTAGTTAAAATGTTGATGGGTTGAATAAAGATAAAATCCTTGTTTTGATAGATGAGAATCTCAAAAAAAATTTTTAAAAATTATTCAATAATAATAATGTAATTACAAACTACTAGCATAATATGATTGATACATTCAAAAATATTTATATAATAATAATACATAATAGTCAATCTAATAAATATTTTACCATCAATTAATAAATAGTGGATGCAATGAAAATATCTTATAAAAAAATATACATAAATATATGTATTTATTTATTTATTTTATGTAAATCAGAAGGTTTTCATATAACCACAATCCGATTATAGTCACAATCCGATAATAGTAAATTTATAGTATGTTGATGTATTTATTTTTGGAAGTATTAAATTTTCAGAGCTTGTGTTATAATTGTAAATGACATTGTTGCATTAAATGTTTTAGTAATGTATAATATACTTAGTGTTTTTTATAATATAATTGTTCAACAGATAATATTTTAATTTTTGAATATAAATGTTTATTTGATAAAAGCCTAGTTTTCGAATGTATTATTTTTAAAGTGATATTCGCTGACACCCATATTCAATTTATTGTTGTTAGTGCCGCACCTCCTCAGACCACTATATCATATTCTATTACATATTGCGATTGAGTATAATATGTATATTTTAACCACTGAATATTTAAAAATTGCTTTTCCATATTATAAAATTTGTATAATTTATATAATTTCCTGTTTTATTCTGTTGTATGAAAGTTCCATTGTATAGTGTTGATTGAATGTAATTCCAAAATATTTAGTTTTATCAAATTTGGTTACGATTGTACACTTACATTGTGAAATGGATTTACGTGTTGGATTTTGAGCTTTTACACTTAAAATATTTGAAGATCTTTTTATCGAGTTTGAAAATGTTAAATAAACAGTTTTATTATAATTTAATGATAAGTTATTGTGTGAGAACCATTTAGTAATTTTTTTTTAAAAACCTTTTACTGTTTGGATCACTGATTCCCATATATCACCAGCCACAATCAAAGCTGTATTGTCTGCATAAGAATATTAACATCCACCTATTTTTAATTTGAAAAGTTCTGTAACGTTTATTATATATTAAAATGTATATTTAATTTGCCTTATTAAGAACATTATTTTAGATTTTTTTCGATATTTTTTAAAATTTATCTTTAAATACTTAATCATAAGGTTTTTTCTGGACTGTAAATGTAATGAATCTAATTTTTTGATTTCAATAACTGTATCTTTTGCTATCCAAAGTTTTATTGGGACTGTGTATGTGTAGATTTTATTACTGTTCGATTTTCAGATTATATCTTTAATTTTTTAGTGTATTATTCAAGATTATTTATCAACTAATAGAAGTAAAATAAAATACATTTTGCGATATTTCATTTTTACGTAATTACTCTAATTTATAAAAATTATGTTTAACAAAATAATTCTTATAAAATATACATACCTATTTAATTGTGTTTACTTATCAATACGATTACACATAGCCGTACTATTCTCCAACACGTAAAAAATTTGTAATTTTTATCATTTAAAAATACAAAAATTATAATTCATATTGAAATGTAATTGTTTTTTTTTTCTTGTAGTTTTCAAAATATGTTTAATGTGAATCTTTGCTCAAATGTGTGTTTCCCGTAACATTCAACCCGTTCATAACAGTAGACGTTATATACCATCATTGTTTATTCTAGTTTATTCTCGTGTATATTTTTCCGGGTAATACTACACCAAAGTTAAACCGGGCATCCCTCCCTCGTGAATCGGCCAGCCGCTAGCACCCAGGTGGGTTCCAAGATGTCAATTAGGGAGACATCACGCAAACACAACGTGGCTGTGGTGGCAGTGATTTATCATCGACGTTTTTCTCCCCCGGCTATGACAAGCCGTCCCGCCCCTTTTGGTCGGGCGGTACCTTAGAGGGCTGCATCAGTCTAATTACTGTCATCGATATAGGGGGTCTTTTTTTTGTTACTATCCACCAGGGTTTTTAATTAAAAATTAAACCTCACTTATGAATACAAATGAGCGCTTTTTTTTGTCCTTTTACTAGGCATCAGGTGGGTATCTGATATATTTTCTCCTCCTTCTTAAAATGCACACACCACATATACACAACGGTTTGGTTTTGTTTATAGATTTGTTTCCAATACACGCGTTTGGTCAATTCCCACCAGACATTCACGGACGTAATTGCCTGCCGGACTGCCCGTTAAATCCCAAAACAATTTCTGGTTTTCTTTTCTTGTTCGCCCACCATATCCACACGTCCAACAAGCCACAAAAGGATTTAATCAGTAGATTTCTCAAATAGTAAGGTCAAAACATCAAAAAGTCAGTCGTCAGATTCGTTTCATTATACAATTGGTAAAGTTAAACAAACAATTTCGGAATTTTGAAAAAATGTTTTCAAGCACACCAAGGTAATTAATTTTTAACGAGTATCTAAATATTTAATTTAATTAATTAATTTATTTATTTAATAATGATTTACTTCTACATAATATGTTGTACAGAAAATTAACTCATTTATTAATAATAATATTATTGCTCATACTCTACATTTTAAACGTATCATAAACAATATTCTTCATTGAAAAGGTAGCTTAAGAATATTTATTATTATTACTATTATTATTATAATAATAATATTATATATACATATTATATTAATATTATTATAATCATACTTAAACAATAAATGCAATAATATAATAACAACATTGAGCTTTGATGAATATAACAATTTCAAATTATAATTTGCAAAGTAGTTATGACTTACGTTATACTATCGCGGGATGATGTTTTTAAACTCAAGTTTCTCAAAACATATATTACTGGTGATGTTAATCAAGAGACAAACAGATGACATATTATTAGGTGAAACCATATAAAACTAGATCATAAATAACTATAATACATTCATAATATTTAAAATTACACTATGGTAACGTAATTAGCATAAACAACGCCTACACAGAAACAATTATACTACACGTGTGCTATTACAAGTTTTATTTCTACACAAGTACATTATGTAATCCTAATAGTAATATGTTATCATTATTTTTTAAATAATAATGTATTCATTGCTATTAGATAATTATCTAACAATTTAGAAAAATATCAAAATAAGGGTAAAGATTACAGCTTTTCTCTCCGCTAAAACGTTCAACTAAAATCCGCAAAAGTACAGATATCTAAAATAGTTACTAAGCAAACAAAACCCCATCGTCTTTTTACTACAACATTGTATTATCTTGCGAGTGTATTGTTTTCGTGATGAAGACGGAACACAGACATAACTACATAAGTATTGCTAAAACTTTAGACTCACCACAATTATCACATTATCATGATCTAAGGGGGGATGAGGTTGCGTTGGATGTTTAGCACTAGTTTGAAAAATTATCACCTAATGACAATGATATTTATCAAAATAAAATGTAATACTAATAGTACCTACACAATTATAATTATACCCAAAACTGTAAATGGTTAAATTTAATTTTTTTTTAAGTATATAATAAATTGCTGCAAAACATGTAAAATATTTATATTATAATTTAAGAATCCATCAATAACGATTATTTTATTTTGATTTTTACTATACATAATAATTATTTTAGTGTGTGATTTGAATTTATACTACGTAATGTTAGTTTATAATATGATAGAAGTATATACATAAATATGATTGAATTAAAAAAAAATGAGCTTACAATGATTATATTTTTTTTTGCCATGAGATATTTTGCATTGAGATTATTTCGACACGAGATAACATATATGATCATTGATCAGTGATCACGATAACTATCGAGTAACAAAATAAAAAATTATTATTATAATTATTATTATTCATTAGTCATTAATTGTTAAATTTGTATTGCTCAAAACGGTAAGTTTTATATCATTATTGACTAAGTTTTTAATTGGTCTTCCGTCGCAAAATGTACTTATTATGCGCCGTGTCTGCAGTCGAAGTCAATTTATCATTGTTTCTTTTGATATTTTTTAGATAATTTTATAAATATACTAATGTATACATTACATACCATTTTGCTTATAATATTCAAAATAATCTAAAGGCATATACAAAATGGGGTTTCAGGTTTCAAACCTTTACAAAAATCGTAATCTTAAGAAATTAAAATACTCTTATAAATGTATACATATATATATATATATATATATATATATATATATATTATTTATACATTGTTTAATACCTACTAGTATGATAATTCTAAAGTACTCAAAACAATTTTGTTTATTTTTAAAAATTTTTGAAGTAATCTACAGTAATTTTTTATAAATTTACTATAAAATAACACTATTTGAAACTCCTTTAGAAATGTTGGTCTTCCTTGCAGCCTTAGTATTACATAGTATATATTATTCGGTGTGACGGAAAATACGTGAATCGCAGTAAATCGTATAAATAATATTCCCGTAACATTGAGACCTAATGTTATAATGTTTTCATTAATAAATCGATTACTCATGGTATAATGTACCTACAAATACGTATCGCTGTACACGCATGCATGAATGTGTGTGTGTGTGTATGTGTGTGTGTGTGTGTGTGTGTGTGTGTGTGTGTGTGTGTGTGTGTGTGTGTGTGTGTGTGTGTGTGTGTGTGTGTGTGTGTGTGTGTGTATTCGTATATAAAGAGCAACTGACCCCGAGACGGTCGAGAAAAGGATATTGTATAAAACGGCCGACGGCTCTGAGATAAATAACGTTCGTCGAGTGTGAAAAGCGACGCGCGCGCCACGATAAAAAGGCGAGAGTTCATTTTCCGGGCGACCGAGAACCGCTGGAGCGCGGTCAGCTGCTCAATAACCGTGCGTGCCGTCCGCGTTCGGCCGCCTAAAAGCGACGGACCGGGAGTGAGGGCGAAGGGACGAACGAATAAAACGGCAATCAGATTATTCACGCGCGCGCGCCCCGTCGTATATCGGAGGCGGCGGTCGTTTCGCCGTTTACATGTATATATGCCCACACGCGTATAAATATAATATACACATATTATGCGTACAACACGGGGGCCTACATTATGTACACTACCCCCCGGGTGGGCGAAGATGGAGAGATATACACACGCGCGTCGCTGCCGTGACCTATTGGTGTATGCGACGCGTACCTATACTTCCACGTGTTACGATGCGCGTGCGTACATATTTTTATACTTACAAATATGTATGTTATACATACGCATGGACCCGACGACTTCGCCGTGTTGTATACTGGCGTCTGCACGGGATGGGCGATCAGTCCACCGGGGCTTACGGCCAGGGCGTATAGTGACGGACGACCGCTGTGATATTGATCATTTTTATTGAATGATATTATAATATTTATAATTAATTAATTAATCGTGTTGGTCATAGAATTTTTAAACAATCGTTTTTCTCCGCAAAAATATAGCTGTGATTTGTTTTCAAATCATTTACAGGGAAAATTCAAGAATAATATTCTGAAGGGTTAAAATTTGGGTAAACGTGCTCACAGAATTACTTCGTGCAATGGACTCTCGGAGTAATCCATTGAGTAGTAAATAAATTAACGAGGCGGATCTTTTAAATACTCAAAGAGGCTTATTTCTAGCTCGAGTTTAACATAAAATTGTAAAAAAAATCTGGAAAACATATAAGCACTGAAAAACAGCCATGTATACATCGTGCTTTGTGACAACTCAAAGACTGACGGACTGCGTCAAATACATTTCACTATATTCCGCATATTCCTATAGACCATTCGTGACAAACACACCCATACTACATATAAAATTTAAGTTATATAATACAATATTACAATATAATATTCAGTGATTCTTAACAATGCGCTAACAATGATTAGGTTTACATTTATAATAGGTAAGTATATTAAGCACACCTAAAATATAATTTATAGGTAGGTACATATATATTATATATTATGTATACATATGCATACAATATTCATACGTACATACATAACGTAAGTATTTTAATCCTGCATCAACGTGTTGATATACAGCGAGTATACACTATCATACTATATTACAATTATGTATGCTTATGCATTTATAGCGTAATGAAAACTCTCTAAAATGGACATACGAAATAAATAAAAAATCTGTACTGATGGAGATGCAGTGGCTATGGCGTGGGATGTTTAGCGTTTTGTATTATATATATTAAATTATATATTATTGTATTTATTATATTATATTTATTATTGTCGTAAAATTTTTCGTATACACACCATTGAATCCTCGAATGGTTCAATAAGAGTATGAGCACTGAACAACAAACCTAACAAAAATTGCAGTAAACTTAAAGTGTAATCAATATTTCACTCCCTTCTTACATTGCACTATCCTAGCTAGGCCACTGTGATGGAGTATCTTAGAAATATAACTTGAGCCTGTAATAAAGCCTATCTGTTCTCGACAAAAAATACACATCACAAAAAAGTATAACAAATCGATAAACTATAATCAAAATACTCTAATGTTATTAATTGTTTCATTATATAAAATTATGATATATTATTACACACTGTGTAATATTATAACATAATAGGTATAGACAATAAAGTTTGGAACACGATATAGAAAAAAATGATTGAATTCATTAACTTGTAATAACAGATCGTAAAACTTAGTTTTAACCGCGTGCAAATAGCGCGTGTGATCATTAAGCATATTTACCGAACTTCTGCAGTCTTGGGATTAATCTGGTTCTCATTAGCAAAACTGAAAAAAGGGAACTAAATGGTGCTTGAAATAGCAGTACGATATTAAAGTCAAAGGGCATATAACTGCGGCTAGTCTTCCTTGAAATTGCCAGAGCCGTTTTCGCCCCTAATTCGGTCACGGTATTCTGATCTCTGTGCGAATAATAAGAATAAAATAAAAAAAATCAACCGTTATACGTCCTGCGTCATTATTCCGCCATTATCTTGTTATATTATAAAAGAGGGTGAAACGAAATGCTATCATTTAGCTTTATAGAAATGTGTTCTATGTTTTACGATATAATTTACGAGTATATGAATGTTGTATGTATAAATATATTTTTTAATTTTATTATTTATTATTTGGATTTTAAAATATAAGGAAAAGCATAAACCAATGAGTAGATTGTAAGCAAACAACAGTTATTCTCTTTTCATTTTTCACTCAAAATTACTGTAAGTTATTAATCATTTTAACTATTGTAATTTATATAAAATACCTGCTCATAGCTTTTGTGTTATAATAAATCAGGAATGGATCCAGCTGCAGAAAAGAGGAGCGCAGAAGGAGGTGGTTTAAAATTATTTTATCTTTCTTTTTGAAAAAATAGAATCCTCCAAATAAAATTCCCAAAACAAAGTTTCGAAAAGTATAATATTTTAAGCACAATTGTTTTGTTTTTAAAGTGAATATCAAAAAATTGCGATTTGATTATAGCTCATAACAATAATTTATTCATTTCAGTAAATTACATATATATATATATATATATATATGTTATATGTATATATATATGTTATATGTATATTGTTTCTATACATTCAAATAACATTTGAATTTTAGATAATAGTATACGTTATATACCTAATAGCTTTAGTAGTAATTAAGGTTTACTGGAGTGGATGATCTCCAGTTATATTTGTTTAAACGCCTATATTGTCACGTCTTAAGAGGCTTCTTTTTGTGTATTTAAAACCTGAATGCTCTTTGCATTTTTTTAAACTTATTTATCAGACACAAACAAAATATATGAAACACAAACAATTGAATACTGCTTAGTATGTAATCATCATCATTGACTTAAAATGATATTATATAAGTCAACGAGTGCATAATTCAATTCATAACTATCATCATATTATAAAATGGATATAAATTGTAAAATGACAAAATATCCCTATTTTTTAGCCTTATTGATATTTTAATTTGTGGAAAATTGTTTTTATTCTACATGTCTATGTATAAATTGTTAACATAATATCGGATTTCAATAAACAAATTATAATGACATTTAATTTTTGAAATTGTAATTTAAACGATTAGAATATTTTCATATTTACGTTATTCAAAAAAAAAAAGCAACAAAGAGCATTTTATCTGTATAGTCTTAAAAATGTTTTATTTATTATTTTTATACTTGATCAATTTATCATTCAGAATTATTAATACAATCAGTGGTTTAGATTAAGAGATTTAAATTTTAACCCATAATTCGTTAATATATAGTATTAAACTTTCAGGAATCTAGTAATAATTTACATACTGTATACGTCTATCAGTTATATCATATTTGATTTAAAAAAAAAAAAGATTGTATTTAAACCACATCAGAATAATGATTTTTTCGTTTTTATACTAACTTACTTCGTTTTTATAATAATAATATAGTACACCAAGTCTGGATGATTTTCCACTGTATACCTTCTGGCTATTCTGTTTAAATGTATATTGAATATTCTTCTCAATTTTCAGAAAAAATTGAATGGATAAGATAATACTACTGCATAGTGCATAGTATTTTATAACGACAAGCAATCATCGTTTTATTCAAATACGGTGAAAAATGCGGCCATTTATTATCACTACCGTTGTTACCACAACAGTGGTTTTGACGGTCCAATACAACGTCGGGATGCAACCTCTTCGAACGCGATTTAACGTTATCTGTTAAACACGATACATCCATGTTTTATTTGTGTTTTCATAAATCTTGGTTTGATTCTGCGAATTGTGACTTAAAAATTTACTTTTTATGTTTACCATCCATTGGTACTGAGAACTACTTTATTACTGCCAACTAAATAGTAATTATTTTGCATTAATATTTTTTGATTTGTTTGTACTTAATTTTTTACCTTGCTATTTACTACATTCTAGTTACTATTACAATATTTGTTTTGTAGTATTAATTTATTTATTTTTCCTTGTGAACGTTATTCATCGATGTTTATGACGTGTTTTTACGTTTTGTTTTTCTAGACATGGAGAGTAAAGTGTGTAAAGTCGTCAACCCTAAAAGAAATCATAGTGGCGATGATGAAGATAATCAAGATTTAAAGCCAAAAAGAAGACACAACAGCCGAGATCGTTACTCAACAAGAGATAAACACAATAAGAGTGAAAGTCGAAAATATGAAGAGTTAAAAATTGGTGATCCATATTATTCAGGTGGTACTGGGATAGGTAGAAATGAAGATCGATACAAGGATGAGTCTAGACGAAAAAGACGGCATAGAAGTAAAGATCGCCATGAAAAAGAAAATAAATCTAGAAATGTTGATGACAAAAAAGAAGAAAAAATTGGTGCTCCATATTATTCTGGTGGTATAGCTGCAATTGAGCGTGAAAGTGGTGAAGAAACAAGTAATGATGAAGATGACGATACAGTTGGTCAACGATATTATTCAACAGAAACGGCTGATTCTCAAAGAAAAAATAGCGAAAGTTACTGGAATAAATATGCTAAAAAACAAGATAGAAAGCAAGATGTATGTACATAATCTAATAAGGTATTTTATTTACTGTAAATATTAATTGTAAAACTTCTGTTTTTAGGATGATATTCAAGATGTACCATTACATCAGAAAAAAACTGTTGAATTACTTACATCCAAAACTGGCGGTGCATATATACCTCCAGCAAAATTGAGAATGATGCAAGAAAGTATTACAGATAAATCAAGGTATTAATTTTTAAATTATTAAATTTTAATCAAATAAATATTTAAATCATAATAAAGTTAACATATACCACCAGATTTTCAAAGATTTGTTTACAATTAAAATTCATACTTAGCATTTTCACCACATTATAAAATTATACAACATAGTTATACTATTATATTAACCAATAACAGTAACTTAATAATATAACTAATGACTAATGACTAATTTTAACTAACTTAATCAATCAGTAATTTTTTATTTTACATTAACCAAATAAACAAAATGTGTTATATTATTTTGTATTATTTAAATATGTTACAAGTACTAAAAAAATTAAATTTTATCAATGAAATTTAAAAACTAATATTTTTTTGTAAATATTATAATTTTAACTACAGTATGCTAGATTAAAAAAATAAAAAAAATTTTAAATAAATGAAAAATAGTTAGTAAAATTATTTTAATTACAATGTTTGGATTCAATATGAATTTTATATATATTATTTGATTATTATAGTGCTGCATATCAAAGAATTGCTTGGGAAGCATTGAAAAAATCAATACATGGTTTAACAAACAAGATTAATGTAGGCAATATTGGAAAAGTTACAAGAGATATTCTAAAAGAAAATATCATTCGGGGTAGAGGATTATTATGCAGGTCTATTATGCAAGCTCAATTGGCATCAACAACTTATACTCATGTGTTTGCAGCTTTAGTTGCCATCATAAATACTAAAGTAATTATTGTTTTTAATATAATTATTCATCACTTTATTGATTGATTTTTGTATTTCAAAATATATATATATAGTTTCCAAATATTGGGGAGTTATTATTAACAAGGTGTATTGTACAATTCAAAAGAGCATATCGTCGAAATGAAAAATCTCAATGTTTAGGGTCAGTTACATTTATTGCTCATTTAATTAACCAAAGTGTTGTAAGTATTGAGAAATTTAATTTTTGTATTGAATAATTCTCTACTTGTCAGTGATGAATTTTTAATATTTATATATTTGATACAGGCTCATGAAATATTGGCTTTAGAGTTACTAACACTATTTGTAGAAACTCCAACTGAAGATTCAATTGAAGTAGCCATAGCATTTTTAAAGGAATGTGGTCAAAAAATGAGTCAAGTTAGTAAAAAAGGAATGAATGCGATTTTTGACATGTTACGTAACATTTTACATGATGGACAGCTTGATAAAAGGGTAAATAAATATGTATATATAGTATTAAAATAAGTATAAGTTTTGCATATTTTGAATCATAATTTGTAACAAAGTAGTTGAGTAAGATGTTTTGTTTTTAGCATAAAATAGATATGCTTGAATAAATAACAATTTGTTTAAATTTTATGTATTACGATTTTAACTATATTCATGAATCATGATTTTTATCAAATACTTTAGTTATAATAGAATTAAATTTAATGCATTTTAGCTGTAAAATCAGTGATTTTTAACTTTTCCTTGTAATAAATATTAAATTAATAGTTGTACTTACATAAATAAAAAATAATAAGTTGTACTAGTTAATTTTAGTATCATTAAATCCAAAATTAAATTCATTAAAAAAATATTTAGCACTTAACTATACTGATAACTTGACAAAATTCCTAAATTTTTAAAAATATTAGTATTTAGTTTAAATTTATGTCTACTTACTTCAATTACAAATTCTTTTTAAATAATTTGATTCGATATATCTATTCTCCCAACTGCCATTTCCACTGACTAACTTATGTGTATCGCTGTTGTCATAAAATGTATTTAATAGGAACTCAAATTCATACGTAGTTTTTCTTGTGTGATTTAGAATCAAATATATTTTCAATAAAAATAATTTGATTTATTAAATATTAAAAACAAATATGTATTAAAATTTTAAAAGTTATTATAACCAATATTTAAATTTATTATAATATCAATATGTTTTGTTAGGTCCAATATATGATAGAAGTAATGTTTCAAATACGTAAAGATGGATTCAAAGACCACCCGGCTGTAATTGAAGAACTTGATTTAGTACCTGAAGAAGACCAGTTCACACATTTGTTAACTTTAGATTCTGCTAAAGATCCACAAGATATTCTAAGTAATTGAAAATTGCTTAATATTTTAAATATTTTAATTTTAATATTAAAAACTTCTTTTGTTTTAGATGTTTATAAATTTGATCCTGACTTTGAAGCTAATGAAGAACGCTACAAATCATTAAGAGCAGAAATATTAGGGTCAGATAATGAAGACGAAAGTGGTTCTGAAGATGATGGCAATGATGATAGTGATGATGATGAGGATGATGATGAAGATGGAGGGGAAGAAAAAGGTAAAATTCTATTTAATCTAAAAGGTTGATATTTTTTTTTTTTTTTTTTGTCATTGTTTTAGAAACTAACTACTAAAAGTTGTTGATAATTGAATTTACTTAAAAAATAAATAAATATTTTAAATATCCTTAAAAAAAAAAAAAACTATGTAGCAGATTCTCAGGATCTCAAAAATTATTGAAAAACATTTTTTCATGATTTAAAATTAATACTTATGAGACTCTTTCAATGTTTACTTGATACTATTAATACATTATTTTTTAAATTCAAGTTAATAATTTGTGTCCATTTAATATGTGTGGAAGACTGTATTTTTAACTAAAAAATAGTTTACTTTAACTACAAGAAATATATATATTGATTATGCAATGATAAAAGTATAAAATAACTTTAACATTCTATACTCTCTCGTATCTTTAACTTCTTTACGTTCACATTTAATTTCTTACAATATTTGAACGACCGATAATCATATAGAGAACCTAACTATAGTATAATAAATGACTGACATTTTTAACACAATAATATTTATTATTAATGCTAAATACTTATTTTTCTAGATGGAGAAAGTAAAGTAATCATAGATAATACTGAAACAAATATGATTGCTTTAAGGAAAACAATTTACCTTACAATACATTCATCATTGGATTATGAAGAATGTGCTCATAAATTGATGAAAATGCAATTGAAACCTGGCCAAGAAATAGAAATGTGTCACATGTTTTTAGATTGTTGTGGTGAACAAAGAACGTATGAAAAGTTTTTTGGTCTTTTGGCACAAGTACGTTTTTAATCTTGTAGTTATTACCAAAATTGTAATAGTTATACATTTTAAATTACATTTATTTATTTATTATTATTTTTTTTTTTATTTTACACAAAAATATAGCGCACGACTAAAAAATATATATCTATTATCAGTAGACACTTAATATGTAACAATGAATAATAATGCAACTTTATGACATACCAATTTACCAATACTTTTGAAAATTCATTATAAATGTTTACTTGATCTAATTTAGATTTTTCATTTGTTTTCAGAGATTTTGTCAAATAAATAATGTGTTTATTGAACCCTTGGAAAAAATTTTCATTGATAGTTATGCAACTGTTCATCGTTTAGAGACAAATAAACTAAGAAATGTTGCCAGATTTTTTGCACATTTATTATTTACAGACTCCATATCATGGAATGTCTTATCTACAATACATCTTAATGAAGAAGAGACAACTTCTTCTAGTAGAATTTATATTAAAATTTTATTCCAAGAATTAGCTGAACACATGGGACTTAATAAATTAAATGCACGAGTTCAAGATCCGTTAGTGAAAATTAGCAGCTTTATTTTGATTTATCTTTTTATAAAATGTTTATTGATATGTATACCTTATTGTTTATTTTAGAGAATTGAAAGTAGCTTTTGAAGGAATCTTCCCAAAAGATAACCCAAAAAATACAAGATTTTCTATCAATTTTTTTACTTCTATTGGTTTGGGTGGATTAACGTGAGTATTTAATTATAAGTGCTTTTTTAGTTTTTTTGCTTTTTTTACTACCATTTGACAAATAATCATTGATAATTACTTTCATTTTTAGAGATGAATTGAGAGACTTCTTAAAAGTACAACCTAAACAAGTACCAGCTGTTGCTCAAATCATTGACCAACTGTCTGAATCTTCAGATAGCGACAGTGACAGTTCAAGTAGCTCAAGTAGCAGTAGTAGCAGTGATAGCAGCAGCAGCAGTAGTAGTAGTTCCAGCAGTAGTAATAGTAATAGTTCAAGCAATAAAAGTAGTAACAATGGCAGTAAAAAAGGTGAATACTAATATACAAATAATTATTCTGATCCAATTGCAAATTTCCCCATAACTGGATAAAAAAAAAAAGTGAACAACAAACCCTAATAGAGATATGTATCAGTAATATTATAAATTCATAAGATTATTTACTTACAAGCTTGAGCTTGTTGCAGGTTCAAATTCTCTTATTTGTTTACTCATATTTTGATACCAACTTAAAGGATAAAATAATCAGTCTTGACTTGCTACATTGTGCTACTCATGTCAATTCATTTTTGATCTTGATACAATTATTTTCATTTGATTTTTCAGCTTAATTAATCATTGGTCACCAATTAAAATTTAAAACATTCTGAGTCAAATTTCTCTAGTTTCATTTTCAGTAGTTAATCTTCCTCTTAGAAAAATGTATGAATTTCAAAATATCAATTAAATTAGTTTTGTATCTATAGATTTGTTTTTAAAATATTTTTTTCTACCATTAAATTTGTTAAAATATTTTAACAAAAAGCACACAATCACAAAGCTAATCTAAACATTTTTTAAAGATTTACTATGAAATATTTCCTGTACATTAATAACTAATATTTTCTTTTTTATTTGACAGGGAGTGAAAAAACGAAAAAAAATAAGAAATCAAAAAAAAATGAAGAAATAAAAGATACTGATAAACCTAGAAAAAATGAAAATGAAAAATTGAGAAAACACGAAGAAAGAATAGAAAATGAAAAGTCTAAACGTCATGATAATCGAATAGAAAATGAGAAGCCAAGAAGATATGAAGAAAATGACAGATCTAAAAAACTTGAAAATGATATATCGAGGCGAAATTTAGAAAGGAATGAAGATGATAGATTTAGAAGAAATGATTATAGACGAAATGAAAGAAAAGAAAATGAAAGGTTTAGAAGGAATGGCGATAGAAATATTGAAAGACGGGATAATGATAGATTCAAAAGACATTTTGATAAGTAAACTGATAAAGTAAAGAAATTATTTTATTTTAATTCTATACCCATAGATATTAGTTACTTTTTATTTTTACTTTTTGTATAAATTCTAATTTTAATGTAATTATTGGTGTATCATATATTGTTTTTTCAAGTATTAATATTTTTTTAAATTAAATACTATCACAATAAAATGTAAAAAAAACAATTAATAAATAAAAAATAAGTATGAGAAAGATAATGACAGATGTACCACGAAAAATGAAGAAAGAAAAGAAAATGATAAGCCCAGAAGAAAACGATAAATATCATGTGAACTAGAATTAATGGTGAATTCGTAACTTCGTTTTAACTTTTAATGGACAAATTTTCTTAAAACATGTATATACATATTATATATATATTATATGAATAAGAAAAATGAATTATTTAATTGTATTATATTTCATCTCCATCTACATGTATATTTTGTATAATTGTAAATTTCAACTTGAAATTTAAATAAAAATGGATTAGTCTACTTCATATTAAAGTCATTGACACCGTGACACTAAGTTGCGTGCCACTGTTCAAAGTTTGATGCCACAGGGTAAAGTGTCATGTTCTGTTCACACCAGTGCCGCAGCACTCGTGCACAATACAGCAACTACATTACTACTACCTAGTACCTAGTTTACTTGTTTTTATTTAACTCCCACGTGGCCACAGTCAAATTATAATATTAATATAAATATAATAAAAATGGCAAATAATTATGTATTAAACGCAGCAGCAGATGTTTTTGAACAAATACGTATTTGGAATTGGAAAAAAAAAACCAAAAAACGTGAATATTGGGTTAGAAAATGGATAAGTAGAAGGAATACTTTAGATGCATCAGGAACGTTACTAAAAGAGTTGCATTTTGAAGATCCTAGGTCGTTTTGTAACTTCCTTCGGGTTGATTATGACATGTTCTATGAACTCTGGTAGGGATTTGTCATACATACAAGGATGCTGTTGATAGCTTTCTAAGAACTTAGTCACATCAAAATGTGACATCGTTACATCCACGAAAAACAAACTAATATTTAATGAGCGATCAAAATATTCAGTTAATTTAAAATTTGAAATTTCAATACTGTTTTTTCGGAAATAGATTGTTCACTGTTGAACTGTGTGTATGTATAATATAATATATGATAATAATATTGACACTACCAGTGTCGCATATCAAACATTTTTACTATTACTCTATGATGTGGCACTAGTGCCGCGATGTCGTGGCACTGAGACACTACATTGTTCACACGGCGACACTGACGTGACACTAAATGTCGGGACCATAGATAATATATGTATTTTCTATGGTCGGGACACTAAATGTCACGCTGTACCACCGTGTGAACGAGCCACGAGGTTTTAGTCAATTATTCAATTAATTACTGTTATTGAACTGAAATACTATTATTTTTTTTTGTTTTTACTGAATTTAAAATAAGACTTGAATTAGTCTCTTAAGTCATTGTTTTATTACATTAGGTTAAGTCAAGTTAATTTCTAGATATTGATGGTATTGATACGTTCATGAAGTGACACTATTTTGGGGCCGAAAGCTCATTTTGGGGGGGGGGGGGCAACTTCATGAACGTGGTATTGATAGCAAAAATCTCACTGATTTTTGGTACTTTTTACACAATATTAAGTATTTCATTCTTAAAATACATTTTTCAGCATAAAATATGCACACACAAACATAGACATTGTTACTTTGTTAATAATATAACTGTCACCTTTATTATATTTTAAGATATCGTTACAATAATTAATACAAGCATAATACCTAACCTAATCACTGACAATAGTATGCATAATATAAAATTTGGCATTAACATAAAATATAATCACTGTTACATTGGACACGGAATGCATTAAAACATAAGCAAAATTTAAGTACACAAATACAATGGTTCCTAAATAATCACAGTTAATTTCAACCTTAACACAAGTAATATAATTTAAAATGATTGTTTTAAGTTTTAAGATCACTACTCGTAACTAATGTCTTTCACATTAAAATAAATATTTTTCTTCATAAAAATATCATAGTACATCTAATAAAATCAAGACGAATATAATGAACTAAAACTTAATAACCCTGAAATGTTATTGGCCTCCAAATTCAATAACTTAATTGAACGACGATAGTATTATGAAACATGGTAAATTGTTTTTATACCTTATTAAAATTAAAATTCATAGAAGTATCTGGTTGTGCACGAGAAAAATATGTGAAAATGAGGTAACAATAATACTGTGTTTGGACAAAAGTGGACTAAATGCAGTAATACATTTTTATTGCTTAACACTGAACACTGTTTTATCATTTTTTCACACCCAAAATTCTTTCGGCTACACCCAAATAGTACACGGTTTGTGCTATTCCAAAAAGTGGTGCAATCACTATCATTCGACACGCACCACCTCTGAAGAATGCTAAAGGACCTTCATTGCGCAATATTTTCCTGGAATATAATTAATATTTTAATAACAGTATTACATTTATCATCATTTAAATATTATCTTACACAAAACAGTCAACAACTCCTTTGTATTCTACTTCAGCTTCAGATTTTTTAATTGCTTGCAATCTAGTTTTAACAACATCAATTGGATTCACAGCTAAAGCGGCACTGGAACCAGCTACACAGCCCGAAGCAAAAGAACACCAGAATACTGCATCGCCTGATGATAAAAAAACAACAACACTTTAATTTAGTGCATAATTCTTACAGTGTTAATTGAATATATACCAGAGCCATCCTTTTTTCGTGGTCCAAGAGCATTTAGTCGAGCAAACATTGGAAAGTATATGATAGAAAATGTAACATCACGCATTCCTGTGGCCCCAATACCACGGTAAAGACCGAAAATTCCTTTAGATGCAATTAATTCACGAGCTAATGAAGTAGCTGAAACTTTTGGTACAGTTTTTCCTTCTAAAAGAAATAAAAGTTTAAACTTATTTAGTTCAATTCCATCAATAAAATTGAAAAACCAATAGTAACAAGTGGGATAAAACATTTTATTTTGATAATTTAATAAGTACTAACAAGTTAAATAAACTTAAAATGCATACAATACTAAGTAGCTATTCGAATAAATATGTATACATAGTTATTTATCAAATATTCACACATTTAGAAATTATCGATTTGCATTCATTTAAATAAAAACATAATTTATAATACCTAATTTCGCTTGAGCAGCTACTCGTCCTGCATCTTGCATTTGTATTTTTAATAGCTCCATAGGAGTGGTAACCACAATTTGAAAAAGTCCTGCACCTGCACCGGCCAACATTTCACGTATTAACGTTAAAGGCTTCCTTAAAGATACAAATATTTAATATTATGTTTCTTCTGTTCTATTTAATTATTTAATTGTAATACATACCCAGACGGTGCTAACCAATTTCGAAATTGATCATTAGCAGCTAATTTAATGGCTTTTTCTGGTGTTATTAATAAAATATTTACAGCCGACCCTCGATACATTCCAAAGTATCCTTCGGCTGCATATGTCTTACGAAATGCATCAAACCTATATATACATTTAAAATATTAAAATTTAACATAGATAACTCTTATTTTTGTAGAGCCTTACATTGATCTATACATAAAAGAACCATCAGGACCAGGTTTTTGATTTTGGAGTCTTGTTTTAACCAAATCCAATGGAAAAACTACAGTCACACCAATAATACCAGCTATTCCTCCATTTACAATTTTTGGCAGCAATCTAAGAACGTAAAAAAATATTATAAAGTTTACCATAATTGTTTACAATTATTATATTCTAGGTTTTATCAATACAATTAGTTAATGGGTTTAATTTGATATCAACTTAATTAATAATTATGTAAATATTTCTTTATAGTCATCCTTTCATTTGATAAATGGGTACCTATGTACATCATAAATCAAATAAGTAGAATATTTTACAACAATTAATACATAAGTGAAATATAGTAGATAACAATATAATGTTTATACAGTTATTTATTCAATATTTCAATAATAATAATTTGTTATAATTAATAAAATATTAATAACTAGTTGAATAATTGTTTCATGTCTAAATTGTTTAATTAAATAAGCAGTAGATAATTTGTATACTTACGAAAATGTCTTAGCAGGTTGAGTTTTTCTGAAAAAAAATACATATTCATATCAATATTTTTTTTTTTTGTATGCTTACTATACCAAATTATTTAAAATATAGGTAGGTAGTATAGTTTTAATTTTAATAATAAATAAGATATATAATAGATATATAAATCTGTCTACATAGTCAATAGTTTACAATAAAATACCTAATAAAATTCAATATTACTTAGACCATTTAATATAATAAATTGGTATAAATAGAATACAATGTGATGAATAGATGTTTTTCAATTAAACTGTTAGTGTTCACAATTAAGGCATTTATTGCATCATTCTAAATAATAAAAGTAGGTACACATGAACATGCATAAAAAAACATTTAACAACCATCAGATATTTTAATGGAATATTAACAATGACTGAATGTGTCCTAATTTCAAGTTTAATTTAACTCGGAACTAAAAAAATTATATAGAGCAATAGTATTTTAAATTTTGGTTATACTTTTATAGTTTTGTAATAACAATTGAGTCAAATAACTAAGTAGGTATGAATAATTATATAACAGTAGGTATGCTTAAGGTGATATACCTTTAAAGATTTGTAAATTTAATCCAATGAGATACAACATTTCCATTACTAAAAATAACTAAAATAGAGCAGGTGAATTCAAAGAAATTTAGGACCATCCATAGACAGAAAGAAAATAATGCACTTGAAAATGTTTATCAAAATAATATCAAGACAAAACTTTTGAGCTAAATTCAAATATAATGCATGATACTTATTGATTATATAATATATAATAAGAACTTAAGTACTTAGGTATTACAATTTTCATAATTAAGTAGTTGATTTTAATCTTTTGCTCTAATAATTAGGTATAGTTAAAATATGAAATACTTATATTTATCATTATCATGAATTACATGATTGAAAATAATAATTACAACATGTCACACAGTATTAAGATATAAAACACAAAAATATTGTAAAATTAATAAATATTATTAATAAAATAATCGAGTTAACTTTAATGTACATGATAGATTTGAAATAATCTGTACTCAATGATATTAGGTAGGTACTTTAAACATTTTAAATATCTGTAATAGATTAATAAGAGATAAATAAATATTTTAATTAAAAGTATGAGATACATGAATAAAGCAAAAATAATTAAATTAATGATTTAGATAAAATGTAAAAGGAGCAAAGGTTTTTTTCAAAGATAAAACTATCTACAAAAATATTGAGATTGATCATTACGCATATTTGTAATTTTTTAGAGTACCTATATATTAAAAATGGAATCAAATGAATATTCAACAAGTTAAAATACAAAAAAAGACGTACTTTGCACTATGGGGCATTTTTTGCTCCTTGTACAAGATGATGGGAATGGGTTCATTAAATTTTAAATTCATTTAACTACTTATAGTTTAATTGTCGGTATGCCTTTTTTTTTGTCAAATCTGTAAAAGTTTTCTTGATTGGCAAATGAGAAATTTGTTCACAATCAATTTACTAAAAATCGTATATTAATTTACTTAAATGCTAATCAAGAAAAATCCTGACAAACAGTTTTTGAAATTTTTTCTATTAATATTAAGATGAATGCATGAGTATGATTATATGAAATTTTCAGGACTTTTTGTCAAATATTAAAAATGTTATTAGAAATAAACTTTAATGAAACAAGGTATTTTCAAAGTTCTTTTTTTAGCCCAAAAGTTGTTAAATTTTTACTTTTTTTTTTTACTTTTGTGAAGTACATATCAATATACCATTAATATATAGTGAACATTTCAAGTTTCTAGCAATATTAATTTTCAAGTAATGATTAAATAAAATCGATTATGTAAAAGCGTCATTTAAGGCAAATTTCACTGTATTAACTCGGTTTTTCCTCAAATTTGAAAAAACTATTGAGATGAGAGAAAAATGACTTCTCTAAAATACGATTTACATGTGATTTCCCGCCTATAGAGTATCTAAATAAAACTTGGACTTCTTTAATAACCCAAAAAAACATTCACAAAAAAAAAAATAATAATAAACATCATTGTAAAACCAATAAATCTTTCGCTCCACTCAGAATTTAAAATATTGTTTTGTTTATTTTAATATTAAATAATTATAAGGAATTCACAATTTTTTATTTGGAATTCAACATTGGTAAAATAGATAATTGTTATATTATGTACAAATCAATATTGGAACTAGGTACACAATTTTACAATATCCACAAAGATGAATCAATATTTTTGTTTAGTATTCAATTTACTTAGATGTTATAAATTCCTAGGAGAAAAATAACTGAAAACAATAGCTAGGTATTTATTTCATTATCCAAAGAGCAAAAGTTCAACTATTAGATACATAAAAAATATGATGGGTAATAAAATAAAAATAAAAATCAGTAATTTACAATGCCTACTACATAATAGAAGGGATTATTAAAGATAGAAAAAATCAATGTTTATTACATTATAACTTCTAAGCATTCGTACTAATTGAACTAGATACTTAATTTGATCAAAAAAATTAGTGAAGCACCTACTGGGAACACTAAACTCAAAGGCTAATAAACCAAGGTTTGAGTGACATTTAAAAATCATTATCATAATGCGCTACCGGTAAAAAGAATCTAAACCCTGTAGAGTTGTCCTACTTCTTTTTATATCACCAAACCTAACCCTTCTCGAAAACCTGTATCCCGGGCTCCGTTGTGGAACGAGCGGAGTAGGGCGTCAGGACGAGAGCGTGCGCACAGCCGTCGCTCTGAAAAGAGGCGTGTGCGGGGATTTTCGTTGTTTTACAAGGACCGCGGGGCACACTCACGTCGCTTCCAAGTCGGCGTTCGAAGCCATGACGGCAGACTCGACGAATCGGCGGCTGTGGTGTCTAGCTGCAGTGTTGCGGTGGTCGGCCGGGTCCCGGACGGAGCGCGTTCGGACTGGGCGTGCGTGTGGGATTCGGACGGCGTGTGACGGGACGGTGTCGGCACGGTACTACGTCATGCCGTGCGCGTGAACGTTTTCTCGGCTCGCTAAGTCGCAAAACGCCCGGAAACCCGTCGGTGTGTACCGCTGCCGCAGCCGAGAGACGAGGCCAACAGCGTCCGGGTCCAATGCGAGTGCCGTACTGCGGCGTAGGCGCGTCCTACGCCATAGACAGCGGCCGCGGGGCGACGTTATCTCGCGGCGCGACGGATTACGCAGACAGACTGCCCCCCCTCCCAGCCACTTGCCCACTACACGTGGATGAGACCGGTGTAGTTGCTGAGACGGTTAGCTGCTAGTTAACTATTATAATAGTAGCCTGAAGTGCACGCGCGCGCGACCGGACGATGACGCGGTGGCGATGACTGAAGACGATAACCCGCCGCCGAGGAACGATTAATTTTATCTCCTTAGCCGAGTAAACGACTGTAATTATAAGTTGCTGCTGGGCCGAACTACGGACGTGGAGAAAACGAAACGATATGACGAGGCCCGAGACGGGAGCTCGCGTTCTTCGGCGACCGAGGACGAGCTGCGACTGTAGAGTGTAGAGAGACAGCGAATTCGGCGAAATGTCAACGATTCGTGGATAATCAGAGACTTTGGCGCCGCGGTCGTCGTCGTCGTCGCCGGCTGAACGCGACGCGCTAGAAAAACGATCAAACCTACGGCCTTGGAAATTGCAATTTGAGCAGCGCTCTGCTGCGCGGGCCGCGTATTTACAGACCGTAACTGAATTCGGCCAAACGGGTATGCACATCACCCAATGCGCATGCGCGTGACACATCTGTGTCAATTAGATACGTTAATTTATAAGTTAATAAACTAATTACTTTAGAAAAGATATCAAAATTAAAATGAATAGTTTTAGACATCTTGACAAAACTCACAACGAACACAAGAAAACTTCAATAGGTAATTGAAAACTAACACTTCACTATAAACAGTTCATTGACCTAAGTGAACTATACTGAAGAACAGAAAAAAAAATGTTATTGGGATTTTACTTGCAATCTAGGATAATATATTAAATACCTAACTAAGTTAGATATAACCATAGAAATGAACCAATATCAACAATATTATGTTATTGTGATATATAAATAATAATAATATACAAACAGTTGAAGAAACAATGTTTATTGATTGACATAAAAGGTTAAAATATACAAGTTAGAATAGTAAGATACTTGTGCAATTTTTTTTTTTTCATTATTTAGCATCAACTGCACAGGTTATTATTAGCTTTTTACAAATGTATTACATTTTTGCAATTTATTTTAAACATAAAAACACTTAATTTAATTTTCATTTTGTGCATTAAAATATTAAGTGCTTATATTGTATATGTTGTATATCTGATGGATAATTTATATAGAAGAACTATATTCTTAATAAAAACATTATAAACATTATAAACTGATGAATAATTAAAATAATTACAGTAAATTTGAACTAAATGAACTAAAGAATAGTTTATTTGAATTGTAAACAAACAGGTGAGATAAGAATGTGATAACGTATCTAATTGACACAGATGTGTCACGCGCATGCGCATTGGGTGATGTGCATACCCGTTTGGCCGAATTCAGTTACGGTCTGTAAATACGCGCGCGGGCCGTGTACGAATAGTATCAAATACGCCGCAGGGGGTCTATTTTTGAACTTGATCTAAAATTCTGATCGAATGATTCGTGTACTAATCATTAGGTTACTGATTTTCGATCACCAACAAAAATCTGTATTTTTGAACGGTAATCTAATAAAGATAAACGAATAATTAGTATACGAATAACCGATGAATAAAATAACACAAATTATGTTGGTAACACTATAATTTCGACGCGCGTTTTTATAAAAATCCATAGATAATATATATTTTGAAACATTTTTAACTCTATGGCTGAAAATTATATTGCCAATATTATAGATTCATACGATTTTTTCACGAATTAATTATGATTTATGCTGCATAATTTATGCAGTTTATCACTTAATATTTATTTACTTCATAAAAATATATACTAATATATACTCATATAAGCTATGAGTCAAGTTATTGGAAAGCGCCCAAAGGGCAAAAATATTAGTGAAGAGCAAAAGAAAATTTTAGTAGAATGGGTCACGAATCACCCACAACTAAACACTAAAAAATTTTCCTCAAATTTCACTTTAAAAGACTCACAAAACTTATGGGAAGAAGTATCTATTAAGCTGAATTCTTGTGTTGGTGCCACTAAAACGTGGAAGCTCTGGAGAAAGGTAAAATTCAAAAGTTAATAATTTGTTTCCTAATAGTCTTCAATACTATACTATAATGTATTATTTTAATTAGTGCTACAATGACATAAAATGGATGACAAAAGGAAAAGTGCCATCTAAATCATCTTATAATAAAACAGGAGGAGGTGAAAAACCAGATGATGAGCATCTGACGGAAGTCGAAAATTCTGTTTTAAGACTTATTGGTTCAACTGCTATTCATGGACATGAAGAAGTAATGGAAGCAGATGTATCATTCATTTTTATGAACAATGATAATCAAAACAGTCATGAGAATATTGATTTGAATTTACCATTAGAGAATATTGAGTCAGTATTATAAACTATAGAAATGAATAATAGTTTTTATTTTAAACAAATATTTTTGCTAATTCTATTTTAGAGAATTTAATAACATTCCGGGTATGGTGTGGACTGAAAATACATCACAGAATAAAGAATTAAGTTTCATAGAAAAGCAGCAAACACATACATATATAGACAGCAGGTATTTCTTAAATAATTATGTATTTTAATATATTAATTGGTAAAATAAATATAAATTTTGATAAGTGTACCATTTTTTTTTTTATATAGTGACAAGAAAACCTTGAAAAAAAAGCAAAGGTTAGAAAAATCAGTGGAAGCTACAACACACCTAGGTACAGTTAGTGAGAATTTGGTTAAAATAAAACAAGATTACTATGAACGAAAACTCAAACTCAAAGAAAAAGAAATTGAGAACACTCAAAAATATTATTCTGACAGTTTGGCAGTTCAAAATAAGTTGACCGATGTTTTAAATAACATACTTATGCATATAACTAAAAAAGGTATTTAATATGTTATTCATATGACGTATATTTATTTCGATATCAAACTAAGAGATTTAATTGTTAAAATGTAACTATAATTAATTAATTTTTTTTTTTTACTTAAGTATCAATTTTTCATTAAATTATGCATTAAATTAAATTAAACTGACAATGTTAAATAACATAATGTAGTTGTTTTATCTTTTTAATATCTATAAAAATTTTCAAAATTATGCATTAAAATATCGTTGTATAATTTGTCTCTGCATTTCACGACCAGCTACTAATTGTGGGTTAACGGTTCTCATTTGTTCGTCATTTACGTTATTATTGTTTTCAAATAATCCTAGATCTTCATCTTCAATATTTAGGTCATCAAATATAGGTTCGATGACATTATTTTCGATACATATATTATGCAATATGACACACGCATTGATTATTTTAGATGCTTTTACAGGACTATAGTGTAATACTCTGTGTTTCAATAGACAGCTAAAATTAAAGAAATAATTTAATGTTTTAAAATAATTTAGTTAATAAAGTTAATTATAGTAGGTATTTATTTACCGGAATCGTATTTTTAAAACACCATTACATCTCTTTATTAATGACCTCGTCTTTAAAAACCATTTATTAAAATTTTCGTCTGGTGTATTAGGTTGAGGATCGTGAAGTGGAGTTATCATCCACGGTCTTAAAGCATACCCAGAATCCGCTGTAACGATGTAAACCACACTATTAAACTATAGGGCTAAATCAAATCAGTTCCACTGCATACAAAAAACATAACATCCATATAACCATTATTATTTTATTTTATCGACGTTTACCTAACATCCAATATGAACGGAAACCATTAGTATGAAGCTGTTGCATGGTATTGGAAATATTACTCCTATTCCAAATATAAGAATCATTTGTACTTCCCGGATATCTAGCGTTAACATTAATTATTTTCATGTCTGAATCACATATCTAATAAGTAATAACACATATTTTCTATAATATATTGTATTATACAAAAATTATGTATATACGAGTATATTATACTTATATTATACATAATGTCATAATACAATCATACCAATTGGGTGTTTATAGAATGATAATTTTTTCTATTGACATAAATATGTTCCGGAAATAAACCCTCACTTTTCGGGGGTACAATAGCTATGTGAGTACCATCTACAATACCCACAATACCAGGGACTCCAAATTTTTCGAAAAACCTTAAGAAATGAAATGTTTTATTAATTCATTTATAATCTGAAATACTTTTAAAAATTAATTTTACTTTTGTCTAACAATGTTAAGCTCTTCAGTAGTCCTAGGGAAATGTACATGAGCCTTAAATATTTCCGGTTGATTAAGAGCTTCAGTTACCTCTGTTAAGCATTGGCTCACAGCTGATTGACTCATAGCTGAAGATCTGTTTTCACCAATGTCTTGTTGGTATGAACCACTTAAAATCGCATAAAATCGCAAGGCTGTTAATATCTATTTAATAAAGTTTTTTTTAAACATTTCAACAGTGTCAGAGTTTTATAAACAATAAAATAAACTTAATATGCCTATTTATTTATTGTATTTATATATTATGCTGTATCATGTACATTTGTAATCTGTAGTATGAATAGTAGGTAAACACATTATTATTAACTTAAAAAGAGTAATCGTCACGTACACCTACTACACAACTGCCTTTAAATAACCAAAAAATTATGGTTAATCAATAATTTAAGTAGGTACCTTTCTTTCAATACTTATTGCAGACAATCTAGTTGGATGATTCATGTAAGGAGATAATTTATGTATTAGGTTACGAACATTATCTTTTGGAAGTCTAAATTTCTTTATAAACTGTCGATCATTCAAGTCTAATTAAAATAATATTATTTGAAAATTATACAACTTAAAACTTCAGTAAAATAAAAATTAAGTACCGTTAAAAGCGTTTTCAGCAGAATAAAATCGACGAACTTCATGTGCATCCATTTCTACCACCTCGAGGTTTCTAATAGCTTGAATATTATTTAAATGTAGCAAATATTCCATAGTACGTAATATAGAAAACATAGAACGTAATATTAATATTAATTAAAACTATAAACCAATGCGTCTTAAGAAATAAAATATTTGTATTCCAATTAACACTAGATAGGATTAAGATACATACGAAAAAAATTAATATTCGTGAACTAATATGCTATTAGATTGGTAAATATGTAACCTAATACAATGATTGAATAATTAGATTGAAAATTAGATTACTAATTGTAAGATCAAGTTCAAAAATACCGTTTTTGCTAGTTGGTCTAAAAGATGATCGAAAACGTGTATATTAGATCACTAATTCAATTAGATCAAGTTCAAAAATAGTAGTGATGTGTAGTTCACGAGTTAGTCGACTCGGTGAGTCGACTCTGTAAAGTGAACTGCGCTAGTCGACTCAGTGTTTCAAGATTTGGCGACTCAGTGACTCAGTTCCACCAACATTTCAATTCATTTATTTAAACCAACAACCTGAACTCTCAACTCAATACTTAACCCCTTAGTCTCACCAACTCAGCTCGACTCGACTCACCAACTCAGCTCGACTCATTAGTCACAAACATAGATAACAATTATGTATGGTCATTGGTCACAATACGTAGTAACAGATAACAAAATTGTTTTAATTTGCAATTTCAAATATTTTATCAACATTTTAATACTTTAATAGTTATCACTTATCAACGTAACTAATAATTTTCAATTTTTCATCCAGCTTGTTCTACAAACCTTTAATAAACCAACCATTATCATATGTATTCATATTATTCTTAAACGTACGTACACTTTAGTTTGGTACCAAGTTATTATCAATATTATCTACAGCCATACTAAATTAGATACTCGCACATAATACAATCACCTTAAAATTATCACTAAAATAAGAATTAAAACTTATAGAACAATAAGTTATAAATAATAAACAAATTATAGATACATAGCCACATTATCCTATACCATAGGTACCTATTATTATGGTATTTACTTGTTTGAAGTTTATGAGCTATTGTTTTGTTCATTATAATGAAGTCAATAGGAATTATCTATAAATGTAGCTAACAATGCTAACATAGAAGCATAATCATAGCGTATTTAAAAAAATAGTTAATTTTTTGACTCCTAAATTCTTGCTATTTCAGTAATTTAGTTATATCAAAATATGAAGTTAACTATTTAAGTAGGAGTCGACGAGCTATTCAAGAGTTGAATCAAATTTTCAGGTTTAAATGTAATTGAGTTGTGAAGAGTCGATGAGTCGACGAGAAATAGACCCCCAGATCACTGATAACCCGGCGAACTCGACTTGTCAGTAATTGTCGATTCGCGTCCGGCAGTGTGGCCAACGACGGTGCCGTTGCCAGAAAACGGCGGCAAAACTCGGAATAGACACACACACACACACACAGATTTATTTATAGTTAATTTAACTCTCAACAAGCAAGACTGGTCACCCGTGACCAGGGACGTCCCGATGATTTGCGAGGCTCGGGGCAGATTAAATTTGCGGGGCCCAAAATGTCTAAAATGTCACTATAGACCATAGACCTTTTACTAAGTAAAAGGTCTATGCTATAGACCAACGGTCGGCAACTGGCGGATCGCGGTCCAGATCCGGACCGCGGAAAGCAGTGATCTGGACCGTCAACACGTCTTTCTTTGATAGTTTAATAAGTACGTCATTACAATTCCATGAGTTCCCGATATCAAGTTACTGGCCAAAGACAAGAAACGCGATTTCTCACATAACATTACAAGGCATGTTTACCCTTCCAACATTTTAATCAATACCATTGAATAGTGTAATAAAATGAATTATTTTTTCAACGTACCCCGTTTACGTATTATTTTAGTTTTCCGGACTCCAATAAAAATCACTTGCCGACCCCTGCTATAGACAGTTGCAATTATAGCTCCCGAATTTGAAACTCAAATGTGCACAAATAGTCTTAACAAATATAGTACCTACCTTGCTCCTACAACAATATGAGTAAGTAAATAAATGAATAACTTAATATCTCATATAATCAAACTTAGTAATATAATTAATAATATTGTCAAAATAAGACAATAAATATGAAAATATAGTAATAGGTACAATATAAAAGTATATTAATAATAAACTTTTCTACTTTTTAAATCTGCGAATTGATCAATAATATCATCATATTTAAATTGTACAGCAATTTATTTTTCTACTGAGATAAATTGGTAACCTTTTCTTGTGACAATGTGCTTCGGAGATACTTTTTTATCAATTTCAACTTTGAAAAGGATCGTTCTGCTGAAGCAGTAGTCACAGGCATAGTTAACAATATTCTTAATACTATGGGCACGTTGCAGTAAATGTCATTAGCACTGTAACTAAATATTTTTTCTAAAACTTTTAGTGGCGAGGTGTCTTCTTCAATAATCTCACAAAGAATGACCAATTTATCAAACAACTCTTGACCATTTATATCTTTTGTATCACCAACTTCTAACAAGATTTCAATATTCATACAATGTTTCATTAAAACATCTTTATCCATTTTAGAAATACTTCCAATATTATACAGGAAACCAAAATAATCATTATATTTGTCCAAGTTTTGAAACCTTTCATTTATGGATATATACCTAGCTATCAGAAATAGATGTACTCATACTTGGACTTTCATGATCAAACATTTTTTTTTCTTTTTATACTTCTTATTTTTTTTTAACTCCAGTATTATTTCCAATTTTTGACATACTTTAATAGTTGCCTTTTTTTGCATTTTTATATCCATTTTCTCTATATCCTGTTAAGAATACTTTTAGGGCAACATAGTTATTTAAAGCGAAGTCAATAGATATGTGTTCATGTTGAAAGGTTTTACTTACTTTATTGATTGAATTTAATAAATCATACCATTTAACAATGCTTAAAATTAATTCAAAAGTAATTTCATATTCAAGAAGTGATTTTTAATATCATGTCATTGATTATCGTCTATCTATTTTTTTATATAATCGTCTATTTATACTCAATGATAATATGTATAATAATAATGCATACCAAACCATATGTAAACATGCCTAATGTATTAAAAGAAAAAATAATTAAATATTATTATAAAATATAAATACTTTTGTAATATTTTATTGTGTTCCATTCAAGAATTCTATATGAAAAATAATTATTTATAAATTTTTTTTTGCTTATCAACTTGACTTTTTTATTGAATCTATGAAAGCGGGGCCTGGTCAACAGTGGTGATAGCGCGAGGCCCGGGGCGAGGGCCTGCTCGCTCTGCCTAAGGACGGTCCTGCCCGTGACCCGTGACCGGAACGAGTTTTAAAGTACTCCACATCGGAAAATAGCATCAATAGCAAATCCTCCCTTTCATCGACCATCCCACCACCGCCTGAATGATTTAAAAAAAAAATTTTTTAGTGTTTCATCTTAAAAACACTTTTAAGTAGGTGTACATTCATAGCACAGTCAATATTATTATTATATATATAAAGTGCATTAAATAATTTTAAAAATGAATAAAAAGCACTTGGGTCACTCGTGACCAGCTTGTCTATTTTGTTAAGATTATAGCCTTGTCTGTCAAAGGTTAATAACCTGTGCATCACAGTTCAAGATGAATCACACAATGTATGTTCTCAACAGAAAAATCAGATTACTACATGTTTTAAGTATTGATAAACGGAAAATTCTGATGTGGTGAAAGTTTAAAGATTTAACTTTAGTCGTGATAAACTAACTTTGTTCATTTCCAAAATTTTGAAATATTTAATAGTCATAACAATAATGAAGCTTAATAATAAATATATTTATACTTTTGAGTTATGAGTAATTAATATATTCAAATTTTTATGAAATCAATCTAATTGATACTATTTGGTATGTTAATTCAAAATAATTTTTGTGAATCAACACGAACCTAGAAAAATCAATTAAAACAATAAAACAACAGTTATACTTATAGTAAATAAATTTGTATTTATAGTAACTTAATAATTCTAAAATTAATAACACAAAAACAAATTAATTCCTAATAGAATCTTATTTTTAAAACAATATTACTTTACAAGTCTTCATGGTTGGTCACATTCCAGTTTTTTTCTGAATCAATATCTTTATTTTCTGGACCGATTAAGGCTTTGGCACTACTCTTATTTGAAAAATACAAATTAGCTACGTTCAGAACATCATCAATTTTTACATTCATAATTTGATTTCTATGTTCCTGTTTGATTTGTGTATCCATGTCGTAGAAAAACAATTCATTACCTTTCGCCATCGGTGCAACTGGGTGGTCAATACCTTTGAATATGGCTAATTTTGCTTCATTAAGTTCTTCGAGATTTATTTTCTTTTTATTTACCCAATCACATACGCTATCAAAGGCTTGAAATGTTTCAACTGGTTTTGGATCCCGATAAGAATACATTTGAATGCTGCCAGAAGTGCTCAGAGAGGCACCTGCACCATAAGCACCGTTCTTTTCTCTGACTGTAGGTAGTAAGTATTTAGAGCTGATATACTTGCAAAGAACTCGAAGTGGGGCAAAATCTTTGTGAGTATATTGAACTCCTGGAAGAGCTTTCGCACAATAATTAACAGAAAATGGTAATACATGATGGAAACACCTTATTTCATTGTTGTTTTCTTTCACTTGATTATACTCACTTGATAGATTCCAATTACCATTAATTGAATTTAGAAAACTCTCAAGGCCTTGAACTGCTTTAGAGTTATCATCTACAACAGTCAATGAACATTTCATAGTGTTTTTATTCAGTATTTTTTCTCCAATTTCTTCTAGCTTTTTCAATATTTCTGATAAGTCTTTCATTTGGGCGATTTGTTTCATGGAACTTACATATTGAAGTCCACCATACGATTCACGCTGAGCGTCAATTGGATTGATACCAGCAGTTGCACACAACATAGCGTACACATGTCCACTGCCTGATATACTGTTAGCTAAACTGCTTGCTTCTTCTTGTACAAGAGTTTTGAATCTATTCCCATCTTTAAATGTGACTTGAGTGAATATTTGTTTCCAAAGGTCAAACATACCATCAACATTTTTATCCAAACAATGTGAATTAAGAATTACAGTTTCTTTCATATTAAACAAATCTCTAGGTGAGTCTATAATGGCTTGAGATACATGTAAACCACCAGTAGACTTTCTTACTAATTGGTCAAATTGTCGAAAGTCCATGGACTTTGTACCCATTCTAGTAACTACATTACAAAACAATGGAATGAGATTCTTTAAATTTTCTGATAAATGTGAAGTATTCAATAAACTTCTAAAATAAGTTACTTGATTTGTTGGTTGTGGAAATATAAACACTGGTGTGTTATTAATATATTTTTTATTGAAAGGTATTGAATCAGTTGTTTTCTTCAAATCATTAAGACTTAAAGATGGTAAACATGTGACATCTTGTATAGCATCTTGTTGTTTTCTAAGTTCAATTCCTTGTTCATAAATATTATTTTTATCTGCGTCAGATAAAAGAGCCAATTTTTCTTTTAATAATTTTTCCTCCTTCTCTTTTCTTATTTCTTCATAGTTTTCTTCTGGTGACATAGTCATAACAAGTTTATGTTTATTATTTAACAAATACCTATCGACTAATGACTCCAAATAATTAGGTTGATTATTTAATTTTTGTTTGAACTCATTTATCTTTTCACTAACACACATTGAATCTAAAATGTTTCCATCATGATTCCAAACTGGCAAAGTACCGTATAATAGTTGTAATCCAAAATTTGAAGTCTGATGTCGTACAGAGAGTTCAACTGAGTGTAAAATATTATCAATATCACGCTTATCAAAACCTTCAGTTATAATTGATTTGTTAGTGTCTTCATAAATTGATTCTACTCGTTCAAAATCTGATTCACTTAATCCTTGAAGCCCCACTGCAAAAAATGTGTCTCTTGTTTGGTCTGTGAAACCGGTTGCGGCACTAAAATCTGTTCCAATATTTGGTTCTATTAAAGCTTTATAAAACTTTGCATTCGGTCCATTTAATAATAACCTAGCAAGTATGGCTAGTTCAAATGTCTCTTGTATATTAGTAATATCAGCCCACAAGGTGCCAATACTCAAGGATGATTGTTTATCTTTGGGTATCATTGGGTCTTCTCTGCAAGCGACATGTGTTCGTTTAGATGAAGTCCATCGTTTTTCATTAGGAACCTTGGTTTCATCTTTGATAGATAAATCAGCTGAACAATGTTTTAAAAATGTATCATTTAAAAATTGCAAATGATTTTCTAGATTGAAATTTCCATAAGAATAAAAACGACTATTGCTTGGATGATAATATCTGTTATGAAAAGCAACAAGATCAGGATAAGTTAAAGATGGTATAACATTAGGGTCACCACCTGAATTAACACCATACGTATTACTTGGTAAAATATGATTCAAAAAGTGTTCATTATAAATTTGCTGATTATCTGAATAAACACCTTTCATCTCATTGTAAACAACCCCTTTTATTTCTATAGGTGATGTCTTGTCATCAACATCTTTATGTTCTAAACGCCAACCCTCTTGGCGAAAATCAGATTCTCGCAGCATAGGATTGAAAACAGCATCTAAATAAACTGACATTAGATTATAGTAATCAGATTGGTTTTCAGTACAGAATGGATAAAATGTATAGTCAGGCGCTGTCATAGCGTTCATAAAATTAGCCATAGAACGGTTGAGCATTTTAAAAAATGGATCACGACATGGATATTTTTTACTACCGCACAGTGTAGTATGCTCAAGAATATGTGGCAACCCATTAGAATGCTTCGGAGTAGTACGGAATGCAACACTAAAAACATTATTAGTGTCTTTTCTATCAATATGCAAATAATCCGCCCCACATTTTATATGTTGGAGACGTAATGCAGTAAGTTGAAAATCAGTAATGTGTTTAACTTCTTTGACAACAAAACCTTCTATTTCTTGTCCAACTTGAAAACTATTAGTTTTCGTTTTCACTTTCAGAACACTTAAGCCACGGATATTTCCACGATGTTTATTAATTACTTTTGAAAGTCTTAGCATCTTGAATACTTCAAATAATACTGAAAAGGAAAAATATAATAAGTACAAATATTTAACAAATCTTAAAATGAAATTAAACAACAAATTTATAGAATAAACTCAGTTGTTAAAATAATATTTTTTTAAGCTTTTCTGTAAATTTCAATAATAAAATCATTACTTGTAACTATTACTGACAAAAAAAAAAATTTAATTTCTACATAATTATTAAAAGCAGAAATATACAGCGATCAATTTTTTTTAAAAATCTCTCAAAACACATTCTATGAACATTGTCAATATTATTCCCAAACATATAAAACTTGAGTGCTAATATTCAAAATATAACTTTCTGTATTTTAAAATCAGAATATGTAGCTACCTACATCTTGAAATATTTTATTTCTTGTAGGTTTTCAAAATTATCATGTCATACAAACCAATGACTATTTATTTATAAGTAACATACTGTTTTTATTAATTTTTTCTGATTGAATTCAAGAAACTCGTATGACTTGGATTAAAAATAACGAAGTTAAAAACTACAATTAACATATTTTAATCAATTTAAATTTAATGTAATTAATTAATTTTTCTTTATTAATGGTTTGCTGATTCATGACAGCTCACACAAGTCTGTACAGTAGAAAAACACTTCCATAATTAAAGTAATTTATTTTTAAGTGTAGTTATTAAAAAAAAAAAAAAAAAAAAACCAATATAAAAACACAACCAAATTACAACAGGACAATAATTTACCAAATAATAAGTAACCTAAAATTGGTAAGTACAAAATTAAATGTTTAAATATAAGAAACAATAATAATATATATACTCACATTTTAAATTGGATTTCCAATGATAATAAAGTACTACCTAGTTGAGGTAAATCATAAATAATAAAAAAAATAGTTTTTAATACCGAATATGTGCATTCAAATTATTACACTTGTTTTTAAAAGATCTAATTTATAACTTCATCAAAAATTAACTTCAGTCTACGATAGATAATAATAAGAGCATCTAATAACAAAACGTTTTTCTTAATTGTAATTTGCAACTGTTGCAATAGTGCCATACATATTATATAAACTGTCTGTACAGTGTGCAGTACACCTACACCCGGTTACAGCAAAATCCACAGATATATAATATAGATAATATGAAGTTTATTATCTGTGGCCAAATCCGAGTAAAATTCTGATTGTTTACATCTGCTTATCACACAGTCAGATGATAAAGATAAATATCACCATGTCTATATGAGACGTAACTTCGACCATATAAACTATAGTTTATATGGTCGAAGAGACGTAAGTACGACCCATAGAGTAGTAGTTTTTTTATATTACTAGTATATCTAGTAATATTACTCTATGGTACGACCACGCTGGTCTTGGACCAGCTTACATCACGAATTCACAATAATTATTAATAATATTTTGTTGTATTTCGTTTTAGTATCCATGAGCGTAGTTTGATTTATACATCTGTGGGGGCTACACAGAACAAGAAAAATGAATTTAAAAAAACTCTATGTTCACTTGAATTAATTGAAAGTAAACATTTTTTACAATTTATTTATTATTGATTTTTTAACCAGATGTTTTATAATACATATTGTATATAACAATTCAAATTAAATTGACGTCTGCTTTTATTTTATCTGCAAAAATATTTAACACATCGTCTGTCTAATGAATGTGACAAATCTCTTTCAATGTGGATTATTGATTAGTTGAAAATCTATAATTTTTCTTAGTATTTCTAATCCAATCTTTTACCCGCCTCATAATAGACATTTGTTGAAATGAAAGTTAACACCATGGAGGAGTTTCTGTGGGGGCTGTAGCCCCCATTGCGCATAGGAAACTACGTCCATGATAGTACCTCATATTTTTCTAAGGTAGTTCCACAACAATTCTTATAGAAGTTAAGCCCATAATATCCTATCCAGCCTTCAAGAGACATTCGACACCCTTTTTGGTGTAATACGTCCAACTTTCACTATGATTGATATTACCACTCCGTCTGCATCTAAACCTAGTTTTTAGGTCTTATCCTAGAATAGGTACCGACTTGAACCGCTCTTACTAAAAACAAATGAACCCTTTGACCTCTATTACACTTGAAAATTAGTAATAAAAATAAAACATTAATCCACAAAACTCTGCTTAAACCGTTATGGACTAACGGTATCCAACTATAGGAAGTTGCTATACCATCACACAGTCATTGTTTCGTTCTTCCAATTTGTATGACTTCATTTAGTGTGCTCGCCACTTAAGTAGTTACTAATATCAGCCTTCATAAAGACCTGAAAATTGTATTTCTCAAACTAATCTCAAAATCGTTTCATTTCTATATTCCAATTTATTAATAACTTCATTAAAATAACGAATCTTTATGTTTCAAAACTCTTGTCTAATGCACTAATCCACTACATTTGTATTCATTTAAATAACTTGCTGTGTACTTATTATTTTGTATAGATAGATTTCACAAAAAAATTTAAAAATAAAAGAAATTCAACAACATTTACAAAATTGAGAAATTATGAATTTTAGCATAATAAGCTTATTGACATTGACCCATTTTAATCCTAGCCACATACATGTATACTATATACTTAATAATGTATGCATGATTTCCAACAAAACAAAATATGATAAATACAACAAATTTGAAATTATTAATATATGAAAATATTAATAATAGTTGTATATACTTTTGAATTTAAATAGTGTCATATATAAATCAATGATTAATTACCTGGTACAAATAAAACACATAATATAAAACATATTTCATCAATAAACAGTAGTTCAATAACTAAGCATATAACAAAAATTACATTTTATTTTAATTATAGGCATTTACAAAAAAATTCACAAATTAACAGGAATACATAAAATTTACTAGCTTTATAACAGTTTTTTAATTACACATTTGACAATAGACTGAATAACGTGAGAATAACACAATAAGTATTTTAACAATATGCTTTTTGGTAACAATATTTGGTTTATGGTTATACATGTTAAATTTAACCCCTAATCCAACTTAAATTAAAATCTAATTATTAAGAAACTGAGATAGTAATATTAGTCTTATATACATGATAGGCTAAATAATTAAGTACCTAATGTATAAGTAACCCAGTCTTTATAAAAGCAAAATATTATAGTTGAATACATTTACATATTGATTAATAAAAATAATTATTGGATAATATAAAACTAACAGTGAAATGAGTTACATTTTATAAAATAAATCTACAAACTAAATTATAAATTATCAAAAAGTTAAGGTTACAAAGCAAAATAGTTGATCAATAATCAAAACAGCATACAATTGTAACAAAATGTGATAAAAAAGCAAATTGGAATGTTAATATGTGTATATTTTTAGGTGTAGGTCTATATACATATATGTATAAATATGATTATGTCCTTCTGGTACACCTAGCCTATAAACACATTGTGGTAAACCAATGTCTTATGCACATATTTTTACTGCAGAATTTAAAACTTTAAGTAATACATTTTTCCCTAGATGTTCAAATTAAGTTTTAAAAAAATTAACTAAATTATATGAAAAACGCATTTTGAATACTTTTGTTTTAGAGCAAAGCCACAAATATTTTTTTACTGATTGTTCCAACTACTTCCCTTTATACATTGTTATCTTAGTGGAGAGAAAGTAGGGTACACAGTTTTATTACATACATTTACTGAAAATAATAGTACTGGAATATATTAAATTGTCATAAGTCATATCTAATTTAATATGTGTTAACAAAAAATTAAAGGATAATGTACAAAACAATCACATATTGATGACAATTAATATAATTAAATTTGAGTGGTATCAATAGAGTAAAATAAAAAAGTTAAAAAGCCATAAAAAAGGCAAAACAATCTTTGTTTATATAGATATAGAATAAAAAGAAATTTATTTATACTCATCATAAATAATAATAAAAGTGTTTTGTACTAAAATCTCAACTTGAGATATTAAATTTTTTTTAAAATATGTAGTTTTAAAACGTATACTTTAAGATAGGATAAGATGATAAAACATTAGAGAGGTTTCATACAATTCTAAAAGCATTAAAATAATTCAAAGTTAAAACTAACTATAAATTATGAGAAGTGAAATAGAAAAATTGCTAGAAAAGTTTAAAATGTAAAATTTGTAATATTCATAACAATTGTATTGCTATAGTTTAAGAACCTATTAAAAATAACTTTGTCAAAAATATTTATTTAATAGTTATTCAATATTCAGTCACCCATATTTAATAAAACTTCATAATAGAATAGCATAAAATTTGTACATTTGAATTCATTTTGGTGCTATAAGCCCAGAAAGCATGTCAAATGAATTTCCATCTGGTCTGACATCTAAAATATCTCCATCTTCAGAACGAACTCTAAGAAATCCATGATCATCAAGTCCTATCACTGTAGCCTTAAATGATGATTTATTTGGACGGAGTACGGTGACCACAGTATTACTATTGAAAGAAACAACAAATAATTATTATAATTGCTACTATAATAAATTTAAGAAAATGATTTTTACCCGTGCAACCAGTATTTGTAATAAAGATCAAATATAATATCCACATTGCCATTTTGAACTTGATTCAATAGTTGTTCGAGCTCAGTAAATACAGCTCCAAAATACTGTTCAAAATTCAATGTCTTAAGATCACTATGAGTGTTTGAGTTGTGTTCAATAATAATATCATTTATACATGTTGTAGGTAAACTGTTATTTAAATTTACACCACATCCTAAAAATGAAATAAAATAAAAAATGCATTATAAATGTAATTGTAAACTGTAATTTATATACCAATGGAACAGATGGCTGTGTTTCCAGATGCTGAACTGCTGATGACTAATCCACCTATTTTTGCATTCCCTCCAGCATAAATGTCATTAGGCCATTTTAGCCCAAGATCAAGTTTCTACAAAATTAAATAAAAGATAAGTACAAAGCATTTATAAAAAGGAATGAATTTTCAATATTGAATGCTTACATCATAACCACCAGGTAGTGAGCATATGGCTGAAACAACTGACAATGCTACAACATGCTGTAACAAAGCTAGTCTTTGACCAAGTTTTGATTCAAAGGGGATGTGCAGTTGAATAGAAAACATAGCACAACCACTTGGACTTAACCATTTGTTACCTCCTCGACCTATATATTAAAAATAATATACATATAACAAAAAAATTTAAATAAATGATAAAGTACTTAATTTTAGTTTCTTACAAAACAAGTAACAACTTATATTTGTTAGTATATATTTAAATAATATCAATCCATATAATTTACACATAATAATCAGAAATAAAATATTTTTACCGATTCCAGTTATTTGTTGTTTAGGAATGACTACAAGCCCATGTTTCGATATTGGATCATTTAAAAGCCTCATAGAAGACGACATAACTTCTCCGAATATTACTAAACGTCCCAATTCTTCTGTATGGAGATTCTATAAGCATAAAAATAATACTATTACCTAAATATAATAAAATACAATACTTTTAGTAATAATTCACAAGTTATATATATATGTTAAGGTGTATGACCGCAGTAGGCGAATGTTGACAGTCACCGGTGTAGGTTGACATAAACCAAAAACCGTAGTGAATGTTGACGAAATTGTCTTAATGCGTTCATACACCGGTAATTGTCGACATTTACAGTTAGTGTTTGGTAAATGTTGACCACACTTGAAGCACACTGTATGTAAAAGGCGCACACTGTATGTAAAAGGCGCACACTGTATGTAAAAGGTATTTTTGTATTATTTTGTAAAATTATTAAGATGTTATCGCCCAGCCACAATATGCATTGGAGACGTTTGGACGTTAGTAATGTTATCGCATAAGATAATCCGATTGTCAATCATTTGCTAGATAATATAATATAAATTACCCTCGTCAGTATCGACGCGTATTCTAAACCGATTAATATTATATTCGAATTAAAAATTATAATGGATAAAAGTATAAAAGATATTTTTTATGAAAAGTTTAGTGCACTTTTATTAAAAAAAGGGAAGATAATTGTTTTTATTTAAGCACTGAAAAATATAATAAATATATAAGTGAAGTTATAAATGCTAAAGCAAAAAAAAATAAACAACAAAGTGATTACAGACGATTAAATCGATTTGACGTTATGGATATTATGGATAATCATAATCTAATCGTCCCGTTAAAAGCAGGTGAAACTAAAATTATTTACTATGTAAAGAACGAAGAACTATACGACATTATGTACGAAGCTCATATAAAAATTGGTCATGGAGGGCGAACCAGAATGATGAACGAATTGCAGAACAAATTCAAAAATATAACATATGAAGTTGTTATGTTATTTTTAAGTTTATGTGTTCAATGCCAAACCAAACAAAAAGTTCCGAAAAAAGGTATTGTAATCAAACCTATTATAAGTCGTGAAATTAATTCCCGGTGTCAAGTAGACTTGGTAGATATGCAAACTTGCAAAGATGGTGAATTTAAATTTATATTAAATTATCAGGATCACCTAACCAAATTTATTCAATTAAGACCTCTAAAATCTAAAACTGCAGAAGAAGTTGCACATCACTTATTAAATATATTTCTTATTTTCGGTGCGCCAAATATTTTACATTCCGACAATGGATGAGAGTTCGTAAATAAAGTTATATCAGAGCTGTGTTCAATGTGGGATGGTGTGAAAATTGTGCATGGTAAACCACGCCACAGCCAAACACAAGGATCCATCGAAAGGGCAAACCAAGATTTCCAAAATATACTGAGAGCTATGATGGAAGATAATGACACTAAAAAATGGTCAGAAACATTACCATTTGTCCAATTTGCGAAAAATACGACATCATCAAGGTATTAAACAAACGCCATACGAAGCTATGTTTGGCACTAAAGCACAAAGAGATCTTTTAACATCTTCTCTTCCACGAGAACAAATAGAAAAACTAGCAACAGAAGAGGAGTTAGAACAAATACTTCAGTCTATAAGTAAGTATAAATTATAAAATTAAATTAAATATATTAATATGCAGTGACACCTTGTATGCATAAAGTGTGATCGATATATAGTAACTAAATAATAATTTTTTTGACAGCCCCTTAAACTGACCCAGAAAGTGTTGACAATGAAGTAGAGGAAGAGTCTAACGGTAAAAGCGACGATAATCTTGACAATCAAGCAAATAATGATGAAGATAAGCTCAGTGAAAAAAGTGATGACAAAAACCAAAATGAATTATTAAGTATGTAATTTAAAATAATAATACCTATTACAAAAATAATCCAAACAAATATTTTGTATTTAAAAGACATAAATGAAAGGAAGGAGAATACAATTAAGAATAGAGCTTTGGCACTAATTGGACTTCAAACACAAGCAAGTGTAATGCTGCGATCGTCGAAATTGAGACAGGTATCGACAGCTGCTTCCAAAAGTGGTGGCCAAGGTTATGTAAGATGCTATTGTAAAAAAAAATGTAATACAAAAAAATGTAATTGTAAGAATGGGGGAATACTTTGTAATAGTAAATGCCACGATAGTTTACCGTGTTGTAATAAATAAAACTTAATAAAGCATAAACTTATACTACCTAAACTTAAATATTAAAAAATTAATTTGTTCAACTATATTTATTTATGAATTTATTAGCTATCTATTTGATTATATATTATGTTGTTGTTATCACACATGTCAACATTCACTAAATAACTATTGTGCATGTCAACAAATACTGGTAAATGTCCGCATTGTGAGATATTTGAAATAATTGATAACATTCACCAAAATGATTAGTGAATGTCAACATTTACTGCCATGCAGTCATACACCTTAACACATATATATATATATATATATATTATTAGAACATTTAGTATTTTTAGAAACTTCTATTAACTTTTATACCGCTATGGATACATATAACATACATGGGAAATTTTAAATCAAACATAATTTAATATTTATTTAACTTAATTTTTCTTACATAGTAAACAATTAATGAAATATAGTGTAACAGAAAATGTTAATAGAAAATTTGATAGAACACATTAAAATCAGTTTTAAATTTTAATGGTGCATATTATTGAATAACAGCTTTAGCCAAATTTGACTGATGGTTCAGAGCTCGGCCCAGATATTTTTCAACATTAGTTATAAATCCTGCTGAACCAAAATTTATACCGGCAAGACTAAACTTGGCTGATCAAAATTTTTGTATGGATGTTGATAAAACAGTAATTGTATAGTAATTACTACTTTATTTTATAAGAAGACAAAATCTTACTTTGAAATAATCTTCTGTGTTAAAATTTGTTGGAAAATCATTACATATAATGGGTAGAGAGTATTCACTAGCTCCAATACATATATCATCTTTTGAACAAAACTGAACTTTTAAGTCTTTTAATAAAAGTATATTATTTTTTGATGATTTTCCATTTAAAGAAGTTAAAAATTTAACTTTATCCTAGAAAATAATAAATAATAATTCAAATATTATGAAACATATAATATATAATACAATGACCCACATTTTCAGCTCCAATTAAATAGGCAGGAGTGTGCTTTGGTTCTTGATCACATGATACACAATCAAGTCCTAAATGGGTACTCAATAAATCCTTTATTAATGAATATCTATCCTCAGTTGATGAGTGAACTTCTCCGTGCTGATGAGGATCAACTTCTAAATGTACCTAAAACATAAATAGGTATTCAAATTTCATAAAAATAAACATATTTAACTAAGAGATTAATGAAGTTTCTATAGGAGTCTAAAATATGAAGTGGATTATTAGTAACTCAAAATTTTAGATATCTAAAAAGAAAACCTCTTTAAAACATTTTGGAAATTATGGTTCTCTTTCTTAAACCATAAATTGTTGAATCAACTAGATTATATTATGTTACCATTGATTTTACAAACATACATACATAAAAATTTTTTATTCATATGTAGATAATAATAATTACCTGAGAAAATATGACTTTTCCTCCAGATGGAGCAGTAGCTAAAATTAAACTAGGAGTTTCCCATGTGTCTTCTGCAGCCAAAACTTCAATATTAATGGCATGGTGCTTGTTATTAGTATCAAATATATCCACAACGTCTAAATTAACTTCTTCCTTAATACTAATTCAAAGTTTTATTTCTAATTGCATAATTATAATCATAAATAATAAAAATTAAAAAATAAAGAACTCTTACTAAGTGTCTGATGGAAAATGATCATTATTGGGTGCACTCGGCTGGTAGCAGAGCACATGATGTAAAAGTGACGTTCGCATTGACAGTGGGTGGTATGTAAAGCTAACTACATCATCAGAGCGCACTTCAGCCATGCTGAATGCTGATGGAAGCAATGTACCCAGAAAATTAGAACACAAACATAAAATTCGACCGCCTTCGTGTAATAAGTAATGCTCGAGAAGTGGATAAAGATCATCTGGCACAGTACCATAAATGACAACCATTGTGGCTTGGGAAGCCCATGGTGAATGGAGCATTTTCTCTAAACTCAGTATATATATAGTATACCTAAAAAATATATATAATATAGTATCATAAAAAGCATAAGAACTATTTTATATGCCAATATTATTAATAAGTGTTACTCTATTAATTACTGACTGGCATAATCCTGTAATTATTTTCTCACAGAACTAAATTTATTTACCTACAACTAATTACATATTTATTTCAATCACATGAATAGAAAATAGTTTTATTTTTACATTTGGCTCTAATACACCATGTAGTCAATATCATTTTGGTGATTTACTAACAAATTTACTAAGCATAAACCATTTATAGCAACAAAAAAGAACATATCACTCATAGATAAATAATTATTACACTTGTTCAAATGAGCAATCCATTTCCACACCTCTTAGTCTGTTATTATGTATACCAGAGATGGCCAACCCGCGGCCCTCCTCGGAAAGTTTTGCGGCTCGCGACATTTATCAAATATTTACAAAAAAATTTTTTTTTGTGCCGATAGAATATTCTGGAATGTCCACGCAACGCGATATCTGTATTATTAACAACGTAATCGTAACAAAAGTTATCTAACAGATGAAAACTTCCAACATCAATTACGGTGTGCAAATACAAGCATTTCTATTGATTTAAAAAAGCTTAGTGAACGAGTTGAGAAACAAATATCTCACTAAATAGTAATGTTATTTTATATGTGGATTATTTTTGAATGAAAAAATATAAATATATGTCATTATATTAATATTTTGGCTGATGACCTTTTTTTTTTTTTTTTTTTTTTTTTTTTTGGCAATTCTATATGTGGCCCGCAGGATTGTTATGTACAAAGTGGCCCGCAAGATCATTTATTTGGGTTGACCATCCCTGATGTATACAAAAATAAAATGTATAAATAGTATTTATTAAATCCATCCCAATCTTCTAGCTATAATTTTACAACCATCAGTTAATAATCTTTAAATCTTAATTGTAATACTTTTTTAATAACTATTGTTAGAAAGTTTTAAGAAAAGATGACTTCTTCAAAGAAAATTTTAAATAATATATCTAAAGTGTAGAATATACTTCAATATTTTTTTTATAATGACAATGAGAAAATGTTGAAATAATATATTTTATGTACTAGATAGATGTCATTAGCACCCTACATTTTTTGTATCTAATACACGTGATGTCATATTTTGTAAGATCAGGAATAATTAATACTAATTATTATGTGATGGACATTTTTAGCTAGAATAGAGTGATAAAACTGTTAGAGCTGACTTGCATAAATGTCAAACATGATTTTAATAATGAGGTAATAACATTTCAACTTAATAATATGATATTAATTTTACCTATATCTATGTAAAACACACTCTAATGAATGTTGAATTTGCTGAGCACTTGAACCACTTTCACTATATATAATAATATTTGGAGGTTTTCCAGTTTTAACTTCACCACTATGTTGTACTGGAGTATGACATCGAGTTTTTGATTCTACGCCATTGCTGAAATCTGAAAATGACCTATGACTTCTCATCATTGAAGAGTTCATAGAGTTACTAAATAGTCCAAACACATCCGGACTACTTTTATTAGGTTTTATTCTGGAAAAAAAGTAATAAATTAAAGGAAATAGTCTCCTGAGAACATATTTTTAATGTTCATACCCATTTGATAATTTCACTTCATTTTCATCAATTGGAGTTAGAACTATTCTCCGAAAACCAATAGATTCATTAGAACTAGTATTTGAAGAGCTATCACTATAATAATTATTATCAGATTTTCCATTCATGTCACTGTTCGATGATTCACATTTATTGTTGAACCTAACATATTGCAAGGTTTTTTCTTCAGGAACTTCAAGAGCTTCGAATGTGTAATTTTTAACTTTATTCTCTGTCAATTTTTCAGCTACAGCAGTCTTTACAATAGTACTATCACAAACATCTACTTCAACTGGTGCATTTTTAATGTCATCTTTCTCTGCGTACATTTTGTTCGTAGAATTTCTAGACAGAACTGCTGAACTAAAAATATTATGAATTTTACAGAAAAATAGAGGTTAATTGTTAAATAAATCATCAAATTCTACCAAAATGTAATGGGTTTTCCAGAAATTAATACATTTTCAGCAGCCACAGATACGGCATGAAGTGTATCACAGTAGTTTTTCCATTGAAGAGATGACAAATTATTTTTCATACCTATTTGAAAATAACTGAAATAGTATAATCATTTCCTTGATGCATTAAGAACAATTTACCATAGTTATCTTGTAAATTGTAAACAAAATTTATATTAGAAGCAATCGATTCATGGTTATCAATTTCACAGGGCTGACCTTCAACTTTAACCGCTATAAACAATTGTGAAAAAAATTTAAATAAATTATAATTTCATATTGTCATTGTTTGTATTATTAATATTAAATTACTAACTTTGTATTCGTAGCAGTTCCATATAGCTTCCTAGATACAAAGGTTTAGAATCAGTCATAAAATCACAAGTAAGTTTTGCAAAATGATAGAGATCAGTTTCTAACAGGAGACCAAAATGTTCACCAGCTTTCCATGCTTTTGGCACCCCAAAATCTTCAATCTAAAAATTGACATCATCGTTGATATAAAAAGCCATATGTATACATTATAAATAAAATATTGATCTTTATTTGTTATGTTTAACTTACAGAACATTTTTCAACATTTTGATCAATATTTAACATTCTATAATTGGCTTCTATCAATAAATGAAGTTTTGATTCCAAATTTAAACTCAATGGCACATCAGTATTCAAGAGAGCAGGAAATGTTATTTTATTGCTAGGGATAAGAATCCAGCTATCCACATTCAATACTTGCTGTTAAAATAAAACAATTTAATTTTAGATTATTTACAATATGACAGTCATTTGTGTAATACCAAAAATAACTTCTTCAATATTTTCACAATAAAATGGACATATTTTATAATGTTTTAAAACTAATTAAAAAATAAAATAAACATCATTTACCTCAGGTAAAACTGAACATGACCTTTTACGACCAACAAACGACAGGACTTGGTCAAGCTGAGCAGCTTTAGCATTATTGCAACTGTCTGAAGATAGACCATAAGGTTTTAAAGACAAAAAAATATCACTATTTTTTTTTGTTTTCAAATCTAAAATTAAATTTTTTTACAATATTTTAAAGAGAAAACTATTAAACCATAGGTATATTGTACATACTTTCAATGTCTAAGTCTACGGAAAAATCTTTTTCCTTATACACCACCAGAGTCAAGTTGTTGGACAAGAATTTTTTCAAGTTCCATTTTATATTGGATATTTTATACGATTGTATCCAAGTGGTAGCCATATAATACAATGTCAGCAGCATTGTCTTCTTAGGGTACCATAAACAGAACTCGTAAAACTTCAATAGGTAACATCAGAGTAAATCAAAAACTATCCAAAACACAAAGCAACATTAAGAAAAACATTAAATGTGATTGATGGTCATCACAGTAATTATGTTACCTAACATAATTACAATTAAAACTGGGATCTCTTGAAGGCCATCTTCACACTTACTTTCATGAGACAATTACGGTGATAAGAGTTAGAAACATGTGAACTGAACTCGAAAATTATATTTTCACAGTGAAAATTGAAATGTGTTTAAAGCACAGTAACAATGACATTCAACTGACTTTAAGCCGATAAATGGCATCATCAGATGAAAGAAATCTATTCGATAGACATCAGTCAGTGGTTGATCGATATTGATAGAAGGAGTAGGACAGTACTATGTTTATGCTCCTGTAACTTCATATTAAATACTATATCATTACATAATTGATGAACCAAATACGGTTTAACATTACTTAACCAGACGTTACATAAACGTCATTAACGATAAAACCTTCAACTCGGGAGTTAATAAGATCAAGAAAATGTAATGAGTGATAATATAATCATTAATCTAGTTTTGACCGATGGTTAGTGTAGGATCAAATACCTAGATGGCGGATTGTGATTTTTCCTACTTTAAACTCGCCAAACTCGGTCTAAACCACTTTGCGCGAAGGTTTGACAACTAATACCGTTGATCAGGTGCTCCGTAAAATCGTTCGGACGGACCATGAACAAAGATAATCGTTATTCGTTTTCTGGTCACACTTCTTCTTTTTGGTTATGTTTTTATTATCATATTTATTTGCTTTATCAGTGTTAGTTAGCAAAATTTTATCCAGTACTAATATTTTTACTTTTTTATAAATACTAAATAAGTAATAACAATACTTGATTAACTTTTTAGCACTCATTTATTTTAGTCTATCATAAAAATTATTAAGTCATCAAAATGAGTTCTATTGGAACTGGTGTAAGTACAACAAGTTACATTTTTTAATTTATATTGTATTTTCACTTATTTATTATATTTCTTTACTGTCAAATTGTTAACCTACTATTATCAACTCAATGTTTGACATATTTTTTAATATCTTTAATATGAAAATTCATTTGATTGAAGGGCTGTAGGTTGTTTAAATTCAGTGTATAATGTGCATGTTCTTTATTGTTGAAATAATATATTATCATATTAATATTTGTTAATTTTTTATTCAGTACGATTTATCAGCATCTCAGTTCTCCCCTGATGGACGAGTATTCCAAGTTGAATATGCCTTCAAAGCAGTAGAAAATAGTGGGTAAGTATTGATAGTCACAAGCGTGTGATATCTATTCTCTAGTATCGGAATGTTCTAGTTAAGACCTTCATGGGCATTTTTCAATGATATTTTATAGTCTAATATATCTAAGTTGAACAACGCCTTATATGTTAGAGATAATCGACATTTTACATTGTATTAAATTATTTTTATGTAAATCAATATTTTCATTATTTTAGAACTGCTATTGCTCTACGTGGTTCTGATGGCGTTGTTTTTGCTGTAGAAAAATTGGTAACTTCAAAGCTCCATGAAGATGGCACTGGAAAAAGATTATTTAGTATAGAAAATCATATCGGAATGGTATGTCTTAGAAATACATTAAAAAAGAAATCTTTTAAAACTGTTGTATCCTACATAGGCTGTTGGAGGATTGACAGCTGATGCTAGTGCAATATTAGATGTTGCACGAGAAGAAGCAAGATCATTTCGTCAATCATACAATGTACCTATATCATTGAAATATTTAAATGAACGAGTATCCATGTACATACACGCTCACACATTATACAGTGCTATTAGGCCTTTTGGATGTGCAGTTATTATTGGCTCTTATGACTCAACTGATGGCCCTCAGATGTATATGATTGATCCCGCTGGAGTTTCATTTGTACGTTTTTAAATTTTTTTTAATTACATCATTAATGATAAGAAATCTATGGTAAAATTTAAATTGAAAATAAAACTCTAATTTGATTTTAATTTTAACGTAATTAAAGTATATTATATTTAACTCATAAACGTATAATTTTTAAATTGAATATTTTATTTTGATTTTTTTTTCTTACATTATATCTAAGAAAATGTAGTGAAAATCGATAATCCAATTCTTTCTTTGTTTTAGGGATACTTTGGATGTGCTATTGGAAAAGCAAAACAGACGGCAAAAACTGAAATAGAAAAATTAAATTTGAAAACAATGACGTGCAAAGAATTGATCAAAGAAGCTGCCAAAATGTATAAAATTATTTAAAATATTGTGTACCTATTTATGAACGGTTATTATTATTTTTTTTTTTTTTTTTAGAATTTACATGGTGCATGATGAGTTAAAAGATAAGCAATTTGAATTGGAACTTAGTTGGGTTGGTAAACATACTGATGGAAAACATGAAGAAGTTTCAAAAGATGTATATGAAGATGCTTTGAAATATGCTAAAGCTTCTTTGGATGATGATTCCGGTTCAGACGGAGAATAATATAAATTATAATGATTAAAAAAAAAAAAAAAAAAACAGTTTGTCACATTACTGGTATTAAACATTTATTTTTTCCTTATTTAATAAAATAATTTCATATTTGGTTTATTTTTTATTTTTATTTACTGTATAGTATCTAACCTTATGTGGGTCTACTGAATTATTACATAAATGTAAAAAAGTGTACCGTGTGTATGCTTAGTAACTGTAATAATATAAATTATCAAGTTATATTTGAATTAATTTTCTCATAAGGAGTATCATACATTATAGTTTTATTTCCTATCAATACTTTTTTCAACTGTTTGATTAACTTTTGTGTTATAAAATAAGCAAACAATGGTCCAATTCACTTAAATTTCATAACTTTTTTTCATTTCCCCTAAAAAATTTTACTCATTTACTCTTTAGATTCAGAGTGAAACAAAGAATGTATTGGTTTTACAATGATGTGTTTTTTTTTCATGTATGTAATTACTTTTTGGATAGTAATAATGGTCTAAAAGTGACATCAATCAAACCCTATAGATTAGAATTTTTAACTAGATGATACTCTTGAGCAGTTATTTTTCTTTCTCTATTCTCAACAGTTTTTCCAAGCGTGTGGAAAAACTACCTAGAAATTGAGCAAAAACAGTAAAATTTTGTGTACATGATATTTGTGATAAATTAATTTTTTTATTTAGCCATAAATCCAAAATTAAGTGTGCTAGACACTTGAAATGTTCACCTAATATTAATATAATCCTTGTACACAAAATTTGTTGTTTTCTTAATGATTTATCATTGATTTCACATTTAAAACAATACTACAATGTATCATTAATAGTAGCCAATCTAAATTTCTTTACATCCCTCATCATTATCTCGTCGATATTATAAGATTCGAAATATACCTATGGTGCAAAGTATGTGAGACTTTTTATTAATTCGATTTTCTAGTTTTATATTCTAATTTATATTTGAATAATTAAATCAATTAATATAAGCAGTATCGATACAATAGGAGGACATGACTTGTTTTTGCCACTTAATTTAACTAAACATTTTTATAATAAATAATAATCACAGTTATTTATTTCTTATGGTTTAGATTAAATTTTTTTGTTTGGATTCCCTATTTATCAAATTAAATATTTTGTTATTAATTACATATATAGTATCATATGTTTTATAATTTATTTTTAAATTTTGATCTCCAAAACAATTTAAACCAATCCTCTTGATAACCAGTTTATGTCTAAACACTTATAGATTTATATAAATCAATTAAATTTAACTACTCTATTAATACAGCTGATTGTTCCATTCACAGAACCTTTATCATTTACTTTTTCATGTGTTATTTTTTCCATAAATTTATAAAATAAGTGAAGTATAAAATAATAGACAAATTTAAAATTACAAGAAATAGTTATACTATTTAATATTTTATGTCAAGTAACTATAACTATATACTACATTCTCACCGCCAATATCTTTTTTGATGAGTGGTTTAAGAAAATATTAAGTTCCAGTGTTTCACAAATATTCTCTAATATCTCTGTTCTCATATCTCTGTATAATCAGAAAGTATTACAACATTAAATTTTTCTTAGATTTTTCAAGATTTAAGTAGATGCTATAAATCTCACGGACTATACTCATTGCTATACTAATTCAATGTGTTGATACACACATGTTCACTTTTGATTTTCATTGAACAAATATATAAACAATCGAAAATTCATTTTATTGGTTTTTAAATTACATTTGTTTTTGTATAATTAAATAGGTATTAATAAAAATAATTGTTCATACATTGCAATTTGAAATGATAATTTTTTATTAAAATAAAAATATTACATAATATAGAACTTCAACTAAGTGTATAAATCTCAAATTACTTATCATTATTATGCTAATACATTTGTTTGAGAATTTCCCAATTAAAATATATTTCTAATAATCATTAAAAATAACATTATTGCTAGAATTAATAATAACATGACTGATGATACACATAACAGTAACACTCATTGATGTACTATACTATATTATTATAGTAATGTAATATATTTAATTAATAATTAACAATTTTATTTTAAAATTATGTATTACATATTCAATTAAATATCACAGAAATTTTAATAATATAAAAAAATAACACCTGAAAAGGGTGATGAAATGGAATCGTTTAGGAAATTATTTACGATTAGATACATAACATGATTACTTACACATGTTTATTGTATATAACATAATATGTAAATGTATACTTTAAAATTACTAAAATATAATACATACTGAAAATAACAGTGGTTATATTTTTGTCTTAAATTGTAGAAATAAATTCCTTCGCTTATAGTTAATAAAATACTATTGATGAAAGTTATATAATTGAATAAAAATAAATTAATACATTATGATACAGAGTGAATCATTTAAAAAATAAATCTAATACAAATTTCGTAAGGCACATTATCCATCTTTTCGCAGAAAATTCCAAGTGAATTTACCCGTTAAATCTTTTTACACGTCTCCGACGAATTCAGCTTGCTTAACAGTGTCAGGTAATTTTTGATCTTTAGTTTCTGGAAACAAGAATGCTAACGCTCCAGCCACGAATGATATAATTCCGAATAACAAGATCGGCACGTACTGTCCAAAAAAGGTGGCCTGAGGGACAAATGGAATTGCATTTCCATGCAATTATATTTGAATACGTTGATTTAAAAAAATAAAAATGAGAATATGTTTAAAGCATTTCAATACTGACCAACAGCGACATTTGTGGAGCTATCATAGAGCCCATTCGGCCAAACATAGAGGCAATGCCGAATAGAGACATACGTAGTTCAGTCGGGAACATTTCGGCGGTAAACACGTACATGGAATTGAACGCCATGGTAATAGCGTACTTGCTGCCCAAGAACAACACTAATTTCATCCACGCGTAATCTGTAAATCAAATATAAAATTATACTGTAACAGAAATCATTTTTTTAAATTCAATTTCGAGAGGGGGGGGTCATAAAAAATAGCAACCCACAAAATAATACAATAGTTGAACAACGTACCTAATTAAAAAATCTCTTTTCTCTTAGTGCAATATCTGTTGGTGTTTTATTTTTCTAACTGCTATAATATTATAGTATGGATTATTTAAAATAATGTAAGTATTTTGAATACAAATTTAATTAACGCATGATTACAGAGTTGATTTTTTTTTTTTTTTTATGGACACACTTTGCATCATGGGTATTCTTCGTTCTTCGGACAAGATAACGGCGATGGGTGTATTGAATTTTAAAGAAATTATAACCCAACTAGACGACAAATCATTTATTTATTTAAAATGATTTATAGCAAATTGTTTCAGTGCAAAAATACCTATGTCATTTATAAGTATATTTCACCTCATATTTAGGGTTGAACTTCCAAAACCACCCTAGTATACGATACGTGCCCGATGTATAACGAATGGTAAATGATCTGTTCACACATTTTATGAAAATTATTCAAGTCCGTCAGGACAAGTTATTTCATATCAGACATACCTACTTTATTGTAAACCGTATAGATAGAACCCAATTATAAAAACACTTGTTTCATCCAAGTGAGGATGAAGTTTCTCACACTTCCTCTCGTACCGAGGTTTACATGGACTTGTTTATTTTTTATTTTTTCTGATGAAACCGCCTTCATTTAAATGGAAACGTTAGACAGTATTAAAAATGAAGAATTCACTCACTTGCAGGGATTAAGTTGACTAAAATACAACCGACTCCACTCAGAAGAAATGTGAGCGCTTGGGTGTTTCGCCTGGAACAGCGTTGCATGACGACCCACGACGATAAAAACGCCGGCACTTCAACAGCGTTTACTAACATGAAGTTGACGTATTTGTTGCCATTGAATTCCACGGAAGACAACGAGAGGCCATAATAAACTAACGTGATTGTAGTCCTTAAACCATAAAAACGTATCCAAATATTTATTCGACGTTATATGATGACAATTACAAATGTTTTGTTAGGTATAAAATATCTGAGCACCAACCAGCAAAACGAACAGTTGATAAGTCGTAGGAAAATTTCTCTCGAATTGAATATTTTTTTCACTAATGTTTTCATTGATAATTGATTTTCTTCGGGCTGAAATTATATAATTATAATATTAATATAGATGTCCATTTATTCATATGCGAACGTGGGGGATTTTGAGGTGATCAAGTTTCTCAAAAAATTCTTAGTACATTTTTATCTGCTGATTCTCCAGCGACTCACTTCGGCGAGGACGTTATTATTTCACCAATTTAATTACAACGGATTCCCAATAACGGTCAATGATCACCATTCACCATTGAATATAAAAAAATTATGTTATACGTGTTTGGAATACCAATAGATTTTAGGTACATTATTAAAGGAAAATCATTACAAAGTAGATAGTAATATAAAATAAAATATACAAAGTAAAATGCAATATATAATTTTCTTATGAAGATCAGAATGTATTTTTATTCAATGTTATATTAGTTTAAATTAATATTACTAAAAATGCACGCAGTTAATAACGAAAATTGTAATTATTGTTTAAATATTATTTAAGAAATCAGACTTTACATTATGGTAATTTATGCTTTGCTGTTATTTTGTTTTCTATTGATTTATCAATTTAGCTGTTCTATCCCGGGATTACAGTAAGTACCTATATGGTATCATTATTAGTACCGTTTTAGACGCGTCGTTATTGGCTTTAGCGTTTGCTATTAATGCTTCTTTGACGCTGGACGGTAGTGTTTTGCCATTCGATTTAGCGACTTTAGATAAAATTTTGGCCATTTCTTCGATTCGGTTTTGTGTTTGAAGCCATCGCATTGATTCTGGCACATACCTGGATCACAATCAAACAAAATCTATAAATATTATTTTACAAAATACAACATTGATGTATCTTTCCGTATATAACATAAACAAATACATACCAAATATATCCTATTATTAATAATCCAGGTAGATAAACTACCCTAAGCATTATTCTCCAATCGAATACCATGTATGCTGCGAAACCCATGATAACCGCACCCATAGGGTAGAAGCAACCCATTACAGTACTAGCTGTTACTCTTGATTTCGGGCTAACTAATTCTAGACCTAAAATATAAACAAATGCATCACGTTAAGTTTTTTATTTTAATTATTATGTTGTAATTACTATAATTATAGTTATACAATACACTAATATGGATAGGTATATAATTTGGTAGGGGCTCATTAAAAAAAAAGATGGTATGAAGCTAATAATAAAAAATAACAAAGCCATTAGTTTTAGTTGTATTAATGAGTATTATTATGATAGGCACAATTATTAAATATTATTAATTAGTATTATTAAATATGAATAGATACACAGTTATTTTTTCTTCTGTTTTATTAATAATTAATCACATTTAAAAAATATAAATAAATTGAAATATTAAAAAAAAATCAATCAAAAATATATCATACATCAGATAAACAAAAATAATCAATCAAATTAACAAAGGATAATTTGCATAGGTACTTAGAAATAGTTTCTAATGATTAAACGAGTATTTTAATACAATTTGTGTTAAATATATTTAGAGATTTAAATTTACTAATTACCTAGAACAAATGTGGCTGCATATACACCACTGGATGCCAATGAGTCCAAAAATTCGAAAAGTAGGAATGAGTAGTAATCTTTTGTAAATGATCGGACTGTGCCAAGTATGGCCGATGAAACGGATCCTATAATTAAGATAGATTTGCGTCCATACCTAAAAAAATTATACTTAGTTATAAAAAAAAATTATGCTTAGAAAATCATACAGAAACGAAATAAAATTAAAATGCCTAGTGTTTTTAAGTGATTTCGAGATAAAATTTCACTTTAATAAAAGCCTACAACAATTAATATTATTATTAGCGTACATATACTAATATGTCGAGTTGATTTATATTTTACTACTATATCGGTAGCTATTGATATCAGATTTATGTACACTTAACATTCAACATTAATTACAAGTACTTTATCTGACCATACCATTTATTTTAACTTCATGAAGGTTTACTTTTAATCTACAATGGGTAATATAATACCTAGGAAACTTTGAAACAAAATATAATATATACTAATACTGCGAGTGTTTTTCTGAGTGAATATTGTTCAGTTTTACAAAGCGTATTGTGTATAATAATGTAATATTCATTATTTACCTATTTACCTATCATATATAATTTAATTTAGAATATGAATTTACGTATTTTCGTCCCCAATTTATTATTACTTTTATATATACATACATACATACATACATATATATATATATATATAATTAGGTATACCAAAATATATTATCAATGTGTATAATATCTACATGAGCTCATATGTACTATGTACACCCTATAGAATCGGAAAAATATTTACATAAGGTAAGCACATAAACAATTGTTTTAGGTGTCCAATATGTAGATAAGTATTTATATAACTTTATAAATTATAAGTAAGCTTTCTTAGCTAAATTTAAAGACGTGTCAATGTGTCATACATGTATGCAATGATTTTTTTTTACGCACAATTTAAAATTATGTTAAACCTACATATTTTTTATTAAATAATTTTAACTATTTTCAGGTTTTTTTAGATTTCTTTAATATGAAACCCACTTCTAATAATTTTATATTCTTAATAATATATATATTTTTTTTAATTTTGATATTTAAATATTTCTTTTTCGATTAATATGTTAGATAAGAAATATATGAACATTCAAAGTTTAGGGCCACGGAAAAAATATGTGAAAATTCCTAACGAAAATGCATTACCACAGTATACCACCACAAATTTTAAATATTTATATCGTTATGACGTTATATCTTGTAAGTTGTAAACCATTAGCCCATTTCTTAAATTTTCAAAAAGATTTTTTTTGTAAAATTAAAATTTAACACTATGATTGAAATAATAAATACTTTTTTAGAAAATTAAGTAACTTAAGAAATAGATAGTAAACAAATTACTAATATGCATTAATTGTATTGTTATTAAATTGTTTTAAATTGTACATAAATTACAGTGCACACACACACACACACACACACACACACACACACACACACACACACACACACACACACACACACACACACACACACACACACACACACACACACACACACACACACACACACTCGCGCGCGCGCGTAACGGGTTATCGATTTCATTTTAAATTTAAATATAAGTCAGACTAAAAAATTATTTTTTACACAAACAAAAATATTATTTATAAATTTATATCACTGTATTACTGTATTAAGGTGTGTTAGTGTGAGAGCTAAATAAACATCTCAGAACGAAAAACAAATTTCCATTAATTCGATAAAGCACAAAATTAGAACGGGTAAAATCAATTAAAAAACTATAGTCAAAACTTAAAATCACTAATGCCACACCATAAATAGTTGAGTATGATTTAAATAAATCAACTTTATTTAAAGACAAATGAAAAACATTTTCAAAATACGAGTATATCATGAGGTTTAAAATAATAATTTTTTGATTGACTTAGTTAATAAATACATATATATGTTCAAGAATGAAATACTTAAACAGTTAAAAACCTAACTTAACTATTCATAAAAATCTTGTACACTTAAATATATATTTAAGTTATTATTTTGACTCGGAAGAAAACGTCACTTTTATTAATTATAAACGTATTATGGTCATAGCAGTCAAGTTAAAGAAAAGTACCAAAAAACAGTATTGATTCCGATAAGGTCATCACTATAAACAATGTGTATTACTTACTTGTCTGAAATAAACCCTGAAAAAGGAATACCGATGAACTGACCAATGCTGTTGATGGTTCCCACCAGAGTAAGTTTCCATTTGTTATCTTCGCACATAATATCGAACTACAAATTTACCAAATGGGTTTCCATCGCTTAATTTTAAATATCAGTAATTAATTTAAAAAAAAAATATTAATACTTTTCAACTTACATCATTTAATATAGATTTGTCTGTGTCACCGAACACCCATTTGTTACATTTCTCGAGAGAATTCGTATCGAATTTACTAGGTACACACGTGATATTGGTGTTACTAGTAGTATCACTGATATTTTGTGTCACGTAATGATACCTCAAACATTTTTGAGGCTCGTCGGAATCTCTTTTGAAAGGTACGGCTGATTTTAACCATTCAGGATTATACGACGAGTTGATTGTGTCGCACTGTGGGATTTCACATCTAAAAAAAAATATAGAAATGTAGTAATAATAATGACCAATAGCGAAAAAAATAAAATAATTTTATCAAATGTAAAATGTAGAAAGATGATTGATTTGAATTATTACTGAAGAAAAAGTAGGAATGTAACTGAAGAAGGAATAATCAGTGATCAGTGAAAAATAAGTTACAATAAGATCAGCAACTTCAACTTAGATTTACTATCATTTACCATAGATTTATGATATTGAATTTGATATTGTTAAATTAATTAGATTTTTCACATACATAAACATAGTTGGATTTTTGTCGTAAAACACACCTTATTTCGAATACTGTAACTTTTATTTTGATATGTAAGATGTAGCCATGCAGGGTTACGATGTAATCAATTTGAGTTGAAAATTTGTCTCACACTTTTTTTTAAGCCTGAAAAAGCGTTACAGTGGTATTTTTTAGTTACTACCAATATGAACAAGAAACAGTTCATTGTTTAGAGATCAATAAGCTGATTATAGCCTCAAAAGAAGAAATTCTAAAACACGACTATGATATCGTGCTCTTTTTACTAACGAAAAATAGCCGTGTTTCCATCATTTCCACTTTTTTACTTTTTGTTTGCTATCTTTTTAAACATTTTCAAACACGACAAAATAATTCTTTGGTATACACATATCTTTATTTTTTCAGGTCAGTCAAAATATTATAAACGTTTGATTTATAAAAATTACAAAACCATTTTCAAATACCAATCAATACTTAAAAGGATGTACTTCGCACCATGGGGTATTCTTCGCTCTTCGGACAAGATAATGGAGACAGTGGCATATCATTGATTTCAAATAATATCATGACACACGTTTCGTTCGTCAATCGTTAAAGTGGCTCAACAAAGGTTCTCTACACCCCACATCAAAATTTTGTTCAAGGACCGAAAAAGCGAAGGACGAACTTTCACAGCCGTTATCATCTTACTAGCATTTTCGACTTTGTGTTAGCCATATCAATAATGCAGTTGATTTTTATACTCGTATACCAGATTTGAAATTTAATTTTTATCTGACCACGATAAACTTTTTTTTATTCTTAAGAGTTATTTTGTTTACACAAATTATAATTTTATTTTACTTATTAAATCTATATAGAAAGTCAACTTAACGCTGTATCTTTTTTCAATATACTTATGATTATAATAATTAAAAAAAGCCTTCAAAGAAAAGCAACATAGTACCGTTGGTATATTATACATAGATACAATTGGATATTTTAGTTAAACGTCATAGAAATAAAATGTATTTAAAACATAACTTTATTCAAAATATACTAGAAGCAGTGTAAATATTATAATGTTTAGGTAGAACCCCCCTCCCCTTAAATTATTAGAATTTTGAGCTCAAGATGCATTGAACGAACCATTTTTGCCCAACTGCACAATTTGTATGAAAACCCATGACGGAAATCACGGAAACGAAATACGACGTACTAATTTTCAAGATATAATAGATATAATAAGTGATAAATAATTACTATGACAACTAAAAAATTATTTTAAATTAAAATCAACAATCATATTGTTAACGACGGAGACGAACAAATATTTTAGCAAATAGATAAGTTGTTCGTCAATATTGATATTGGCAACTAATTGTGTCGATATTTTAATATCTGTAAACATGACAAATTGTAAAGATAATCGAACAGTGAACATTGACAAATTAATTGTATTTGTAGTACATTTTTTTTTTCGACGACTTGTAAATTATTAGAACAATAAAACTGTACATGTGTAATGATCAATAAAATTATGCATTTTTTGTATATCAAACTTTTTATTATTATTATTGAATCGGTGGTGTGAGTAGGAATATTTTATTTTGATGGAAGGAATGCTATTAAGCCACCCACATCCTCCTTAACTTTTTTATCTATAATTTTTTATAAGTCTTATTGTGAAAAATTTCACAAGTTAAAAGTGTAAAAAGTCGATTTTGATTATCAGGTTGTATAAAATTCTGTTGATATTTAGTAAAAATGACAAGTATATATAACACTATTTTATTTGAATTTATAGTTAATTGTCAAAAATGGATTTTATGAAAATCGTATCTACACCAAATACTACCGTTTTTGCTTGATCATTTGGTAGTTTATCTATATCCTTAGAAAAACTATTGAGAATCGGGAAAAATAAAAGTTTTCAAGTATCATCTAGATGAAATTTCTATATTTAGTAATTTCATGTAGATGCAGGATGAAACTTTCGGATAATTATTTCTACCCAAAAGTGATTACATACATAAAAAAGAAAAAAAACACATAATTGTAAAACCAATTTATTCTTCGTTTCACTCAGAATATAAAATGTAAAAGTCAAGAATATATATATATATATATATATATATATATATATAAATGATGGACCTAATCAGAGTATTTTTTCTTCGGATACTACTTATATTAGGTATTTATTCTTACGGGTAACATTTCACAAGGTATTTTACTGAGGATATTTTTTCAAGCACCCATTTTTACCGGGTATTTTCACTGTGGGTATTTTTTTTCATCGAATTTATTAGTTTTTTTCTATATTGAGACATAAAAATAAGTAAACAATAAAACAATTATGGCAATGTTTAAACATATTTTAATTTTCTTCCGATTTATCTAAAATTTCTAAGTATACGCACTAAATAAATAAAACAATGGTAGTTTGAATTGTTTGAAAGCTATTTGTTTATCACAAAGATGCAAGACAGACCAAAGAGAAAGTTTATACTTTGAAATATGATAAGGTATTTAAATATATAATGATGTTATCGTTTTTAGTTAGAATATTTTGAAGAGTTTAGTATAAATATGAAATTCTAGTATTATCGAATTTATTGTTCAATAACATTAAAATAAATTAGTGAATTTATTTTGAATCAAACAATTCAAAATTACTTTGGTAGCTTAAAATCAAATTAATTTCCTTTGAAATGCAGCGATAAAATTCTATTTAGAAAAGTGTAAACTTTTGAAAACAAAAAAAAGCAAGTATTTTATTCGCAACTTTTAGTGTTTTTATTTCTATAAGTTACACAATAGGTAGTTACACTATATTATGTGTAGGTTCTGTACAGGTTTCTAATTGTATTTTATATTATTATAAATAACATATTTATTAAGTTGAATAAGTTGTGATCAAGTTTTCGGGTACCTGCCAAAAGTTTTCCATAAGTTTCATACTAGTTGCCATGTGTTGATGATACATTGAATGGTATCACATTTATATTTTCACTATTTCTCAATAGTTTTTGAAAGTTTGGAAAAACGAACGATTCGGTGAGCTGTTAATTGTTATCATTCAAAAAAGATTTATAAGCTGGTACTTAACGTTTACAGTTCATGCGATAGAGCTATGAAAGAAGATAGTTTTGGCTACGATCACCTTAATGATTCGTAGAGCTGACAAATAATTTAATACCACACTTAAATATGCTATTTATATTTGCATCCTAAAAGATTTTATCGAATACTGTTTAACATATCATTTAGGCTTTGATAATTATACCATGTTAATATACTTAGTTAAGTTATATATATATATATATATATTATAACAACTTTATTAAGCGGACTGCCCACCTTGTGTGTTGCCAAAAGACACAGTATACATTTCAATGTTGATATACATAGGATTGATATAAAATTATAAGATTAAAGTAAACATTTTTTAGAATAACTAGAAAAATTATATACAAGTAGTTTTCATATATTTTTATATCACCGTATAATACAGTATAATTATAGGTCTATAGGTGTACAATATTGATCCTAATACATGTTATGACTAGAATGGATCTATTTTATATTAATAATATTTATTGTTGCACCTTAAAAAATTACTTCAATTTGTCAAGTAGTAACGGGTGAAACCACTTTAATTTATGCATATGACATTCGTTTAACAAAACTTAATGACTATAACAAGAAAAAAAAATAAGTATATCTACCTGTATTTAAGATCACTCGCTGTAATGGCGTAACTCAGAGGTGATATGTTAGAGTACATAAGCACGAGACCCATAAGAGCACAGACTGTTACCTGATATGAACCCAATCCAAAGTTTCCTAGGATTTCGTCTAAATCCATTATTTCTCCGGAATTTACTTCTTCGTACTATATAAAAAAAAAAAAAGAAAAAACAGTTATAACAAAATAATGTAAAATCAATTTTATATTACCAATAACAAAATGAAACAAGAAAAATAAATTAAACAGTTGAAAAATTATATCATAGGTACCTAATAATAGTATATTAAAATTCAATTAAAACATACAATAACAAATAATGATATAATAACACACCATAATAAAAATAAATATTTCTTTGAATAGTTTTGATAAAATACTTTATTTACTGCTTTCTAAAATATTGACAATACATCTACATAATTGTCTTGGAAGGTACCTAGGTATGTTAAATTTTATTGTACGCCAATATACATCGTCCTCTTGATTTCTTTGGCAATAGTTTTTGAGATATTGTATTTATCGTTTCAAAAATAGACGGTGGTGTTAGTAGTGACTCACTCACTCCAACTATACAGAAAATTTAACTTACACTTATTTTGTAATTACTAAAGAAAAATAATAAGAACAAATAAAGCAATTTACAAATGAGTGAATACTGAAAATGAAAAATGTCTAAACACGACCTAAAGAGCCTTTATAATCATATTATATATGCTTTCTATATACTTCGTTAATATAGGAGAAACTCACCTACTAATATTTGACATATGAGATAAAATATATAGTACATATTAATCCCTTTTTGGACAGTTATTTTTTAGCCAGCGAGGCGGGAGGAAAAATAATATTTTCCTCCCATAGGACGTGGACGGAAAAAAGGTCACTTTCCAACTCATCTAATCGTATGAAAAAATTAAACTTTCAGAATATGCGTGACAAAAAAAATATTACACCACAGACATATGATCAATGTTCACATTTTAAAATAAAGTTAAAATAGAAAACTCATCAACGATTAAAATTATTGTAAACACGTAAACAATTTATTAACATTATTTTTAAACACATTTAATCACGAAGACAATATTAGTTAAAATTATTGAAGTTTTGAAGTAAGTACTGAAATGTTCGTACTTTTATATTGGAGAGATGCATGCATTTTTTTCCAAAGCAAATTTGAAAATGGGTAAATAAAATAAATAAATAAATAAACAAATAAATATATATATACAAATCCCCCCCCCCATGTAGTCCATGGTTTAGAAATAATTATTCTAAGACAGTACATATGTTGGCAGATTTTACTACTTGACCTATACTATATATTTACATTCCTCTGGTGGAATTTGCATTTGAACTCAATATTAAATAAAACGATAAATGGATTATAATTAAACATGATCATTTTACATGTATTAATAATAGTTTGATAAGTACAATATTTTGATAACATATTAAAATTACAATTCATATATTATATTTCGTAATGTTTTTTAGAAACATATTAATTGAAAATTAATGTGTTTGTTCCTAAAATGTAAAATGTACAAGCACGTCAAACTAATTTGACTTAGTAGAAAATCAAAGCTATTATTGAGAAAAAAAAATATCTCACCATATTTTTAGAACTTTAAAATCTTCTCATTCATATTTCAAGTATTTCATTCTTTATAATAACAGTAAATATTTTATATTACGTGATTATAAACTACATAAATCTTCATCACAACTACTTACAGTTAGTTATGTCAAATATTTATGAAGAAGTTAATATTGGTATTGATATTGTTAACTTGTTTGAGCTACACTTGTCTAATGTTTATAAAGCATGCAACTTAGATATCAGTAATACAAATCATTATTTTTAATAATTTTTCATGAACCCTTAATAATTTAAATGTAAACATAATAGATATTTTTAAAGAATTATGCTCATTTGATCTAATTACTCTCCCGGATCTGATGGCATATCAACTATATATTTTTTTTTAATGTACATATATTTTACATTTTATGTTAGATATGTATTTATTTTAATAATGTTTTACATATCTGTATAATTTCATTTACACCCCCCTCCTTCATAATGATGATAAATCTCTTTAAAAATAAATTATCACCCCATCTCCAAAATATCAGTTGTTCCTAAATTATTTTCCAAATAAATCACTTATTAAATTCATCCTTGTGAACACAATTTAAATTAGGATGACCAGACAACCTGTTTTTTACAGGATTGTCCTTTATTTTAGAGTTATGTCCTGTTGTCCATACGAATGTCTCTCAGGACGCTTTTTGTCCTGTTTTTAGTCAATTTAATATAGATAAATATAAGGTTATATTGTATAGGTACAATGTACACCAAATACCAACAATTATGATACAGTAGAACCTCGATTATCCGTGTTCGCGATTAACCGTGCTCACTCTTCCAAAAATTTAAAAATATGTATGGACTGTTGTAGATATATATGTATGTAGTAAGGGAAAGGTAAGAAACCAAGATCTTTCAAAGGGACAGAAGTGAAATATTTACCATGTGACTATTACCACCACCCAAAAGCTTGGATGAACCCGGTCATTTTTAGTGAATGGTTTTTCAACGTTTTTGTACCATCTGTAAAACAATTTCAGAATGAAAAAGGAATACCAAAAATAGCTGTTCTTCTACTTTATAATGCTCCTTCACACTCCTCAGAAAAAGAAAATTACTTTAAATAAATAAAGCAAAGACTGATAACTTCATACTTAAGCTCTGATTTTGTTGTATTCAATATTATGGATGTATATTGTATAACATTATTTTATATATATGTATATTTCTAATTATAATTAAATCAAAATTTTCTAAATTTCATCATTATAAAATTGTAAGTACCTATGTATTTCTAATTATAATTAAATAAAAAAATTTCGTTCTTATAAAAAGTCTCGATTAACCGTGGTTTTCATTTATCCGTATGACCCTCTCCCCACCATTACCTCGGATAATCGAGGTTCCACTGTATTTGATTTTTCTGAAAAAGATGACAAATTAAAATGTGTAGAAATGAGATCTAAAAAATGATCATTAATATGAATAAAAAGTTTAAATTTATTAAATAACTACCATTTTTATTTATTTATATATATATATATATATATATATTAAAAATGATGTATTAGTTTTATAAAAATATAAATAATATGAAATACATACTAGATACTATTTTAGGTATATTAAATTATGTTTTTTATTATGACTGAAAATCATAATAAAAAATTTGATTAAAATTATTTTAAAAAAACTGTGAAAATTATTTTAGTCTTGTTTTTTAATTTTTTTTTTTTAAATATGGTCACCCTAATTTAAGCTCGAATAATCGAATTCTTATTATATTTATCTAATTTTCTTACGTAAAATTCTAATATTCAAATATTGAAATATTTCAATACATATAAAGTAAAGTATTCAAATACTAAATTTATTTGAGATATATCATAATTTTTAATACTGATAGGTTATAACAACAAAAAGAAAACATTCTTTTGATGAATACTTGAAGAATTTTCGTACCGATTACTATTGTAATTTGTAATACATTTTACATTTATGTTATAACTTATAATACAGGATTTCAGTTATATCTGACAATTTCAAAAACTTTTAAGTTTTATTCATTATTTTAAACTTTTTTTAAAATAAATATTGTAGTACCGTGCTACAACAAAATCGTAGTAAAATATTTTTTCGATTTTTGGAACTCAAATTGTACAATTAAAAAAAATGTTGGGTCATTAATTTATTCTGATATTTTAAACTTTTTAAAAATTTAGTGTGAATATAATTATAATTACTATACAAATTATAATTGTACGTTCTATCAAGTCAGTTATTTCCATTAATCTTTTCATGATTGATAATGATGAATATCAATTATATTAATATATAATTATTATTATTAGGTAATCTGTATATATAAAACAGTAAGCTGATTGACTGCTATCAACGCACAGCTTAAACCATTGGACGGATTGGACTGAAATTTGGCATACAGATAGCTATTATGGCGTAGGCATCCGCAAAGAAAGGGTTTTTCAAAATTCAACCCCTAAGGGGGTTAAAAGGGGTGAAACGTTTTTTTTTTTTGGTCTGAAGTATATATACTCAATAAAACATATTATAAGCATTGTCTATAAACTTTTTTTTTTAATTCAACCCCTAAGGGTGTTAAAAAGGTTGAAGACTAAAAATAGAAAATTCCGCCAAGCCGGAACCGTTGAAGCTATGAGTATGAAATTTGGTCAGTAGATTTTTTTCATGCTGTAGACATTCGTTCAGATAATATTTTTCAAAATTTAACCCCTAATAGGGTTAAATGGGTTAAGAAAGTATAAATATGGAAAAAATCCCCATGCCGAAACCTTAGTATTAGAACACAACCTAAATGTGCGCATTCCACAGGTTACTCTCGCGAGTTGTTAGTAATAATTTTTGTACTGTGAAAAACTATTTTCTCACAAGTTTATTTGATTTTATTGTTCTAATAATGAGTAATAACATATACTATGAATTATAATAATACGCAAAACGATTCAAAAACATACTATAAGACATAAGTAGGGCTCGGGACTTATAGCACTTAAAATCATTAAAATAAGCGCTTATAAAAGCGCTTAAAAACATCATAATAAGCACTCAAATAAGCATTTAAAAAACTTAAATTTAAGCAAAAATATTTATTAAAAAAAAAGACCAATAAAATTAAAAAATTTTCTTTATCTTTATATTATGAAAAAAATTGAACTTAATTTTCGAGACTGAGGATTTTATGGATTTTCCGAGGGATTTTCTAAAAATAAAATGTAAACGATATTTACAAATAGTAATTTTTGTTAACCCTATCAAAGATGCCGCGGACGGCAACGGACTACGCGACAACATAGATAAGATAAGAATTATTTTTAATTTTAATTCTATCAAAAACAACTTTGCAGGAAAAAATCATAAAAAAGTAGTAAAACTGGTCAAAAAAGCAATAATTATCAGAAAAACTTGAAATAAGCAATTTTTTGAAAAATCGCTGAAAAAAGCAAAAAAAGCACTTTCAAATTTCATAATTGAACGTGTTGTAACATGACATACACTTCTTTAGCACTATGCTACATTTTAAGTCAATCCATAAAAATAAGCAAATGCTTTAAGTCCCGAACCCTGGACATAAGTAATAAAGGATATATTTTATTTCAAGATATCTATCTTAATCAATTTGAATTTTATCGAAAATAGAAGTACTCGCGACATTGCCTTAGCTGTGGCATCTTCTGGAATCGCCGCTACACTGCTTGTGGGTGGTCGAAAGGCCCATGCTACCTTTAAATTACCACTCAATCGTCTCAATCTCTTTTGTAATATATTAAAACAAAGTAATTTAGCGGAAATTTAAAAAAATACAAAAATAATAGTGTGGGATGAAATAACAATGGCACTTAAGGGTGGTGTTGAGGCTTTAAATAGATCTCTAAAGGGTATGAGGGGAAATAAAAGTGATGGGTGGTGAAACGGTTTTGCTGACTGAAGACTTTAGGCAGACTCTACCAGTAGTACCAAAAGGGACCAGAACTGATTAAGTCATGTCTTAAAAGATCTACTTTATGGCCTCAGATTAATATACTCAAACTGTCGAAAAATATGAGGGTCAGAGGGTATACTTTGGAGAGGAAAAGTTTGCTGGTAGATTTGCAGATCTTTTACTTGAAATTGGCAATGGTGATTATCCGTCATTCGATGAAATGATAAATATCCCAAAAAATTTGTGTACAGTTGCAACTACAGTTCAGGATTTAATATCAAAAATGTATCCAGATATTGCTCATATTCATGATAAGCCTGTGGAAAGGTTGTGTGTACGAGCTATATTCACTCCAAAAAATGACCAAGCAATAAGCCATATCATAAGCTTATTCTGCGTGTGGGCACACCTATTATGTTTTGCGAAATTTGAAACCACCTAAACTGTGCAGTAAGACCAGGCTCAAAGTCAAAGCATTACATCGCAATATAGTGGAAGCCACAATATTAACTGTATGTGCGAAAGGGGAAACTGTGTTTGTACAACGAATCCCTTTAATTCCGAACGATCTTCCGTTCGAATTTAATCGATTACAGTTTCCCCTCAAAGTCTGCTTTGCAATGACTATAAACAAGTCTCAAGGCCAGATTCTCAAATTTGAGGATATACTTGCGAGAAAACTGTTTTTCACATGGGCAGTTCTACGTAGTTTGCTCACGCGTAGCTCACCTAATAGCTTGGTGATTTTGCCGCCTACTAATAGATCAGCATTGAACATTTTACAAAGAAGTATTGTAGATAAAATTTTGAAAAACCATTAGTAAAACATTTATTTTAAACCTTCACTGCTAAAACTTATCGTGAACATAGGACGCCAAAAGCTATAACTTATAGAATAGATTATGTTAATAATTATTATCTTAAAAACTAAAAATATGTATAAAATATGATTTCAAAAATTTAAATTTCAATAGATTAAACAAAATGTAATCTTGCCAGGTTACATACATTTTTATACTTAAACCCGGAAACGACGGGTAATTCAGCTAGTTAATTATAATAGGGTAATAGTTAAGATTAATAATGAACATTTTAAAATAAATTAAACTATTTGATTAATTATGGTAGTACAATAGTATGTGAAACATAGTATTATTGTTTAAGTTTTCATGAACTTAAAAAAATCGTAGACAATTAATGGATTAACCTTCATTAGAGATTTAAGCACTTAAATTTTTTGGAAAATTCGTTTCACAAAATAGCTATTTTGAATTTTTGACAAACGGTACAATAAAATAAAAAGTATTTTAATTTGAGTTCTAAGAATAAAATAATCTTTTAATGCAATTTTGTTGTAACGCATAACTCAATAATTTTATTATTATTTTTTTTTAAGTTAAAAATAATGAATTGAAATAAGTTATTGCCTTTTTCAGATAGATCTAGTTCACTCTGTATACTAATACTTCATTATATATCAATATATATATATATAAATAAATAAATAAATAAATAAATAAATAAATAAATAAATAAATAAATAAATATATATATATATATATATATATATATATATATATATATATATATATATATATATATATAAATATATATATATAAATATATATATATATATATATATATATATATATATATATATATGCTATACTATGTGTTCCACAGAAATTTACACTATGCAATTCAACTCTAGATGATACATATAAATTTGAATTTTTTTATATACAATTTAAAATACTAGTAAAACTAAATGTTTTGCTATTTTTATCTGTGATTATTTGTGTTTTATTAGATTTCTCATATATACCTCATATAGTTACCACTTATTTGATAGAAATTTTATTTTCAAATATCCGTATATTATCTGTTCCTTATACGAATAAATTTAATTATTATAAAGTGTACCCTTTATTCTGAACAACGTGAATTTCGAAGTGATTGCTTATATTATTATTACTCATTTATATTATTAACCTATTTAAATAATTAGGTATGCAATTTGATGACAAATCCTAATTTATGTCATACATATTTGTTTTATTAGTACATAATATTTGGAAAACCTTCTCTTCCGCTTTTCTCGTGAATTCATTATTTTTAATTAATCGAACTTGTCGATATTATTTATGTATTTATGTAAATAAAGTTTATTAAGTTTGTCAATAATAAAAATTGTATCACAAATAAAGTTAATGTTTTATCCAATGGCAAGGTGATAACTTCTAAGTTATCATATTTATTATTCTATTCTCTATTTTAATTGATAACATCACCATTAAAAAATAAAATCGAATTGTCTCTAACTAGCATATAATTTACATGCAAATTGAATCCACAAATGTAGCTATTACACGAAAAGATCTAAATATGCTCCATTGATTGTTCATTGAAAAGGTTCGTTATTAAAGCATAATTATAAATTTACTGATATATCATTTTCATTAAAAAAAAAACTCAAAACTATAATTATACTTTAGATAACTAAAATGTATCACGTTATGAAATTATTAGTGATTTAAGAGTGAAATTTAAGGCTAAACATTCTTTTAAAGAACATGCAGACTATACAAAAAATAAATCATTCATGAAACATGGTTTATTAAAACGTTTATGTAAATATTTTAATGATGACTTAGCTTTAAAAACTTTATATTTTCTTTAGTTTGTTCTCAATTAAAATATGTATCATTGATTTGGAATCCTGATAGTTCGATGATTTGATCAGATTTACATAATTTATTGACTGTACATAGTACCTTGTACAGAATAACTTTTTAAGGTTTTACCATGCAACTTTCGTGTACAAATTAATTACTGAGAATAATATGGCTGGTTTGTATTTTTTTAAATCTAACTCCTTAAAAAAAGAGATTTATTTTACTCAATTTAAAGTTTTATTTACGTTATTTCATAATCATATTGACTGCTCTGAACTTACTAAACATATACTTTCCAAACAAATCCAATTTATCCTAGAAATAATTATTACCTTTGCTCCTGCATTGTATTTATGTACTTTTGAATGTTGGTAATTCGATGAATAGTAGAGGTACACAGAGTTAAGATTTATTGAATATTAATTTATCAAATAATTTTTTGAGTAAGCTCTAAATTTTGTTCAGTTAATATTTGATTTAATGTAGCAAATAAACTCGTATTGTATTTTTCTTCATTATTGCATATTATTATTCATAGGTGCAAACATTTTTAATATTAATAATTTAAGTAAATGTATTTTTAATCATTTTAGTTGCAACATTATGACTGTTATACCATAATTATTTTATAATTGGAATCTTATTTCCACTCATAAATTATTATTATTATTATTATGCAGAGATAATTATACATATTTTATAAGAATAGTTGTTTATTTAATTATGAAAACAAAATATTAATGTTCAGATTATAATTTCACGTACTCTTTTTCATCTTATAAGAAGACCGTACTTTTAATATTGGATTAACTACAAAATATTTTGGTACGGTGAAAAAATCAACATGATATATCACACCAAGAAACAAATTGTACATACACCTTAAGTGTTGTGTTTTATCTTTTGAAAGTATTCTATAATTCAGCTACAAATTATATAATTAGATAAACTATTAATAGATAAATGAATAAATAATTAATTAAAAAAACATTGTAATTTAAATGAAAATAATTTTTCTTTTTCTCCTTACAAGTCGGCCATCGTAGTTTAAAACTTCCGCTAACACTCGATATCACACATCATCTTACTGACACATTTCATTAACTAAATAAAAATATTTCTGATTCAAATATTTGTATCAAAGTTTTATTATATTTTAGAATGCTAGTGTCGTTGAAAAAAAAAGTATATAATATTTCCTTGTTATCTTAAAATTTTAATATGTATTATACACAAATAAAAAATTCAAATTAACCTAACCTATAAAATTCAGAGGAGAATCAAAAGCTTTAAAGATCTTTCATCATCATATTCATATAATTACTATAATCATTTTGGAAATGGGATAAAACACTTGTACGAGGAAAGAAGTACTAAAAATCAAAATGCTATTGCTTATAAAAGATCTATTTCAAACTTTTTATTCAATAAATTAGTTAGGAAAAAAACGATGGTTGTATATTCATTTAATAAAAATGCCGATTCTGCCAGTTGAGAATCAACATTAAAGCTATAAACTGCATAAAATTCATTAATAAATCGAAAAAGACAAAAAAATATATATTACAAATTATATTTATAAATATATAAAAGACTAAAATAAATTTAAAATTAAAAAAAAATATTCAAAATAGGTACTAGATGATGTTAATATTTTTAGTCGTCATAGATCGCAAACAATAAATGTGTAGAACTAACCGAATTAAATGAACGTGTGAATAGCAGACGATTTTTTATTACTTAAGATATCGAAAACTTAAAATCGATAATTAAGACTAAATGCTAAAACTACTGTATCTAAAATAATAAAATAAGCCAGGTGGACAATTTTTTTAGGTAGATTTTCTGGTAAATAATATGTTATTCTTACTATAAAAATAAATTAGTTATTTTTCACCACTATTTTTTTTTTTTTTTTTTTTGCAATTGTGGTAGTGGTTTTTATTTTTCTAGAAATATAAACTGGCAATTTTTCAAATTCTTAGGTATAAGCGGAAAAATTCGAATACATCAGTGTTATGTTATTATCATAATTTAAATATATACACGTGTTTTTTAATAACATGCCTCTTTCAACACACACACAATGCTTTTTTTTATCTACACACTTCGTACAAAATAAATGTAAAATCGAGATGTTTTATACCTGCTGCGCATGTCGTTCGCATGTCATATTATGCACAATGTGTGATTTGTCTCAACATTACGCAGAGCAATAAGTTTTCTTCCAAGGTCTATGCATTTAATTGTTTAAAACGGGCCCACCCGCCGTGACCGCATACGCTGTACGTGGTTGGTCTTTGGCGACGAACGTTCATCTCAAGTGTATGTATACACAGTTCAAGGTCAACTAACTCTCGAAGACACGATAGTCAATGTTTTATTCTATGGATATTAAAAAAAAAAAACAACAATATTCAAAATCTGAAATTAAAAGTTTTTTTTTGGCGTTCTAAAATTGTGTAAACACAATAAATATACGAGTTCTATAATAGGAATATGAATACGTTGACCAGGTTGTACCTTCAAAATATGAAAAAAAAATTGTATAGATAATTTGTATAAAATATAAGCATGCAGTGTATTTGAAAACCATAACGTTGCCCACTAAACCCAAATTTTAATTTATAATTTAAAAAAAAATTCACATAGCACATTAATTAATTCCTAACATCACAGTTGCCCCACAACATCATAGGACCTTTTTTTATGAAAAATAAACTGAATATAAAAAAATGAATTGAGCATGATGGGTATTAGGGAGCCATCAGTTAATTATTTTGGCGCCATAATATTTCATAGACCGTTAAATTGAAATACAATAGTCATGGGACTAACTTAGTTTGATGAAATCCCCAGTAAAAATGTATGTTTAATTTATTTCATTAGAACCAAACATTAAAAAAGCAAGATATAGATAATTTAGATCAATTAGTTCTTCATTGATATAATTCTAAAGATATATGTATCTCATGTAAGTATGAGCACCATTAACTATCAAGTCCTTGAGTTGAGTCTTCATTTATCGTAATAAATTTGAAGAACAATAATTGGATTAATTTTCTGATTACTTTTTAATGCGATGATTTACACGCACTTAATTTTTTATATTGGATAGATACTATTAAAACATACAAAAGTGTATTTTAAAACAAACCGGAGACGTACACACTGTTTGCAAAATACATAAGCAAGTCTAACCAAATGTAATCCTCAAACGTTACATAATTGCATAAACTGTATCGAGCATAATGTATATATACTATATAGGATGTCTTATCTCTTACGAGTATTAACCATAATAATTGACATTTAATCCTCATAGAGATGTACCATATTCCAGTCGTAGAAAACTGGCAAAATATTTTTATGGAGTATCCCTTATCTTCGTTCTGCCACTCAAAATTTAAATATTTTACATCCATTAAACTATGGGTTAAGTAATGACAGATTTTAATTTCGAAATAAAAATACGTACTTTGCTCAATGAGGTATTCTTTGCTCCTTGAACGAGTTAATGGAGATGGGTGTATTGAATACAAAGATTCAGAATTAAAAGATACCGGTTGGATGGAACATTTTCTTAAAATAAATATTTAAAGTTGAAACTGACGTAAAAGCAGTTAATTACGTAAAAAATTGTAAAATAATTCACTTAAACGTTTAAAAATAATGTTTTTTTAATGTTTTCAGTATCGTTAGTGAAGTGTATGAGTAAGGTCATATTATATTTTTAAAAGTTTTTCATTAAATATTAAAAATATACAGTTCATAAAATTCACATTTTTTATTCATTGATTTAAAAATGTATTTCTGATATAATATTGAAACATCACACTGCAAAATACTCAATGGTTAAACTAAAAATTAAAATGTACCAATCTTCAATGAAACTAAATACCTTGATACAATTTTAGATTAATGACTTACTGGGAAATCTCAACTTCATAATAAAAGAAAACTGACTAAAAGCAGACTCCATCTCTTCCACCTCTCTCCAAAACCAAACACAATCTCAAAACCAAAATTACACGATACAATACAGCCTCTGATCATACTAAGGGTACACATTTGAGTACTGGTTAAATCCTCAAACACTTATTACATTCTACCATTTCAAAACGAAGATCATACAACAACATGTTATTAAAATATACCTAATAAAATAATAATGAATATTAAATTGTATTATTTAATTAATTTTGTTAAAACAAAATTTGAATACCTTATTATCTTATGATCCCATTTAAACTTCAAAATTTTCATTCAAATAATTTAAAATGTATAGTAAAATATATAAAGTAATACAATAATGAATTTTATTTTTGGCAAAAAAAGCATATTAAATAATCTTTGAGTCAGTATTTCCTCGCGTATTTTTATATAAATATTAATTTGTGTAATTAATGGTGTGCAAATTAAAATTAAAATTATATCAAAACAATTGATGACATTCTCAAGAATCACTTAAAATGGAAATTATATTCGTGTATCTCTATTGTAAATAGTTACTACTAGTTTAGTACACACACTATATTCGAATACAAAATGTGTATATTCCACAAAGTAATAATTTTGAATTTATAACTAGTAAAAAGTAGGTAGTCAATTTCTCTAGAGCAAATTTTAAATTATTTTTATGATATACATATAAGAAATCATGTAATATTCCAATCCATATTTGTTAAATACACTAGTTTTATCCATTTATATCTTCAATTCTACTTATAAATACGTTGAAAATGTTTTAAACGCAGCTAGTTGCGTGGGAACTGCTGAAAAAATTTCATTTATAACAAATACCAAACATACTTACAAAAAAAATTTGACTTTCACATACACTGATTCTGGGTATTGTAGACACTATACAGTAACATATTTTACGATGGATCGGAATTCAGTCAAAATATCAACGTGTTTATAAAATTTAAAAATCAACTAGCAATATTTAATTTATTCCTTAAACAACACAATATTATCATTATGCTCGTTCAAATTTACTTATTGGTTAATAATATTTACACAAGTAAAAGTTTAATAAATTAATATTTTTAAACCGATATTTTTGTTCCTATAAATTTAAATCTTAGTTTTAGAAGAATTAGATGCTATTTGTAAATGTTGTAGTATATTAACTACTAATCGATTTAATAAAAAAATTTTCAAAATCAATCTATTATTACACATATTGTATTTAAAATAATACAATGGATAATGATAACCAGAACGTAAATGATTTTTGAATCATTAGCATAATTAATTTAATAATATATATATTATGTATAATTAGTAAACAGTGTAATTACATGGTTTTAATTATTATCGTATAATGATATAATAAAAGTAATGTGATAATAAATAATAATATGTACATTAATTTATTTTAAATATTCATTTTTTAAACTATTTTTAGTAACAAATTTAGCGGTAGGAAGAACAATTTACGTCGAAAATCTTAATTTTCATTGAAAAAAGTATTACTTTTGTAATTATATATTTTTAAACAAATGTATGAACATAGTTATAGTTTTTAACGCATTTTCTTCACAATAAAAAAATAACACTCTAATTCTTTTTATAACCACTTATGATATTTAAAGCGTTTTTAAATACTGAGGTAAACTAATCTTGGCTCAAACCTTTATCAGAATGTAATGTTTTATAACTTTCAAAATGGATATTGATATCGACTATAAGTAGCCCGTGTCTCATTCATTACATTTCTCAATTTCAGTTTAAAGAAGATAAATGTGCATTATGTAGAACACAATAAAGGTTTGTAAATTAATCATTTTGCACCTTGCACAATAATTATAAGTAGAGTCCGGATTTGTATGCACTCAAAAAGCCTAAAATAGTATGCATTTATGCATCTAAAAACTTTTAAATATGCACTTGATATGCTATTATTTTTTTTAAATTTTATGCAAAAATATACTCTTGCCCAAAATATATGGATTTATTTGCATAATTTTTTATGCACTTAGTTATGTTTTTTTTTTTTTTTTATTTCTTTCATAAATAATAATTCAACTAAATTAGATACCTAGGTAACTTAATTTTTTGATTGCAGACATCAACTTACAATATTAGCTGAGGAATAGTAAATATTTAAAAATGTATTCAACAAATAAAACAAATATTTTAATTAGGAATAGTAAAAAATAATTAATGAAATCATATTAAATCCGTTTATACCATTTCTTTGGTAAATATTTTTGAATAAAAATACAAAATAAAGAAATTAAAAAAAAAAAAACACTGTTTTATAAAATTTAATACTTAAATAGCTACCAAATATGCTTGGATATGTAAACATTTTTAAATATGTCGTCATCCCTGAAATATGCATTTATATGCAAAATAAACTTTTTTCTATGCATTACCTTTTACACAAATCGTCCACATTTCTTACTGTCATCGAACTGCTTACACTCATAACACATATGTAAATGCATACAAATCCGGACTCTAATTATAAGTATACGTATTAAGCTAACATAATATAAGTTCGTTATATTCTAAAATTTACTTTGTTCATTTATACTCTGTGTTTGACTGTGTTTTTTTGAAAAAGTTCTGTAAATTTACATTTTTTTAAAAATGCATTAAATAAATAATTTCAAATATTTTATCGTTTGTATGTATATGTTAGGTAAGTGCACATTATGAATAAAAATTAATTATACTGTATGAAATACGAGTGTGTTCCTATATATGGACTTTTTTCTTACTTTGCATATAATAGTTTGTTAATTTTATTCTGGGCTTCATTTATTTTACTTAATATGTTTTAATATTTAATAGTAACACTTGAAGTGGACAAATAATAGATACAAATTACAAATCCTAAACCACAACCGTTATCAATTCCTTCAATGATTTTGTAAAGTATACAACCTTGACCAATAGGCGCAATTTTAATGTTAAATTCGAAAGGAGGCAAACTCGTAAACTAGGTATTTAATTTGTAAAACCTGTTCTTAACATTTTGTTAGTTTTTTTTCGAAGATTTTCATTCAAATTATTTTCAACAGTTATGTATATCTTATTTTGGTATTTTATAATTGGTTAGTAGCTAAATCATAGGTGATGTGTCACCAACAATTTTATAATTAATTTTAGATGGGTCTAAATGTTTTTTACAGACCCTTCTAGATAAAACTATTTGTATTAAGTTGGTACTCAAGAAATGTAATTTTTTCAAATAACAGTATATCATCGAAAAAATATTTTTCGGTTGGTATTCGCGGTTTTTAAGAATATTTTTGATATTTTGTTCTCCTTCAAAAAAAAAAAAAAAAAAACAATAGTACTTTTATAATCCTGAGGTTTTTCAACTAATACTTATCTTAATTATTGTGTAACCTTTTATATTACAAAAAAAAAAATCGACTATTTCAAGTTTTTTCAATACTTTTAAAAAGTATATTCAATTATTTATTGACACATTTAAGATACTAAGTAAAGCGAAGAATTTATTGGTTTTAAATGAATGCGTTATTTATTTATGTTTGTGTACCTATGTTATCAGTTTTTCGGGTACTAAAAATGATCTAAAAGGCACTTTTAAATTTTGAAAATTATAGATACCTCGGTCTTTTAATGTTTTCATTTAATAAAATTAAGAATTTTTAATAAAAATAAATCAAGAATTATTATTCTGTGAGGTAATATACCATAAATTGAATACTTTTACATTTCACTATATTCAAAATCGCCTTCACGATTGTAATGATTTATCATTTCTTTCAAATTTAAAATAATGTAAGTATTACTAAATAGTGTCTTCATGGCCCATCCCAAAATAATGTAATTCTGAAGTTGCTCACTACACTCTTCATATCGTTGTAAAATAACGACCTTTTTCAATCAAGATCTTACTGAATATTTAATTCTAAATCTGGTTAACAAAGCTATGTATCTTTATAAAGGCAGGGCATGACCCTTAATTACTCCCTTAATTTACTGTCGATAGAATTGTATTAATAATTGTATCATGCCAGTAGATAAGCATAGTGTTTTAAACACTCTACTACTTAGAGCCCGTTCCTAATGTGGCATGTAAAATAATACACAGCATCAGTAAATTAAGAGATATGTTTTATACCATTTATTAGAACAAATTATGAAAAATCAAAAATAAACAGAAGTACCTACATGGAAAATTAAAGTTATTAAATGAGAATTGAAATCCAACACAACGCATTTATGAGTGTAAGAATGATACTTGCGCTTGTAATTTCTTAATTAAAAAAAAGCATTTGGTTCAATATCGAAAACCTATTTTACATAACATAAAAATTTTATGGTATAGATTCATGGTAATTCATTTACATCAACCTAAATAAAATGTGATGTCACGTAATTTAGCTGTCATCTAAATTTGTATGTATATTATATACATTTTGTTCTAAACTATTAAATTATCTCAAATCCTAGTCTTGGTTTATCTTGGTGACATTTTATGTTCAAGAAGATTGAAAAAAAATGAGTCAACGAAATTTTCAAGTTGATAAAAAATTTAAAATTATTTTATTGATAGCTTATGAATATTATTAGCAATTATTAGGCAATTTTTACTTTTTTAGTTTTTATTTTTGGTTTTATGATCTGAAATCTTAATGAAGCAGCCCTTACTATATGCGAAATGGATAATTTTTCAAATATCATTAAATTTGAAAATCGTATCAACCGTATTGTCGGAAGGTTTTTCATTTTTCCGAAATCTTTATTACTACTTGATTTAAAAACTATTACTCAAGTTTTGCTCAGAACTATTTTCCAAAAAAAATAATGTATCATTGATTGAAAAATATTGATAATAATATACTACTTGTTTTATTTGGCAATCACAAAAATAAAAACGAGGACTTAAAAGACGAAACCATTACCATTATCTAACCAGCTTTTTTATAATAAAGTTTTTAAAAAATGCTATAGTTACGTATAAATAAAATTATCCGAAGATCTAAATAAATGGTGAATTAACTAAATCCAAAATCATTAGATTTATAAAAATTCGAAGATTTCCTAAACAACTAACTTGCAGCCAAAAAAGTTTTTTCAACAATAAATTTTATATATTGAAAGTACAAAAATATAACTAATTTTTCCTTAATTTTATTATAATAAATTCTGAGAACTATATATTTAAAATAATTGAGCACCCACTTGTAACTTTAGAGCATTTTTGCCAAAATACCAACATTAGTGTAATTTAAAATAAAGAAAACACTAAATTACCATTTTAAATTTAAATTTTATACGTGGAAAATATTTAAAAGCTTGAATTATTATTATTTTTTTATATTAATATAAAAAATGGGTATATCATACTTTAATGAGAAGCCTATGAGTAATATTACACAATGGTTTATAAAATGTCAAAACATTGTGAAAATTACAATATCAATAAATTATAAAAAGGTTAATATTTTTGCATTCATATAAAAACAAAAATACATCTGACGAAGATGCATACTTTTTTAACTCATGACAGATAATCCTTATCTCGAAACTACGACGAAAGTAATAGTTGTACATATAGGTACTTTATATAATTATTTGCATAATCACAACTATGTCAAAGGACAACTAATTGTTGCTATTTCAAGATCTGGGCATTTCAATTCGAATGTTTTGTTAATTAGTATTTCGATATCCGAGTGATCAAGGTATAGTACAACTTTAAACATTAATAAAACTAAATTTTCAAGAAAATATTTATTTTTTATGTTTTATGATCATATAATTTAAAAAGTTAAGTTTTTTTAAATAGTTATCATTGTTTATAACTTACTATTACAAAAAAAAATATATTTTTTTGAAAATTTTTTTACTTCATATCGTATTGTTGGACCAATAGTTTTAGATATAAGCAACTATCATTTTATTACCGAATATGGTCAGTATATTTTGGCGAGGTAGGTATTTAATATTCTTTTTGGGTTCAACTCAGAATCTAAAATAAGTATATAAATTATGTGATGGCGAAGTAGTATATTTTCCTTACATAGTTTCTTCAATTTTAAAATATTAACAGTTTGATATTTTTATTCGTTAGAGAGACTTCATAATATACTTTTTTTAAATCAATACGTTGAAAACTATTTACAATTAGACTTATGATAATAATAACTTAAAATATAATTATTATATAATTTGGTACATAAAGACTAAGTCACTTAAAAATGTTTGATATTTTCAATGGCTTAGTCTTTCTGTTTAATATTATCAACCATAAGCGTGCGTAAACTTTAGTTACAGGTGCAGCATTAGATACATTTGACTCATTCGCCATTTTTTTTTTTAACTAAGTTGGCTCAATGCTAAAAATTCTTTATTTCAGGTACTAAAATAAAAACATTTTTACGTATTTTTTTTCTTCTTAGTATTATTTTATTATGATGGCATATGAGATTCTTTTAAATTATTTATAAAAATGATATATAAATATATTTATACAATTGTTTTAAAATAGTTGTAGCATTTTCGTCATATTTGTAGGTATAAGTTGCGTATAAAGATATACAACAAGCTCTAATTGTAGTAGAAAACCTAACATTTTTAATTAATTAATTTTATATTTTGACAAAATATTTATAAATTAATTTATTATTCATAATATGTGTCGAATAATATAAAATATAGAAATTACAAATTTTCGGCTGATTCCGTCTTTCACATCAGACTAAATTGTTAGGTACCTTTAGTTCTTTGTTTGAATATAACGAATTATATATAACTGGTAATAATATTTTAAAAAATATATATATATATATATTTTTTTTTTACTATATAGTACAATGAAACATCTATTAACAGACACCTTCTAATAGCGACTACCTCTTAATAATGACCTACAAATATATTGTTGAAAAAATACTCAACCGTTTAACTCTTTCACCAGCAAACACTTGTTTTTAATGGAAAACTTTTTCATTTCTTATACTCCACGGGTGTCCATTATACAGAGATTTCTCTGTTATATATTTTAGTGATTAATGAACATCGTTTATAACAGTTCAATATTCTGAAGAATATTGTCAGTCCCGTGATCAGGAAAAAAAGTTCAAGGAAAAAAACATGCTGCATCTGCAGCCCCTTACACCACACGCTTATGATACATAGTTTATACATAAATGATAAATTCTTATTCAATAATATCACCTGAAATTATGGTATCACTTGAAATGGAGAATTCAAATGACGAATGAAGACAAGACAGCGTCGGTGTTGACAGTTCTCAATACTTGATGCTACTACATCCAGTATAATCCGATTAAAATTTATGAACATTTCTATTGTAGATCCCCACTAGAAACTAGAATATCCCTACTCTAATAATTGATTACTATGACAGTAATATAATCGATATAGGAACCGTTATATTATTCTACTTTTACCTTTCATTAATCATTTTTTACGTTTTAGATTCATATCGAAGATGATGTGTATAAGTAATTATTTAATTGTGTTTTTAATTATTTTTCACTTCCATTGAGTTTAATAAAAAATTGTCAAATTATGATGATAAAATATCACAATCAAATACCTACATTATATTATTAATTTATAAATTTCAATTTTACATTATTTAGTTATTCAGTTTTAGTGGGATGTTCAGAGTACGGTTAAGAAGTCTATACCTTTTTTGAGATCCTAGAATTTGTTTTGAAATCAATTTGTAAAATAACGTGTTTCTTTTTTTATATTTATATATCACTATTGTTTTTAATTATTTTTATTTGATTTTTTCAAAAACTCTATAGCTTAGTATTTATTAGTTAGTGATAATGAATTATTAATAAAATTAAAATATAAGTATCTACATATATGTGTGTATGTATATATCAATTATGAAAAACGAAGTTTTAGATTACTATTTTATTTAAAAACAAATAAACTAAATCACAATATTACTTAACAATCAAAACACAATGTTACTATTATACTCGTTACAAAATTTTGAAGGTAAAATTTTGAAAATGGATGAAGAAATACCGGTTGATCATTAGAAATGTATTCTTTTAAATCTCTAGAAGGTCAAATAATATCGATCACTAAACATTATGGAAATCTCGGATTGTAGTTTTATACAAATTTCAACAGGTTATAAACATTTGGATATCCATCAAAATACTTACCGTCACCTTTATGTTATGTCATTGAATGTTATGAATATAAATTATGGAATTATTCTCAAATAGTATTGTAATATGTATTTTAAACTAGATATAACTACATTTTAAAATGGTATTTCTACATTTTTCTGATTTATTTAATATGATAAATTATCTTTCTTCATTATAAATGCATTGCTAGAATTCGCTTCTAAATATTCGAAACTAGAGTTTCAGTGTGAATTGTGATTCATAATATAAAAAATTAAAGATTAACCGTTCTTCGACGAAAATATAACATACATCTTGATTCAAGTATTATAAATCATATTGATTGTGGCTATCCGATTAGACCCACAAAAACTTATTTAAATTTCATACATTTTATTTAAATTTAACCTTTTCTTTTTTCTAGCCAAAACTTAAAATGTATTGATTATTAGACGTAGAGTGATATAATTTTAAATTTTGAGCGAGGCAATCTATTGATAATACGATAATGAACTTCTTTTAAATGTCTGTGTCTACATTTTACAGAAAAAAAATTGTCTACGATTGCATATGATTTCTTTATAGACCTATATATATATCTAATAATATCATTTTGGAAATTTCTAAGAAATTACACGCAAAGAAAATTTATGAACAATTTTTAAAACACGTAGGTATATTGCAATTATTTGTAGAAATTACAAAATAAACTAAAAAAATTGGTATGTTATCAATTATTTTCTGTAGAATATTATTGAATATAAATTATAGAATTATAATAAATTCGATTTCGATTATATCTTATCAATCTAAATATACAATTTTAAAAATTTGTTGTTTTTATTTTATATAATATACTATTTTTAGTCAAAATATTTTTCAAGAAGTTTACTCATAGGATTAAGCAATGCAATTAAAAATCTTAAAAATTACAAATTAAGTTTTTTATAAATTTAAATAAAGTTTAAGTTAATTAAATGTTTTTAATTTATATTTTAACGAAATCATTTATTTTCATTGCAAATTTTTGAGACACAAGCATGACACAATTTTAACTAAATTATATATTAAATAAAAATCAATTAAATGAATAATTATTTTTATAGACATTTCAACGTCAACATCAATCTAACATTTCATTGAGACTTGAAGCATTGAGTTATTATATTAGAATAACCGCTTATTTTTTCTTTATTTTAAAAGATACAATCTGCAATTTTTAATTATAAAACTGGAAAATTTTATAGACAAACTTTCATTCATTCTTTATTATACGTATCGTTAAATATTAATGATATTCAGCTGGGTAAATTATTTTGTATAAGTTACTTACATTGTCCAACTAAACCTATGGTTAAAATAAATTGTTTTCGTGAACACTAAAATTAACGTTTATTAATTTGTTATAATTTCAGTAAATATATATTTTTTTAATTAAAAGTTTTCACCAATAATTTTCACTCTTATGTAATAAATTGTATGATTATACTAGGCACGTAGTCACAAAGTTCAATTACACTTGGGGTTTTATCCGAAACACATTTCATAAGACAGAAATTCTGATATTTATTCATTGAACGAATATTTGACAAATATTGACAAATTAATATTGTGTTTTATATTTTAAGATTTAGATACTACTAAATTTCTAGTATATTAGATATAGTATATTAGTGAATATTAGTATATAGTATATTAATCTAGATATAATCTAAAGATGAAAATTTAAAAAACCCTGTAATATTAAGTTATATTCGTAATTATCAGGTGTAAATTATTATCATTATAAATTTGTGATAACTTCTAGCTATATTTAAAAAAAAAAATAATTACCGAAAGGTAGTTAAACCACTCATAGATGGTTAAAATGTTGGTATTAACTCAATATCCTATTAGCAACATTGTATGTACGTTTATCATTGTTGAATGAAAACAATTAGATTACCAATGAATAAACAAACATAATATATTCTTGAAAATTAATGTTATTTAACATTGTTTAAACTGTATCAAATGCATTTTAATTTTCATTATAAATTAACATGATCAATAGTTGAATAGTCTTAAAATGGTAGGCATCAGACATCTATAAAACGTTGTTAAATTGTATTTCATGAATATTATATTTACCTAAGTCCGCTAAAAATTATACGAATGTATTTATCAAACATAATGGTCTGGGACCTGGATACAAGTAAATGGTTAGGTATAAATATATAGGTTAGTTATAACTTATATTTATATAGTATAGCTGGATACCTGCATTTATAAATATTTTGTAAAAATCAGCATATATAGATGTATCAATGTCTGCCTGGTTATGGTTACTAGACCACGAATGTGGCAACAAGATCAGGCCGTGGAGGCCCATCTGAGTCATCATTTTCTCGTACTCATTCCTAATCTGTTTACTCTTTATAGTTTTGATGATCAAATCTCAAAATTGATGGAGGGAGGGGGTGCTACAACTATACAAATAGCTCACTACGCACTTGGATCTTACAAACCGTATAAATGTATGTCATCATAGGCTAAATATGGATCTTTAAATTTTACTTCAACTTTATTTCATTTAATTTTCAATTTTATAAGTAACAGAATTTTCTCACATATTCACTTATATTTTACATAAATCATATTTCAAAATTTTCAAAAATCATACGGTACGTATTTTATATGTATATTATGTATAAAATAATACATCTTGTTCGTTGTGGTTGTCACCTGAAAATGTTACTCCTGAAAATTATTTTTGTACAGCAATACGTATTTCATAAATAAGCTCACCACAATCCTTCAGTACACGTCTAGTGTTTATGTAACTTAAAATTGTTTCCTATAATATAGATATTTACTATACATATTTTTTTAAACACACAGTATTTTCATTCATGATCTATTGATATTACAAAGATAGTATTCAAGTTTACAATATTGTTTTATGATAATTGTTGTTTCCAAATATGGAAAGAAGTAGAAATGACTGATAAATTATACAACTATAATACATCAGGAATCACTAAATTATTATTTATATGATGTGAGTATAATTAATCATAACTTTGTAGCTCACTACAATTACAGATTACAAAGCTAATGGTATTATACTTGTAGAAATAAGTGAAAAAAGAATAAAGACGAACACACGTAGTTTATGAAGCCGATCAGTAATCATAAATAGTTCTAAAGGAATTGTTAAGTGATTAGTAATAGTGGTTAATTATAATTTTGCCTATCGTGACATTTTTTAATAGAACTCATCCAAAAATTTCAAATGATCCAAGTACAGTCAATAATACGTCATAATTTAATCAGAGAGGATTTTGATAGTTGAAATTTCTTCATTTCTATGTTTTTGAGAATATTTCACTGTTTTAAACAACCATTAACTAGAATATACTTCGTCACTTAATACGAAATATTATATTTTAATATATTTTTATTTCAATCAAAATACCTGTTCAACGGCTATATTTGTTTATTAAATGCAGGATTTAATAAACATAACATATAATACATATTATATAGACGCAATTAATATCAATGATTACATTACAATTATACACAGAATTTGAAAAGATATTACAATTCAAAGTCATGAAAACAGACAATTATATAAATAATTTAAAGTATATTTGTTTAAGTTAAAAATATATCTTTATGATTGTTTTCATTTATTTAAATTGCAATGGTTTGAAATACAAACATTACTTCTTTTTTTTTCGAGTGTGTTTTCTTAGTAAACCACATTCTCTAGTTCAATAATAAAAAATGAATGACACAATATTTATAACAATTTCTTAACAGTATTGTTTATTATTTTATTTATTTATTTTTTGATTATGGCTTCCCGTAATAATAAATTATTTAATTTTTCATGTATCCATTACTGCATGATTGAAACCAAAATACGAACTTTCGATCTTAAAATGATGGGTTATTTATTACGTAACCATATTTTTAGGAGGAAAGGTGTTCCGAAAATTTAATTAAGTCCGCGTATCAAGAATATTTTCTATTAAGAGCTTTAAATATTCAAATGGCATACCTTAAGGTTTTACATTCTCTTGGAAATTAAACTAAAAAGTTATATTTATCTAATGAGCAAAGAGAAGTTTCATGAATACGAAGATTAAACATTGCTTTCATGTTTAAAATAATATCATACAAAACTATTATACATCAAATAAGCTAATCGTAAAATAGATTGACCAAAAGTGTATAAATAATTATGAAAATAAAGAAAAAATTCCACTCTTAAGCACTCTCTAGATCAAATTTTTTATCAATAAAGCAGTGGCATATTTAGGGGGGCTAGAAGAGCGATCGTCCCGGACGACATTTTTTTAGGGGTGGCATTACTTTACACACCTATCTAATAGGCATATCATTTTTTTTTTTTTGTAAAATAAAAAGTCAGTCAGATAATGATGGTGGAAGTCCGTCTCTCGTCTTTATGATCCTCAGACAAGATAATGGTATTTGGTGTACTGAATTTTAAAGGAACAATAAATCATTTATTTTAGTAAAACCGTTTTGAGCAAAGTACTTAAATTAGATACTAAATAATATTCAAAAAGCTGGTAAGTGAGATGATGGTGGTACAAGTTCGTTCTTCATCCCTTCGGTTCTCGGACAAGATATTGGTGATGAATTTATTAAGTTTTAAAGAAATGATGACTCATTTCTTTAGTATAAAACGATTCTGAGCAAAGCTTCAGTGTAATATAATATATTATTATTTAAATACTGTTTACGTATTTTACGGTTATTTGTATAATTTTTGGTGAGTTATAATAATTTATTAAAGTGTGTATAAAAAAAAATCCTGACTAACGATTTTTGAACTTTTTTTAGGATAATTAGGTAGGTATATGAGTAAGGTCATATTAAATTTTCAGAACTTTTTGTCAAGTATTTAAAATTATATTACATAAAAACTTTCAAACAATTTGGTAAATTAAAAGTTCTATACTTAAGTCAAAAGTGCTATAATTGTTCTGAAAATGTTGTCCAATATAAAAAAGTATGTATTTGATATTGGATAAAATTTTCAAGTTTCTAGCTTCTATACTTTTTGATTTATGACTAAATACCTAAAATCTGAACAGTGAAAATCTCGTTTATGGCGGATTTTTACCGATTTTACCGTTTTTACTCAGTTTTTCGATCGTTATTCTTGATTACTGGAAAAACTATGGAGATTTTGAAAAAATGACCTCACTAAAGTACCATCTCAGTTCAATTTCGAATCTAAAAAGTTGCTGGACGAAACTTTTGGACAAGGATTTCTATACGAAAAAGTGTTTACAGAAAAAAAAAATAATAATAATAAACATCATTGTAAAACCATAAGATCCTTCGCTTCACTCAGAATCTAAAATTTATTTAGCTCTTTAGGATCATTTAATAATAAAACACCAAATAAATTCTATAAAATATTGAATTTTCGTATAGTCAGTAACATTTTGTATTTATTCTAATCACGTAGGACATTGGTAGTCATAGTTAATTATAATAATATACCAAAAGTATAAATAAATAGTATAGAGCCAAGCAATTTAACTAGATATTTTTTCTGAATTAATAAATCATTTAAATAGCTAGTAAAAAATTTTAAAACATAATTACATTTTTGTAATAATTTGATCTCTAATTAATAATAAATCAAGTATACAATTATAATTTTACTGTAGTTAAATGTTTTCAAAACACATGTTCTTTTGAGTTAAAAAAATTCCAACTTAATATATAATGGTGTTTGTTATCCGTAGGTTATTGAAGATAAGTGTTTTAACTTATTTGACAATTCCATAGACAATTTAAACAATAATTTGTTTAATTTACTATATAGCTACATCTATTGACACCTAATAAATTAAATATCTTAATTTATTTACAAGTTTTAACATAAAATACAAATATTATCAAACAAACCGAGTAGTACGTATCTTCCAATAATACCCAAATCAACAATATTTTTTGTAACTAAGTACAAGAAATACAAAAACTCATAGTTTAATCAGGTATAATCATCAAAATAATTTTTGTAAGAGTTGAGAATTTTAAATGTTTTTTTGTCCACCACTTCAGAATAAGATAAGTGTAAAGAAGCAAAACACGTATGTTTCACACACAACCAACGAATTTCATTTGGGCTCACTTTTATTTAAGGTATTTATATTATATAATATATTATTTATAATTAAAAATTATATAATTAAGTACTGATTTATAGTTGTGCCACTTAATTTTTTCAAACATAGCCATTATCATTAACAAAAAAAAAAATTACTTCGCGCCATGGAGTATTCTCCGCCCATTGAAAAAGATAATGGGGATAGGTGAATTGAGTTTTAAAAAAATGTAGATCATATTTAGTAAAACAATTCTGAGAAAAATATCAGTACAAAAAAATTTACCGTTTATACATTCAGCCGTTTTTAATTTAAGTGTCGGTATGTTTTTTTTATCAAAGCTGTTTAAAGTTTTCTTGTTGAAAAATTATTTTTCACCAAAAGATTCAAAACACGTAGTTCTATCTGTATCCAAAGTTTCATGATGGTTCATTAGATTAATTAAATTAGATGAATCAATATTCATTAATAAATATTTTTAAGTTAAAAATTGACGTAAAAACAGTCAGTTCCATAAAAATCGGATAATAATTTACCTAAACCTTATTTGAAAAAATCCTGAGTAAAAATCAATGAATTTTTTTCAGTATGAATGTTAAATATTTTTTCAGTACGAGTGCATAAATATGATCGCATTACATTTTCAGAACTTTTCGTCAAATATTAAAAATGTTACAAGTATTAAACATAAACTTTAACAAAACGAGGTATTTTCAAAGTTCCATTTTTAGCCCAAAAGTTGTCATTTTTTTTTTGCAATGTTCTTAGTTATATTTCGCCAATATATAGTGAAAATGACGTTTACGCAAAATTTTACCCTTTTTTACTCGGTTTTTGGACAATTTATTTTTGACGATTGGAAAAACTATTAATAGGAGGAAAAAATAACCTATTTTAAGTACAAACTTCATATAATTTCCAATCTATTAAATTACTGGATGAAACTTTAGATCACATTAACTACCCGAAAAAAACGTTTATAGGAAAAAAAATAAATAAATAAACATCATTGTAAAACCTTCGCTTCACTTAGAATCTAAAATTAAAAAGTTTAGTTGCAACTACAAAAGTTCACAACTGATCAAAATAATTCACCTTGTAACAGCCAACAATAATCATAGCGCAGGTATACGTGACTTGGAAAGACTCAACTAACATTATTGTATTATGAGTAGCAGTAATATTAAATAGGAAATGCTAAATAAAAATAGTGTTAGATGTTCGTCACTGTACAGATAACATTGATAATAGTATTATTATTTGTAATACATTTATTTTGATCTTTTTTTAAGTTTATTATTCAATTCAAAACAATATTTTTATGGGAAAACTTTAACTATTTCATATTGATAAAATGTTTTAGTTTTTAGTGTTTCTATCATTTGCAGTAATTTTTTAGGGTACCTTTGTGCTTCTCAACTCCACTACTCAAAACTTAAACACTTAAATCTCTTAAACTGTTGGCGAAAAAAGAAAAAAAGAAATGTCAAAATACCCAATGGGTTAAATGTGACCCGTTCATATACAAAACAATAAAACAGTTGATTATATTAAAGAGCATATCAGATCATCAGAAGATAAAATATCCTAGTCCGTGTACTTAATGCACAAATCAAATAATATTAAAAAATATTTTTCTTGTTTTTACAAAGCCAATATTTTTCATAACTAATAAAAATGCATTTATATTGATGAAACATTATATATTTTTATTCAACGAATATAAAAACGAATTTAAAATGAGGCACATAAATTGCTGTTTCTTAGACCCTTAGAAGCCATTCCAAAACTACTACACAAGTGATGAAAAATAAAAAACCTTGCTGCTGCAATGAATACGACTGTATAACATGGCGTTAGTCGACGACAGTTCTCCAGGTGACGAAACTAGTGCCAAAAGAAAAAAAAGAAAATAATACTCGAACACAGTCTAGTGCACGCGCCAAATTCGGGGGTTCGATTCCTGCGGTGGCAAACACACGATGACGCAATAAACGTGGTCTCTTGAATGTGACGTCGACTCACGTGTGTACTACCACTAGGCCACATAATTGTTTTTAATACAATTTTTAAAATTACCAATCGACCTCTGTCATCGTTTGTAAACAAAAAACTGTTGTTTGTTTATTTAGTGGACGGCAAAAAACAACTCGAAAATAGTGAGCATTGATCAATGTCATCGCAGTTCATCATTTCGTCAAATATTAAAATACCAAATAACGATCGGGCGAACCGTCATATATTATGTATTATCTGTAGTTATATAGTATTATAGTTTTGCGTGTAAATGACGTTAAATGTTTTATTTTATTAGGTTTGTTAAGGAAAAGTGTTTACTTCACTGTTATATCACTTTTTACCAAACAATTACTCTTCTACGAATTACATTAAATTATTTGTTTCAGAAAAAAAAACATTTTTGCCTTTTCATACCAACCAAAAGTACCAATATAATTTAGGTGTAACACAAACAGGATAATAGTATCGAAACGTGAATAGATCAAAATAAAATTCTGAAATATTAAAAATAATTAAATCATTTGGAAATGTTTTTAAATGTGTACAACGTAAAAATATCTAAATTGGTCAGCCTCTTCCTTTTTACGAGATTCTATACCGAAGTTCTGATTAGTATTGATTTTTAATGTTCAATGTGTAATCAATAATAATTGATGCTGAATAATTCGACAAAGAATGTAAAAATTTTATCTTCAGCAACGTCATTCATTAAATGTGCTCTCCTCTCGAAATCAGCATTATTTATGAATTTAAGATACTCTAATATCTCATTTCCATAAACAATTTTTCCACCCAATTCCTAAAATCATTCCCATATTTTTCCACCCAATTCCTAAAATAATTCCCATATTTTTCCAGGACTCGAATTGCACAAGTGACAAAACATTTTTTCACAGACACGCGATTCCAATAGTCTAAATTTTAATTTGTGCACGTTGAAGCAATAATATTCCTGTACAGCTCCACGCGAAATCGAAAAACAACGGAAGCGAAAAACCCGAAAACGGTAATATTACAATTTACAATAGGTACGATAAAACACCGCGGCGTGGTTGTAACTTACCAGCATCGTGACGGCGGCGATCTGGATCTAGGACAACGCAATACTCCGTAGACGGTCGGGGGAGAAAAAAACAAAAACCAAAACAACAATTGAGCGAAAATGTTATTAATTTGTTTATTCTTTTTTTTTCTGTGCCAATATACACGTGTGCCGACCGCGAACAGCGGACAAGCGAGTTGCGCGAGCGTGCGCGTACACTATACTGACTGCCGCGGCGGTGGACGGTGGTGCGTTATATCGTTGTAGCCGCCGTCGTCGTCGCGTTTACGACGGGCGCGTGCGCTCAAAGGCATGAGCGGCAAACGCGCGCCCGCGGGTGTATGTGTGCGTGCGTGAGTACGTGTATGTGCGTGTGTATGTGTGTACGTTAGTGTGTGTGTGTGTGTGTGTGTGTGTGTGCGAGCGTATAAGTTTCGGGGTGTGCGGCGGCCCGAGTGTTGTCCGACGATCGCAAGAGTACGTAGAGAAAGAGAGAGAGAGAAAGAGTGAGAGAGATACGGCGTACGTACGCCAGCCAAATCGGTGATCGCAGACTTGGGAACGCACTGCCGCCGTGGCCGCCGTGGAGAGCTGTTGCAGTCGCAGCGTTTATGGCCCGTCTCGTCGTTCTCGTCGTCGTCGTCGTCGGTTCCCGGCGGCGCAGTAGTAATACGATGACGTCGCAGCCGATCGCCCGCCCACAGGGGACCGATAGCCGAGCGTGGTCGCGGCGGCGTGTTATTTTTTTATTTTTTATTTTTTTTTTTACTATGATCCGCTCTTTTTCGTTTTTCGCACTCGCATCGCAGTGTTCAAAAATGATATTATTACTATTATTATTATTATTATTATTATTATTATTATTATTATTATTGTTGTACACGACGGCCGCGCGCGCGTCTCCCTCTACGACCTGTCCTCGAGGCCGGGCTGCTGGTCGTTTTTCGCCGCTGGCGGCGTCTGGCGGCCGTCTGATGTAACCGCCGACCGTCTGCGCTCCGCCCATAGTATTTTTACCTTTACGGGCATTTTTTTTTTTTTTGCGTTCATTCACGATCCGTTCCGCATACTATTTTCGATCGCGTCTGCGAACGGGCGGAAATGAAAAAAAAAAAACGTTAACTATACGTCACGAGCATAACTCGTGACGATGATCCGGGGGCGTATCGACGGTGCGGCCGGTCGGTCATCGTCGTTTTGTTTTGACGGATCTCTCGGTGTCTATGAGAAAAAAAACAACAAAATAATCACGAAATTCCGTCTGTGCGACGCTGCATTGAGCACAGCATCATCGTGCGCCGCCGACGCGTACACGCACACGTGCACGCAACGGCCATGCGAAATGTAACCGCGGCGCGTCGTCAGCTACCCGCGGCGCGCGTGTGGTGTGCGAACGACCGTCGACGCTACCGCCCGCGCAAATTTCCCGCGACCACGAGACGCCCGGAGCTTCCGCGTGATTATCGCCTATACCATTCTGTATACGTTCCACATAGGCTCACACTTGGTCTTAGTGTTCCTATGTTTGGGAGTGCTAAATTTTGTAATCTGCAGAGGAAATCAGCTCTCTACTCCACGCCACTCCTAAATTAACCAACGCAACCAAATTCTATAAGAAAATCACCGATAATACCATCGTTTTGATTAATAACCAGAGATTCCATTCAAGTACCGCCATTCTGATCATTATTATTTTCCTATTAAAAATCATTCAGCCCTAAATATATGATTACCTTCAAGTATTTTAATATTGTAAATCATCAATTCATTCAAAATGCAGTTTTATTAAATTTGGTTTGCTGAAAAATTTATAAACATTACGGGAACTCTAAGGAGTGCTTGGTGACTCTACATTTCAAATTAGAACTCGTACCTTATTTTAAGTTAAACGTAAATTGTATTATAATTATTTGTTGGTTAATCAGAAGTTATTTTAAACTTTGCGTTTATGAGATTCCATTAGTCATATAATTGATAAGAAAAATATTGAGTAAGTACCCAACACAGATAAACAACAATAATAAATGTTTCACATCTGTGGGGATTCCATCGGTCGTCATACGTTGTATCACAATATTTATAATAATAATTTTTTTTTTCATCTCAACATAATATTTGCATGAAAATTCTGGCGAACCGTTTATGAATTATTGTTGTTCATCTCTTTTAAGTATTTACTCAATTTTTCTCCTTTCAACTATAACTAATGCAAATCTCATCAACACAAAAATAAAAATAACTTCTTTTTAATCAAACACTAATTATTACAAAATTTACGCCCAACTCAAAATAAATTAGGAGTGCTACTTTACAATTTAGGAGTGCTCCCCAGCACTCCCATATATGTGCACCAGTGCATTTTATGTTTGTTGAATAGTTCCCGCCGGTCCGGATTCAAATGCATTGTGGATAGTGGATGAAATATATTGTGATTTAGGGGGTTGTATCGTCTTCGTCAAGCATATTCTCATAATTTTTTTTACGGACAACAGTTGAAGGGTAGGTGCCTATTGTATGAATGAATAATTGTATTTCACCACTGTTCGACAGTAACGGTTAAACATTTCCGTTTTTATCAACACCTGCTGAATCCGTTGAATGTGCCTTGATGTACGTTTACAATGATTTCTAGTAACAAATTTAAGTAAACAACTGAACAAACTTATTAAAAAAATAATTTAATACAATACCTTTAATGTAAGTTTATAATAGGTATACACATAATATTTTTGAAACACCATCGTTATACTTACCATTAAATTATTGGTGAAAATGTCGATGAAAATAGTATAACGCCTTCATAAGCATACATTTATATTCAGTTTATTTGTATGGTAATATCGCAGTTGTATTATGCGTTAACTCATTAGACGAACAAAATCAATACTATTCTCTACCTTCAAAAAAAAAAACATCAAAATATTAAGGATACATTTATTTTACATGATATAAAGAAAACAATTTTAGATAAGAAAAGAAGAAAACAATTGAGAAGTTATTATGTATATTTTAAAATTGTATAAAATTAACGCCCAATACAAGGACAATAAACATACAAATAACTATTAGTATATCTAAAAAATAATCATACATTTATTGATACATTATTTACAATAGTGCATACATACAATTTTATTTATTCGTACTTTTCTAGAATATTTAAAATCATTAATGAATTCCCCCAAAACATTTTTTACAATTAAATCCTTAAAAGTGTTAATAAATATAAATTGATACGAGCAAAAATAAGCTCTTATTATCTTTTTTATAAAATATTTGAAAAAATAACAATACTACTGCAGCGTGTCGCCTTATAACTTTGTCCCCAGATAACAACGTTCAATATAAACACTTGAGTACCTATGTAGGCATCTAGTCATAGAAAATATTTTTACAAAGAACGGCTAAAAAATTAACCGGTTTTTGAAACGCATTCAATTTATGCTACTTATACAAAAAATGAAGTTACTTGTATAATGAATAGTATTTACATGCTAAATAATATGCGATATTTGTTTTAGGTTATGCAAAGTCTAATGCATTCTTACCATAAAACTAATTGTGTTTAACACAATCAACACGAAAATACATGTATTTTCTGTGGTATAATGGCAATGTCAAACATCAAAATATCATATGTATTTTACTGCATTTTGTCCGTAGGTATCTTCTTTCTACATGCTCATATTCATAAAGTATTAATAATTAATAATTTTACATTATATTGGTGCAACCTGCAGAGGGTAGAAAAACAATGTTCAGCTGTAGGCGAAGATTTTATCACAGATTTATTACAAAAAAAAAATGTATCGTAAAATGTCACGAAGGGTAGAGATCGCCCTCGCTTCAAAGACGCGCCTGCTGTCAAATAATTCTGAACTCTGTAGGAATAAATATTCAAATATAAGCTGACAATTTATCGGATAGTTCGATGCCAGATTTAGATCAAGGGTTTTCAATAAAACAGAGTTGCATTAATGTATTTAGTTTGATTGTCAGTATGTTTCTTTTCATCATATCTATTTTAAGTTTTCTTGTTTGACTAATGAGAAATTATTTTTTCAAAAAGATTCAAAACATATTGTTCTATCAGAGATAAGCTTTAACAAAAAAGGTATTTTCAAAGTTCTATTTTTGGCCCAAAAGGTTTTTTAAACTTTCGTAAAGTATAAATCAATATGCCATTAAAATATGGAGAAAAATTCAAGTTTCTAGCCACATTACTTTCCGAATTATGACTAAATAACTAAAATCGATTTAATGAAAGTGTCTTTTATGACAGACTTTACCTTTTTACTCGATTTTTCGGCAGTTTTTCCTCATGCCAGGAAAAACTATTATGAGGGGAGAAAAAATGAATCTACATGTATTTTTTGATCTTAAGAGTAACTGGATAAAACTTTTGGACATGTTTAAGTGTACTGAATAGTGTCTCCGGAAAAAAATAATACACGTCATTGTAAAACCAATATATCCTTTACTCCACTCAGAATCTAAACTTTATACTTAAAAAATTATCTAATTTTTTTCCGTATGAAAAGTGCCTTTGATTGACCTCGTCCAATCACTAAGGTAGCGTGGCCGAGCGGTCTAAGGCGCTGGTTTAAGGCACCAGTCTCCTCGGAGGCGTGGGTTCGAATCCCACCGCTGCCATAAATTTTTATGATTTAACATAATATTTATGTTTAGATAAATAAAATTAGAATTCGAACGATACTACAATCAAACACATATATTTTCTATTCTATTATCAATTTGAATGCAAAATGTATAATCAATTGGCTATTTCGTATTAATCATATTGTATATACTACTTGACTATTGAATTTAGAAACTTGTTCATAGTGATCACGGTATATTTAACGTGATAGCTATTAACATAGGTAGGAATTAAAGATTAAATTATTTTGGTAACTTAATTATAATAGGTATATCAATAATTATCTTACTATGATATAATAGTTTACATTTATTATTACATTTATTATTAATTAATTACACATAATAAATATGATTAACAATAATGCTAAGAATATTGCATTATAATTTATAATGTTATCTATAAAATATAATTCATAAATAATCGTAAATGCGTATACATATTAGGTACCTAAATTGAAAAAGGATTTTGAAACCAGCAGTTATTGAAATTTTCAATGACATAATATATATACCTATATATATTATATTATACACATTCTAAACTACATCAAAAAACACTAAATTAATGGTTATAAAGTTTGTAAATATGGTAGAGGTAGACAAATGAAAAAAAAAATCAAATAAACCAATTACCTTTATTTCTATTCTTTATGCTTACACTTTTATTAGTTATAACTAGGGGCCGGAATTATATTCTTTTAAAATAGCCAAAATAAGATGCTAATATTCTCAAAAAAAGTTGAAAATATTCTTCCAATATTCTTTGAAAATCATAATAAAATATGCAAAAAATATGCTTTTTTATGAATATATTCTCTTGAAATAAAAAAATTCATTTATATGCAAAATAATACAAAAAAAAGCAAAATAATACATGTTAAAAAAATAGATTAAATTATATTAATAACAATAAGGTATTTTTAATTACGAACATTTTTGAAAAAAGTTGACAACTATATTTTGCTCCATGTGTTCTGGTGTCATATTTGTACGACGGTCTGTTAATATATTTTTATACGTGCTAAATGAACGTTCGACGTCAACTGAAGTCACGGAAGCATTTTGTACATCAGTAATCATAGCCTGTGAAAAATTGTCTATAATTTGACCTTCATTATTTCCATTCAAAACATTAGCTATGTTTTTCAAAATGATGAGCACTTTATTTTTTTGTTGAAGTTGATCAATTTTTATTTTTATTTTTTTTCCATTTTCTCCGGGTATTTTTTGAAGTTGACCAATTGTATTGTCAATTAGATTTATCGAATCAACAAGAGACACTACCTATTATCGGACACATAATTTATATTTTTTACGCCATTGCAACAAAAAATATAGAATGTCTATAAAAATTAATCGATATATTCTCAAATATTCTTTATTGTACGAAATATTCTTTTATCTTGAAATATTCTCAAATATGCTAAAAAAAACTTTGGCCATTAATTAACCGGTTTCATGATTTGTGAAAATTTCGAACCCCCGTCTGACTGCATAGTCTCAAAAAAAATATGCAAAAGAATATAATTCCGGCCCCTAGTTATAACTTATAAAACTATAATTTAAAAACAATAATTTAATTATATTGAATTAAACACAATTTCAATACAAACGTTTAATGAAATCTAATAATATCATCTTAGTTATATTCTAATTATTACTAAAATGTTATTTTTCTGCAATTGATTCGTTAAATTAATATACTTGTATGTTGAAAACATTAAAGTTGAACTATTTTTTTAGTATAGAAAAAAAATTACAGTTATTAAAAACATATAATTAATTTTAAAAATAAGGTCCAACAGAAATTTATTTTTTCAATTAATAATTCACTTAAAATAAAAATTTAAAATTTGAATTGTGACATGGAATTGAATTATTGAGTATAGTTTTGTAAGAGGTGTTTAATTTTGGAAATGTTAACTAAAATAAATAAAATATTAGTTTTTAAAATATCATTGATTTACATTTTACTAGGAATTGTATCATTTTTAAATATTTGATTGGCTTACCCACTTTATTATACAGAATAAATCAATAATCTGAAAACATTTTTTTTGTAATTTATATTTATCTACTTGTCTTTACATTAGACTTATTCGATTAATTATAAAAGTATATTAATATTATATTACAATAGTTATGATAAATTTAAAAACTTTAATATTAAAAAACGTTGATTAGTTGAAGCCTTGCCTAGTTGTGTAGCTATTATAGGTGCCTACTTCGTATGCGTCTTAATCCGGCCCTAATACACTTACTGTAAGTGACTTACACAATGTTCTAAATTAAATTAATAATAAATTATTTTTGTCTACTATCCAACAGCAATATCTTAGCCAGATCAGCAAAATAATAATAATAATAATAATGTGTCTTACTTTAACGAATGTATGCTTCTGTGTATATAAATAAACAAGTTAATGTAATTTACCTAGTCAAAACAATTTTAATCAACCATGCGTTTTTGTACATTTGTTTATTGTTATAATTATTGGAAGTATGAACTATACATTATCACACATTAGGTATTCAAACACATTCAATGTGCGTTGTTTGCATACAAATTAAGTACATAATATACAAGTATATATATTACATATATTATGTAGTCACATTGAAGTTCACTTTTTCTGATAATTTTGTTTTTATTCGATTGCCAGCTGTGTACGCATATTTTGTAATCACTTTGTAAAATATAACTTCTGCAATAATCAAATCAATTTATGTACTTCATTTTATATGAAAACATAATCATATTAATCAAACTATTTGTCTATTTGTCAAAGTAGATATTTATTATTCAATTTTCATTAAATCTATTACCTCAGCATAATAAACTTAAGTTATATGATTTTTAAATGAGTGATTCATTTCATTTGAACACGTAGGTACAAATACAGTTATTTAGTACATTTTCGATCAATTTAAGTCAGGTACGTAATTTTTCCCGTGTTCGAAATGTTCAAATACACGCAAATGCAAAAAATTTTAAAATTTTTATCATGCAACTCACATTATACTTAACTAAAAAAATGTATAATGTCAGAATAAATTGTAAAATTCCAACAACATGTGATTAAATATGGTTATCTATATCTATCTATTCTATACTAATATATAAAATGATACCGTTTGTTTGTATGTTCGGGATAAACTCCGAAACTACTTATTCAATCGTCGTGCAGTTTTTTTTTAATTAAAGAGGACATCACAGAGAAGGTTATAGGCATGAATTTAGTCCGATAAAGTTAATAAATAATTAGTTATTATTAATTAAAATAAACGTATAATTGTACCTATATATTATATCCATAATATTATTGTGCGACACGGCGGCTCGCGTGTTTACAGCTACCTGCAACCTGACCTTTTAGTTCGTCAAATTGTATTATGTTTAATATCGGCGAGTAGATATGAATAATTGATCCTATAAGTTAATCTCACGTAAACGAACAACATAATAATATATACCCAATACTCATATTAATATATTAATAATACAAATTACAAATTTATGCTGCTTATAACCAAGGCAGGTATTGTGCGCTCGCCACTGAATTTCTTAACTCTTTAACGCCTTCTGGAGTCCCACCAGATACACTGATTTTAAAAATAGGTGCCTCACCTATTATTTTAATGAGAAATTTGAGCCCACCCACACTCTGCAACGGTACAAGACTACAAATCAAAAATTGAGAAGTGCATTGCTCGAGTGCATAATCTTAACGGGTTGTGGTAATGGAAAAACTGTTTTAATACCATGAATACCAATTATACCCTCAGATTTACCTTTTAAGTTTAAACGTATTCAATGTCCCGTTAAATTAGCATTTGCAATGACTATAAATAAAGCACAGGGACAAACACTTAACGTAGCTGGAATTGACCTAAGCGTTCAATGTTTTTCTGACGGTCAACTATACGTCGCCCTGTCACGTGTGACATCCAAATTTAATTTGTATATTTTTGCCCTCGATCCAGAAAAAGTTAATAACGTCGTTTACAACGAAATTTTTTGTTTTTTAATTATCAAAATACTGGCATAATTCATATCTTTTGTTCCATCCATAGTAATACCTACATACACGAACTACATAACGAATTTTAGGGCTTCGTACATTAAATCTGTTTGATAAAAAAAATGTTCAATAAGCATAAATTTTTCTATTGACACAAGCAATATAATTTTTTTTCAACATTATGAAGAATCCGCGGTGGCGACGCTAAATTTATATGGCTACATTACGACGCAGACGTGACTAAAAGTGGTCTAAAATAAAAATAATTATTTAACATCCAGAAAATAAATAGCAAATTGATATCTGAGAAATCTTGCCATAGCGAAGCATTGCCGCGTCTGCTAGTGTTTAATAAATATGTTACTATAACAATTAGTTTCTCATTATTAAACACCTAAAGAATATTAAATATATACAGTTATATTGAATGTAATTTTTATTTCTTTATTTTTTTTAATAATTTAATTGGTCTTGTCTAGTTTTCGATACTTTATATTCATTGGCACAACTAGGGGGTGATTTGAGTCCTTAGTATCGGGTATCCCCAAAAGTAAAAATAAGTACCCCCTTGAAATTTTATTTTCACTACTTTCACTAATATAAATTTTTAAATTTGAATCGAACAAATGAAAACTGAATAATTTATTGTGATATAATAACATAATAGAAATTTTATAAGATTACGTTAAATTTAATGCATATTAATTAAATTTAATAATAATAAAAAACGTTTTGTGAAAATATATTAAAAACCCTGTCGAGGTATAAGTACTGTCGTACTGATATAATACCTTTATCACATCACCGCTTTACAGCTCTCTTCCCGAGTTATTCTTTTTTTTTTTTTTTATTTATGAAGATTAAAATGTCTCAACATATTACATGCTATTACAAGTCAGTTTAAAAATTACAAATTACAAGATTTTATTTCTAGTTATAATTAGTTTATGATATTGTGAATATTATGATAGATGTATGAGAATTGTATGTATTTTAAAGTTAGTATTTGTAGTGGTAAATTATGGTTGATATTCGTCTTTGCTCTGGTCTGGTGTAAGAAGATCTTGCAGTTTATGTGGTTTTAAGCGCCGATTTTTCGTTTTGATTCCCAGATTGTAAAACCGTGCGCGGCGTGCGCCATCGGATGTTTTGATGAATTATTCTTAATTTTGTCTGCTACAGTATAATTATCAATACCGAATTTCACGGGTAGAATTAGTGATACTTGCCCAGGTCTTCAAATTTCGGGGGACCAAAAATTATTAAACGTATTAATTTTTTCAAATGAAAAAATCTGGCTGGTATTGTAAATAAAAAATTATGAAAATTGTCAAGCATATGAAAATAGTTAATTTTCGATATCATGTAACTATGTAGATATTTTACCATAGGTTATATCTATGTACAAAGCAGAGCAAGTTAGCTTAAAGCAAATTAATATAAAATAATATAAGTTAAGTTGAAAGTTCTTAATCATTTATTAACTTCATATAAAAATTTAAAAATGTTCAATTTCAATTTATATTAACAATTATTAATTCGATTTAAACTTACAATTACCTACTATAATTTAATGACGACATTGAGTTAAAAATATGGCTAAGATACTCTTAAAAATGGGTGAACTAATTATTCAAGTAGAGATTGTGCGTGATTAAGACTCTGATGATAATTGTGGAATTTCAAATATTATTTTCTCTAGGCTTCCAAAAGACTAACTCCGGCCCTAATAATATAATAATTATATTGTTGATTAATCAGCAATACAATTTAATTTTCCCCGAGAGACAGATATTTTTATTACAACAACTACCAACTGGCATCATGCGAAAAAATGTGTAGGAAAGTCCACTGACCAGTTACAAAAAAAAGTAGGCGCTTAAGCCCGCCCTTGTTCTGCAAATGTCTTGTTGCGCCCATGTTTATATTAGTAACTACGACGTATCACGTATGAAATATTGGCATTGGAAATGTAATTGAAAAGTTTTCAAAAACAAAATACCACGATATAACATTTATTCTATTATTATTATTTTTATTAAATTTTATGTAATTTACCTAAACACACTTATTTAATATCATATACTTATACTATAATCATTGTCCATTTCATGTAGATATCTATTTTCAATGTACTCGTAATCGTATTTAATAATTTTGTTTTATTTTCATACCTACCAAATTGTTTTCATTCACAAATTGTGATTATTGTTTATTTTTATTAAATATTTTAAGTGATAAACATTTTTTAATATAGTTGCATTGGTATTTATATAAACAATAATTTTTTTAAATGAAATACCTTTGATTAAACTATTAAATGATGGAGAATTTGTTTTAGAGTATGCTCAAAACTTTCAATGAAAGAGATAATTGACTTTTTTTTAAATTAAGACCACCAAAAAATTGAAAATTTTTTATTACTAATTAGAGTAATAATTTTTCAAAAATTTAATGAAGAGGGGATGATATCAACTAAAAACCCAAGTAGATTTGATATTCACCTACCTTCAAATCTTGGATATAACTGCCACTGGTCTCGTCCTTTTTGAAAAAGATAAATGTTTGTATTGTCTTGTTTACTAAGTCTGTGAGGACCTGACTCTTAGGTTCACTATCATAACCTAATTTAAGTTAAGATTATCTTACCAGTAAGTAAAGTTATCATCAATATTCGTGTATGATGCTGAGTCATCTTGTTGAAACCACACTTATCAGTTTTCTGACACCAACACATCGACGCTGAAACTCGGGAAAGAAAAAATTGGGTACGCATTTCGGTGCAACGCGAAGCTTTGAATTCACAGTGATCGTTCACCCATTGTCCTCGAAATAATAAGGGAAGAGAATGTATAAGAGAAAATAAATTAATTTACAAATGACTTCACTATTAGTGCATATATGAAATTTAATTAAATTTAAATTTGTATGTACTATGTTCGGGAAGTTTGAAAATGAATATTTTAATTAGATTTTTCATACGGGATTTATATTTTTTATAAAGATAGAAGTTTTTAGTGTACATTATTTGAATGTTCATTTTACTTGTAAATTTTAGTACATGAAAAGTCAAATATTATTTATGTATTATTAACAGGTTTTTACTGCATCTAAGTCACAGCCTTGATTTTAAAAAAAATCAGCACTATGAGACAATTATGATTGCCATATACCTTGAATAATGTATTGATTTGAATTATTTTTATGTACTGAAATTTAAAACTACTAATGGGACTATATTTTCATAAAATATTTTTTTTTTTTTTTTAATTTAAAATTTTTTTTAATTGTAAGCATTATTGATAATATAATACATTGTACAAAAGAGTTTTTTTTTTAGTTTTGATATTCAAATTTATATAATAAGACAAAAAGTTTAAGTGATATAAGCAAAAAAGTATTCTTTTTCATACTATTATGTCATAAAATAATGAGTGTTTTCATTTAAAAAAAACTTAAAAACTTAAGTACCTAGTTATAAAATAATGAAAAATTTTTTTTTCATAAAAATGTAATAAGTATTATAAATTATACATGTAAAAAATGAAAATCTATGTACTATGTAATATTCGGGGTTAAATCATCTGTTCAACAGTGCATAGCAGTAACATTGCAAACAGTAACATTCTTTGTATATTTACATTGAACGATTTTTGAACACAGCAATCAACTATCTGCTGTCACTAAGAGTTTTTCCTTGATGATATATAATCGTTGGTAGTTGGTACTTGTATGTTCCATCTAACTTTTTAACAATTTTTACAGCATAGAGAAAAATTTAAGTCAATGGTCAAATATATCAATATGTTAGCCGTTAGGTGTTTTAAATGTTATACAATACATTATTGTTTTGATTTATACTAAGTAAATATTGTGTGTCATTATCTCAACGCAATACACCGTTTATATACATATATACACGTAAATTCAAATCGTGGTTATCACATTGGCATTAATCCACGATTACGATCACTAATTATATAAAAATTAATAGTTTCGCTCAGAAAAAAAATTCGAATGTACAATGTCGATAACGTGCAAAGCGGACCACGCCTATGTGTTGGCATTTAATCTGCACCAAAATTTCAATAAAACCTACAATACGTTTCGAACATATTAAATAACGTAAAAAGCTTTGAGTATGCGTTATTTTATCGCCCACATTAAACCCGCGTGTCCTGCGTGTATGTGCTGTTTCAGACATCAGTCGACCGACTTACATCATGGGCACAATTTACATTTGAACGAAAATAAATAAACCGTCAGTATATTATGGATACCTACACAGTTCACAAGTTCAATGCATACATATATACATATACATATACATTTATATATATATATATATATATATAAATAGGTATGTTGCATATGGAAGTCGGGTTTGTCCTCCAGTTCAACTAGTCTGCCAACAACCATAGCGTCGTATTGCAGAATTCAAAGGTGTAGGGTTATAAATAACAAGGTAATGTTTATGGACTACAAAGTATCTCTGTTTACACGAAGACAATGGCAATAACGTAAATAATACACGTCGTATTCACCTATATTATATATATATATATATATATATATATATATATATATATATATATATATATATATATATATATTTGCACGAGTTCATATGGATACGCACTCACAGTGTGTGAGGTGTATTTATTTATTGATACGTGTTCACTCGACTGGTTTTTTGCATAATCCATGCGAACCATTTTGATTATACGAGTATTATTATATGAACAGGATGATTCCTTTAATCAAAAACCAGCAATTGTTTATAAAGGTTTAAAGTGAATTTGGTATTGGTTTGTATAGTCATTATTAAATCATTATTAAATTAATCACTTATTGAAGATTTTTAATACATGGTTTTCAAAATCATATTGATTGACTCTCGGTATTGTGTACTTAATGTTTAAATACAAATTAACAGCTAAGAAAAGTGACATTTTGAGATTTCTTTATTTTCATAATAATATGAGACGGGCCATCCGCATACGGATTGTTAAACAAATAGTTAATCGACATTTCAAATTTTTACTGAAGGAGTTAAGAATTTAAAAAGGTGATCCAAAAATAGATCCACACTCCTCTCCTGCTCTCCTTTTGTTACTCCATCTTTCAATGCTGTTCGAATTACATACTTAAAACTATCGTAGACAATTGATGGCTCATAAAATAAAAGATCACCCTATAAACTTACATAGGATGCAGGACGCAGGTGTACACATACGAGAAGCATGTAGATATAGAAACGCTGTTTTATTTACATTATACTATTAAATTAAACGTTAACCTTTGGCCACACATTTCACTGCTCATGATACAAAAAATGTGGAATAAAAAATAAAAATAAATTATTAGAAACAATACCTATATTATAATGTGTATATATTATATACGAGTATAATGTGTGTATTTTTTTTGAGACTATATATCATTACGTGGGTAGACGTTTGTATAGGTATATACTATATTGCGAACCGTATTCATATCGAGTCATCGAGAACGCATTGATGGTAATAACGTATTTTGTAGATAGGATTTATGTGAGCAGCACGACTTAGCAAAAGTATAATATATTTATTATTATGTGTTTAAATATTTATTCGCGTTGGTGCAGGTCGCCATTATGACTAAAGTAGGTTTTTTGCTATTCACGTCCTGTATGCCATATGGATGTTGCGCCTGAGTTACTGACACCCAAACGAGTAAATAATAGCCCCGATAAACATTAGAACAAAACTACAGTTATTAGTTATTACTACTTATATCCCTGGGAAACGCAATACGCCATACCTAACAACCATCTATATCATTTAGTACCAACAGTAAAAAAAGAAATACAAAATTAATTAAATTGTCGTTGGTTACGCAGTACAATCAATAAAGTAAAACACAAAAAAAAACATTTACAATCTTTCGTACATATTGGGTTTTAATTTTAATTTATTTCATGTAATAACAGGTTGCGATTAAAAATATAGAATTTTCATAATGTTATAACCTGATAAGGGTTTATTCACACGCTCAATCAATACAATATTGCGTTCAGAGCTGAAATAGGGTCTAAGCTACAGGCGGGTCACAAATATTTTCGTAAAAAAGGCCATAAAATATAAATTCGTCGTATTTCGAACAAACAAGTGAACCTAAACTATACATTTCAAAAGTTTATAATACCTATTTATTTCATTAATCGATAACACGGTAAAGTATGTATCTACATAGAATTACTTAGTCAACTTTACTGTTCAATATGATTTAAAGCATAAAGTTTATTCTCTGTTATAGTACTACATATAAATTATAAATGTATGGATAACACCTATATTAGATAAAAATACACGGAGGATACTAAAATAGTATAGTATATACTACAATTATTACATATTTTTTTCTTTCCAAAACTTCGCGCAGCACAGAATTACGATAACTACAACAGTAAACAAACCGGTATAAAAATCTATTCAAAAACGAACTTCAGAAAATAAAAACATAAATTTGTATACTCCGAATCTAACGCTTGGCCATTAGAATATCAAAACTGGTTTTTCTAATTTTGAGAATGATTTCTAGCCATGACTGGTCCATTTTAGATTAATAGTAAATTGATTTATTGTCAATATAATAAAAAATTATTTGAGAATATGGGGTCTTGTATCAAAATATTAAAATTTAGTATGAAACAAAAATAATCAAAATTTCAAAAATTCAACCATATTCGTGTTCTGTTTCATATAAGGTTAACCGCATTAGAACCAGTTTAAAATGTTAAGATATATTACGTTTCCCAAAAAATTTACAGAATAACAATAGTAGTCAAAGTTTTTTTATAAAAAGCAATGGTAATTCATTACGAATCCTTAGCCCACCATGAATTACCATTTTTTTCCCCGGAATAAGCAATAAAAAAAATAAAAATGGTAATTCATGGCGGGCTAAGAATTCGTATCGAATTTGTTTGAAAAATATATAAATAATATATTATAATTTAATATTTAAAATAATTTTTTTACGTATCATATTATAGTAAAAGAATAATTTCACAAACATAATTTTGACAGCCCCTGTTATATAGCTCCATATAAATAGACACTTGATATATAACAATATAAATTATAATGCAGCAATACTCAGCAGAAAAAAATTTATGACGTCATATCAGAATACACTTGTACACATTTAATCATAATACGCAGTAATTAATGCGCAATTCTATTAATAACACGTATTTATCATAATTTGCAAAATTTTCATCGATTACAAAAACATAATGATATGTCACGCATTTATTTCAAACCTAAACGAATCAAAACTAACAAAAGTTGTCCGGACACCAAAAATCTGACTTAGATAATGTGAATCGTCCGATACGGTGTGCTGCTTTGAGTAGCTATATTAGGTACACTACGATGATATCAAAAAATGATTAGAACTCATAATTTATCGAATAGCGTGTAGTGAGTTTAATGACCACTTGTATAAAATAATTTGTTTATTTTAGATTCTGAGTGAATTGAAGGATCTCTATAATGATTGATTTTACTATGATATTTGTTTTTTTACCATTGTTTTGAGTAGTAGACTTCGTCACTGGGTTACGTTCAGTATCTTTATATATTCAAAATTTCTTTTTATTGATACTTTGAACATGCATTTTTCTACTTTCAAAAAATGATCCATTGTTTAAGATAAACTACTGACAATATGATTAAAAATCGAAAATTTAACCATGAACAATATTTCCATTAAAGCGATACTATAATAATTTTCTTATATATAGCTATGAACTTAAAATGTTTACCAAATATAAACAGCACTATCATTGCTTATCACTATTGAGCTAAATATAGAACTTTGAAAATATTTTCATATTTTTTCTGATAACTTCTTTTCATTCTTAATACTAAGACCTGACAATTAAATATAACCTTGATATATACTCTATGATTCTATGAATAAGAGCATAGCAAATTTTAAAATTTTGACAGGATTTTTGTTAAGTAATGAGTTAGCATTTTGTCGGAACTCGGAGTCTACTGTTTTTGCATAAAATCTAAACTTTAAATGTGTATAAAAAATAAATTGGTCGATCCAATTTTTATGAAACTTGAGACATAAATAGAAAAATGTGTTGTCAGTAAGTCATCAGTGATGATGCAGATGATATTCTAAGATAAAAAAATACTTGTTAAGGCAAGCTGTTTAAGTTCTAAACGTGCCGAGTTATTTTTCGTGTCACTGACAAGTCGATAGATAGGTAACGAAATTCCTTACGAGTTAACGTATGCTACACTGTGACGTACTTAATAATAATATGTAAACGATATTATGTTGTAATTTATATAATAGATACAACGCGTTTCTCAAGAAAAAGATTTCGAATTTATAACCGAAACCTGATATTTAATTACAAATACGCGCAGTGCTGAAATCAAAATACAGTAGGATGTATTCTCACAAAGATTTAAACAATATGATTTAGCCATGTATATAATGAATACATTTAAATTTTCAATATAATTTAAAACTCTAATTCAACCATATTCGTATGATAAAATTTATTCATATTTTTAAAATGTTGTAAAAATAAGTAATTTTTTAATTTTTAATGGTGAACGTCTATTAATATTGAATCAACAGTATGATACCTATAAGAATTTAAAGTGTAGAGTAGTGAAGTAGAAAATCAAGGGCACTCCGCAAAAATAAATTACTACGAGTCCGCTACTCTAAACTTTAAATAGGTAATAATATTATATGTCTTTAACTAATTGAGTACTTAGATAATATGTTCATATTTGAACAATATGAAATCAGTGTTTTATTTATTTATTTTCAAATAAAATGTATAGTATAAATATTTGTATTACAATAAATTTACATTATTTAGTTTACCTATATTTTTTCATATTTTATTCCCAATCATATCGATTAAAATAATAGCTATGCCGAAAAATTCAGTTAACGAGTAATAATTCAGGTAACTTTTAATATGGGTATAGGTTTCTCCAGTGGCGGGTTTCAGAGAAGGCAGAGGGGCCTGGGCCCCCCTTGGCCTATAAGATGTGTAAGAATATAACTATACCATTATACTAATATAAGTTCTTTTATAAAAATATGTACTAATGTAAAAAATATTCCCCCCTCCCCCCGAAACAAAATCCTAGGTCCGCTACTGGGTTTCTTTTATATTCCGAAGAGTCACGAAAAGTGTCCAGTGTTCTGTGTGACACCGTGTTTGCCACCTTTAATACCTGGTATTATAAAATGAGTACTATCTCTATCTACTGAACAGAACAATATTCGATAAATAGAACAATTAATATACTATACTCAATAGTGTTATACGTTTTCATTTAAGAGTTCTAAGTTTTTAATACGTTTATATTTTTAATTATATACTCTAAATGTTATAATAATTTTAATAAAGTTATTGAAATGAAAAAAAAGACAAATAATATATTTCAAGTGAATCAAAGTTTTGTAGATTCATTTTTTCTCCTCTCACATAGTTATTCAGGCCCAAGGAAAATTGCCAAAAAACCTAGTAAAAACGGTAAAATTTGCCGTAAACGACACTTTCAAATTGATTTTATTGATTTAGTCATATATTGGAAAGTAATGTTGGTAAAAACTTGAAATTTGCACAATATATTAGCGGCATATTATTAAATACTTTTTCAAAAATTAAAAAAAAACGAGGACTAAAAATAGAACTTTGAAAATTATTTTTTAAAGTTTTTCTCTGATACAATTTTTAATATTTGATTAATATTTCTGGCAAGTTATATGATCATATTATATCGTATGATATCGTATAACTAAAGAAATAATTTTTCGATTCTTTAAAATTCAATATATCTATCTCCATTACCCTGTCCAAGGAGTGAAGTATGTCCTACTTATTTTTATCTTTGTAAAATTATAATTTTCTCTCAAATATTGTAACTGTTGCATGGTGGTGTGAAAAACTTATAGCATTCTGAATCTAATCAGGGCAATTTTTTGTTTTTCGTTAGATAGTTCAGATTTCTTTCTCTATATTTATTATGATATATTACATAAAAATAAGTCATAATAAGACATACTCAATTTCCAAATAAATAAAATACCTGCATCTAAACAACTGCTTCACTACTGTCACTAAATAATTATACAGTCAAATATTTGGCATATTGCGTTTACTTTATCGGGAATTTACGTGACGCCACGTAAATCAGTTTATCATAAATAATATGTTACCTTGCTTTAAAATGCAGTAAATAATAATAATAATAATAATAATAATAATTTATTTAAACATAGTACAGTATTTATGAATTTGAATATCTACCTACTTGAAATGTGTAAGAATCAATTATTTTATTCCTCATTTTAGATTGTCCATCAGGTGTATAAATATAAAACAACCAATCGTACTTATTATACCTACAATGTATTTATATTTTATAGTAATATTTTACACACAAACTACCTATATAATTTTCAATAAAAAAATAAATAAATATTGATCAACACTATTTATTAAAATTCATTAATTATTACGATATTTTATATGCAATGTTTAATTTAAATTAGTTCATAATTTAATAAAAAAAAAGTTAGTTGGACTAGTAGCTGAGTGTTACAAACCACCCCATCACATTTTTGTTTGATGTATATTTTTGTTTTATATTATTACCACAGTTACCTATTAATCATGCAATATCGTTCAGATGGTATATTTATTTTTCTGAATAAAAAGAACATTGAAATTTTGAATCGGACATTTGGTTAAGAAGTTATACGTTCATATTTTAATAGTACTAATATAATATTGTTGAAGTCAAACTAATCAATTTCAAAATTCATAATGAAGTCATGAAATAGAATTTCTTATCAATAAGCGTGTCAAACATATTTGTTAAACATTAACAATGAATGTGCCACTTGTAACTAGTTTATAACGGTAATAAAAATAAGAATATTTCGTGAATATTTTACTAGAATTTAAATTTTTTATCACAACTTATCCAAAACTTATATAGAAATTACAATTAATAGGTAGGCAACTGTTATAAAGGTAATTTTATTAATTTCTTATCTGTTTATCTATTATATATTTATTATATACATTTTATCTTACACCTAGTTTCATTTTAGTTTTTAGTAATTTGTTATCTTTATATTTTATAATTTAAATTCAAGAACTGCTATGATGTATATACGTATGTGGTTTACTCATGATAGGAGTGTTGAAAAAACATTAAATTTCTTCAAAGTGACCATATTAAAAAGGTATTTGCATAAATATTTTTAATTACATTATAAATAGGTACCTACTTCCAAGTTATGATAAAAAAAAAGTAGGTACCTATAATACTCGTAAGAATGTTCATATTCAGACACCTTTATATGTTATGACTAGGGAACGGATTTGAATGCAAATTGCATTTATTTCTGAATGTCCGAAAACATTGGTTTCCAAGCAAAAAGTTCATTTCATATATCAAAGAATTAAAAAATGTAATTTTTATTTTGCATTTTTTTGCATTTTTAAGACTTTAATGCATTTTTAGAGCATTTTTTGAAATTTTTAGTGCATTTTGTGGTTTTTAAGTCATTTTTATAACATTTTTTCCACATTCATTCTAAAAAAAATTAAAATATCTAAATATGTATAATGTTACGAAATTACGAAATTATTGTTGACACGTGTAGACACAAAATATATACATACAAGTTACAACAGATTATTACTCACATTAAGGTAAAGATAAGATACGATAAACTTTTTATTTAAATTGTAATTTTGTATTGCACTGTTGCAACATCTCGAAATAATACAATATCTGAAGAACTAACTGCTGATGATATGGCTCATATGAAGTTTGCACCTATTACGTCAGTTGACGTAGAACGAAGTTTCTCGAGATACAAAACAATATTGGCCGATAATCGTCGGAGATTTCTGTTTGACAATATTAAGCAGCACCTGATTATACAATGCTATGAAACAAAAGGTAAAAGTATAACGAATATATCTATCTAAATCGTACACCTATTAAATTTTTTATTTTTTAGGTTAAGAAGAAGATGGACAGAAGATAATTGAAAGTTAATTAATTAAGGTTGTATTGTATTTAAATATTTTTTATTAGATTTTTCATAATAATATGTTTTTTTTATAAGTTTTAAATTCAAAATTTTGTTTTTATAGAATATAAACCCATTTTTAAAGTTTTTTAGGGAATTTTTTTAGTGAATTTTTTGATGTTAAAGCATTTTTTTAAGGCATTAAATCGTATTTTTTAAGGCATTTTTCTTGTTTATTAGAGCATTTAAATCCGTTCCCTAGTTATGACAATGGCATAATTAGCAAAAATCGCTGTTCCAATAATGTTGTCATTGTTTTATAAGGTACCTATTAATAAACCAACTTTCAGAAAATAATGTACTGTTGTCATAATACAATTATTACGATATACCATAATGCTGTAAAACGTAATTCTAAGTTACAACTTGTCAACATATTTTTCATTTAATGTATACGTTAACGACTTATCAAGCGCTAAATGGATTTATCAAAAATAAATATTCACTGCGAATTTATTTTTATAACATTAGCAATGACATCGATATTTTAAAATATGATGACATCAAAACGTATGATAATTGTATATTAAAAATCGTACTCTATACTAGTACTTTTTCATTCATATCGAATATCGACGTTATAAGTTGTTAAATTGGTTGTTCGTTATTTATAGTAATTACTAATAAAATTTCTATCGAATTTTCTTCTAATTACTTACCAAAACAACATTAAAAAAGGTAAAACGAAATAAGTATTTCCATTGGCATGTGCCCAATCACTAAACCATAAAATATAAAACTGTTAAATTTATTAAAACAATGCTATAAAGGTTGATTAGTCAATTTCAGTTAATTTAAATTTTCGACAAAGTAAACTTTATACAGCATTAGTACGAAACTTAAAGTTCAAATATGACATAGAACATGAAATCAATTTTGTGTCACTAAAGTATTTTGCAAAATATCGACTTCTATAGTATGACTATTCATTTTCATGGAAATTATCTACTTTTCCAACTTACATATTTTGTTAAACTGACGGTAAAAAAAAACTAACAAACCGACAGTTTTAATAAAATCTTAAATATGAATAAGCATATACATATAAAATACATGAATAAAATTTCATGTTTTATAACCAACAATTATTTTAATGAAATTTTAAACTGAGGCGGAAAAACATGTGGTATCCATGTATTTTGGTAAACATCAAACGTAATTTAAGTATACTATTTTATGGAATCTTAATATAAAAAAAATCATTTTTTACTTGAAAATAATGAGTTTCATTGAAGCTTTAGTTTCAATGGAGTCATTTTTTATTAAAATTTAAACATTTATTTGGTTGTTTTTTTTTTTGTGCTCTTGGAAACTATTCGTAGGGACTGCATAATACTTATGCTTATGTAACCCTAACTCAATATTATTATATTCATAAGACACGAAGCTTAATCAAGATTATCATGTCTCTACATTGTACAGTGACTTGATGAACAATATTCAGTATTCATAAGCATAATTATTATGAAAATTTATATTCAAATTACGTTTGTCGAAAATCTATGTATAAAAAAAAAATTTAAAACACACTTTTCCATAAAAAAATTTAAAAAAAAATATTTTAAAAATTGCACTAAAAAGACAAAAATAATTTTCTGTACTTAAAAATAATGAAAAATGTATTGATGAAAAATTTAAAAGTGTGTGGTGCATCATACAAAACATTAAAAGCCGAGCTAAGTCTCACATACACTTCTTTGTTCAATCATGTTTATAAGATAGTGACTGGGAATATATGTCAAGTGTAAGAGCACCACACACTTTTAAATTTTTCATCAATAAATTTTTCATTATTTTTAAGTACAGAAAATTATTTTTGTCTTTTTAGTGCAATTTTTAAAATATTTTTTTTTAAATGTTTTTATGGAAAAGTGTGTTTTTAAAATTTTTTTTTTATTTTTTATTTTCTACTTTTTAGTTGAAAGTAAATATTTTTATTAAAAACGGGAGTTCCTCTGCAACGCTGATTTTTTTCGGCGAGTAATGGTTAGGTTAACCCGCCTTGACCCAGGGAAACCCTTCGTACCTTTACTTCCTCGAAGATGCCTACCTGGAGGTCCATGTCCCAAAATGACAACGGATTATTGTATTGTCATCCAAGACCAAGGTCTATACCAATTTTCAGAATTTTTCATTTTCAAAAAGTGCCTCAAATCGAGCGCGCAAGATTTGATTACAGACGGACGTGAAAGCGAACTTAAGAAAAGTATTAAAAAACAACTACTATAAAAATAATGTATAGACCTCCTTAATAGAGATTGGGAATAGAAAAAAATCAAAATATTTGGACTGCCAGACATGAAACTAATTATAAACATTTTATTTATAGTGTCAATATTGGATTAAAATATAGACAAATACTAACCAACAACCTTGATTTGTATTATTAAGCTGTCATTGGATGTATTTCTAATTATTATTATTTTATTAATGACTGTACTTTTGTAATTATTTATTTATTTTCAAGAGTATTGCTTATACATACTACCATGTATCCTTTAAATTTAAAAAATTTACTTACACAATTATATATATATATATATATATACTTTTTTTTTAATGTTAAAGCAACTATCAATAGTTATTAATTAAAAATGAAAAATCTCAAATAAATGCATTAATCATTTATCAACAAATTTTATAAAATAAAACGCTATACCAAATAAAATATAAATATCTACAAAAAGAAATCATCTATATACGACAGAGGTTTTATATTTATATTGATGTTACCTATTCAGTATTATGATTTATGACTTATGGTGTCACGCATAATACACAATATTAAGTTTCTTCCAGTATATGTCATATTATTATAAATGTGCAAATAGATATACGCAAAGGTTTTTTTAATAACTATTAAATTTACATCTCTTCAGAAATTTTAATTTCAATAGTATATACATAATACATTCCTAGGTATAAAAATGGCATTCAAATACAAAACTTGTTCGTGTATTCTTTTAACTGTCAGTTTTGACCATAACTTATTAAATAGGTACCAATCAAATGTAAAAAAAAATACCTGTGAGTGCGTGTTAAAAATAATATAAGTGTCTAGAGGCCAATCAAGTTTTAACTATGAAAATTCAAAGCTATTCAAAAATATCTGTCCAAGTTGTCCAATGGTTCTAATAGTGAAAAAAAATCAACAATAATTTATTCATGTACAAAAATATAAATTATAAAATTATTCATTCACGAATTTGGCAAGTTCAACAGTTAATAGATATTACCCAAGGCAATTCAAATTATTTATGATTTATCAAGTTTTTGTGACTTACTGACATTCTACTAAATGAAAGTACCTATCTTAATAAACTAAACGATAAATTGTTATAAAAAATTGAATAATTCGGTTAAAACGCACTAATTTATCTTTCCACAATCTTATTTTATCGTAACTTTTCGATATCATAATGGTAAACATTTTAAATTTTCGATAAAGGAAAATTATTCCAATTCGAAACTTAGATCACGAGCATATTATTTTGAAACAAAATATTCACCAGTTTTAATTACATTTAGAATTGACAAAATCTTATTTTTAGCAAGTTTTTTTTTCTCGTGTCAGGCATCATACTGGTAACTATAAGTTAGTAATCTAGACTAGTTTATATTTTTAGCAAGTACACATTATTAACGTTATTGTTATAATATTATGTGATACCTACACGATCTGCGTGGAGTCAAAGTACTATAAAAAAATAGTTACGGATTACGATGGTTGTGTACAATTAAGTATAACTCAAGGAACAAGACTATAAATCAATTTTAATTTTCGGCAACGAATTTGAATACCAAATTAAATTATTATAGTGTAAGAAAGAAATTCGACAACGAATTTAAATGTATACGCTATTCAAGTCACCAGCATGAAATATGGAGGTGTCCCTACAATATGTGTAGAATATTGCATTAACCAAACTTATTGCAGTAGGTAGGTTCCTAATTACAATATCATATATACGCTGTCAAAGAAGATCATTGTCCCGTCCATCTGACACATTGCCAAAATAATACACCATGTTCAAAAAAAGCAATTTGAAATACCTTATTTATTAGATAATATACCACCATATTCCCAACCAGTCGTATAATAATTATATACTACATTGGCATTAGATAAGGCGCGGCGCTGCGAGCATGGCCAAAAAAAACATGTCAAAATTAAAAAAATATACAATTAAACGATTCGAAGAAGATAGCCTATAGGTGAGGTAGGTACGCCAACGTATATTAATTAAATTATACTCTTGAGTCTTGAATTACCAAATTTTAACCTTTTGTTAATTGCATAGATTATGTTAAATTATTATTATTTTTGATTAATGGTGAAGTTCAAGAAAACCAAATAAATTAATATTTGATTTTCGTTTTAAATCATCTTATCGACAAAAAAATAAACCTGTCGGTGAATTAAAAATTTAACTGAAGAGTCTAACGCTATATCTACCAAAACTGACGATATCAGTATCGTTTTATCCCCACTATACCTAAATTAATTATCACGTGAACGAATATTATACGAACGAAATACGTACAACCACGATATAAGAAAATCTTCTAAGATCGTGATTACGACTATGGTTTAGTGTAACCCAGCTATAGTCGAGATCAGGGGTGTACAACCTTTTGTGAATATTGGGCCACATCATGTGAGTAGAAGTTGTTGTAAGCCACATATTACATTTTAATAATAATACATATAATGTATAATTTTACCGAAACAAATAATGAATTAAATCTTTTACGAGCCGTTAAATTTTATTTATAATAATAAGAGAAACAAATTGTAGTAAGGGCTGCATTAAAATTTGCGGTGGGCCACATGCGGCCCGCGGGCCGTGGGTTGGACACCCCTGGTCTAGATGATAAACTAGAGAGAAAATAAAAAGAACTGGATGTGATTAATTAAGGTTGATAATTTTTTAGAATTATTCGTTTATGGCTCCAATACGTTTTTCGTGTTACAATGTATCGATAATTTTAGATTCTGAATAAATCAATAGAATCTATCAGTTTTATAATGATATTTATCAACTTTTTCTAGAAACACTTTCCGGGTACCTGCCTTATAATACATGTCACATGTTGTTCAATGGTATCTATTTAGCCTCTATTGATGAAAAATTTCATCAAGTGGTTACTTTAAGAAGGTCTTTTGATGGTAAATTTCATTGGGTATGTACCTACTTTAAAAAAATTATTTTTCTCTATTCTCAATAGTTTTTAGTGAGGAAAAACTACCGAAAAGTTGAGTAAAACTAACAAAATATGCCATGCATTAGATTTTCATATTGATTTTAGTTATTTAGTTTGAATTTAGTAATACTTTGTGTACTTAGTCTTACCTTAAAAATGACATCATCAGACTATTCATATTCACTAAATATCACTCTTATACTGCCCTGATAATTTTTTTCAAATTGAACCTCTTTTGGGTGAATCTAAGAATCTTGAAACATCTTAGATTTTTTTACCGGTCTTATTTAATAAAAAAAAATAAAATATAATAGTCGTCAAACTCCTGCAATTGATGAGTATGTATCAACAATATGTTATAATTTGTCCTAACCTAATCTAATATTGTACTTTTTAAAATATTTTGTATTTTTAATTTAATTTTATGAACTATTAATGTTATAATATGGCTTTAATGAACCAAGTATAAATATGAGATGTTATTATTTGTCCTAATATTGTACTTTTTAAAACTATCAAAAATAAACTTTAAAATTTTACCTGGGCACAGTTTACATATCACCTTTTTAAACTTGATAAAAACTCGGGAGTAGTTTACAAACGCCGAAGAGAAGTAGGTATTTAGAACAAGTCTGTGAAAAAAAATATTAAAAATTTAAGTGTCTTTACAACATACGTAAAAAGCCCTGTTTATATCATATATATATATATATAATATATATATATATATATATATATATATATATATATATATATGTTACAGTAAATGATGTTAAATGGAAATTAACGTAATTCACCGGTTATTAACGTTATTTACCAAATACACAGGTAATTATCGTTATAAACCGGATAATCACATCAATGACCAAACACACAGGTAATTGTTGTTATAGAACAGATATGCACGTGAATCTCAAATACCTACTACAATTTTAAAAAAAAATGCATTATTATTTTTTATTTGTTTGAACAATTTGTACTCCCATGACATTTACTATTACATAATTTTTCAGCGCCACGGCAGGCACAACGTTTATTATTACAACCAGTCTTGCAATGGCAACGCTGGTATAGGCCCAGTGTCCACCTCATCTGTAGCCGATAAAGTTTTATTGATTTACCCAATTAGTACCACAATTAGTTTAGCGATCACTTGATCATTGCTCGTTGGACATTATTTTAAAATAAAATCAACATTTCCCAAATCATGCGGTTATTAACGTTATTCACTAGAAAATAACGATAATTCCCACATTCATAGGTAAATAACGTAAATAACCGGCGAATAACGTTAATTTCCGATATAACATCATTTACCGTAACATATATATGTATATATATACTAGCTGATCCCGTACACTTCGTAGCCCGTTAAAAATCCTATCTCTTGTATGTTTCAAACTGTGTGTTAAATTCGTTACCTACCTGTGATTATGTTAGCAGTATATTTTTATACATATAAACAGATATCTGAATTACCTGGCGTTGCCCGGGGAAAAAATAGTGCTTTATACTGTAAGTGATAGCCGCTTTTTTTGTCGAATTTTTCATTTTGATAATGCTAATACGCATGTGCAGATGACAACTCTGTCTGTCTGATGCATATAAAAATTTAGCGAACGAATGCGCATTAAAATAAAAAATACAACGAAAGAAAGCGGTGAATACAACATAATATCTACATTGAAATAGGCTGACAACTAATAAACCTCATACCTCGCGTTTTACACTAAACTTAAAAAAAAACTACGTTTTAGAAAAGTAATTTGTATTATTTTGGAAAAATGCTACATAACTACTGATTAACCAATATTTCTTTATAAACAATAGGTATTATTAGTTTTTCACCAGGGGCATATACGTATAAGTTTTTTTCTTACACGGGAGCAGGCAACATAAAATTGTCCATGAGTGAAGCAGGGATCGCTGATGTCAATTCCTGCAACTTTCATTGTCTGTCCTTGTGCCTTATTAATTGACATACCGAAACAAAATTTAACGGGAAATTGGACACGTTTAAATTCGAACTTTTAAATTTTGACTTTTTAATGGTTCAGGTGGATCAGCAATGTCTTCCAAAACAACTTTTCCTCCTGAACAGCAAAAACCTGCAGGCTCTTTGGACCATTTCAATGCACGACAATAATTACATTTCAAATTCATATTTCCTATGATAACGTGAGAATCATTTTTATAATCTTTTAATTTATCATAAGTAAATACCGACATTTCACGGCGACGCCATGGAACACGGCGTAGTTCAACTAAATTAACGTCAATAGGAAAATTAAATGCAAAGTTGTTATCAATATTATTTTCATCAACCCTTTCAGGACAGCACCTTAATAACATTAAAAAAGTAAAATTTTTTTTGGCCATTTCAAAATTTTTCCTATTTCTAAGATAGGATTTGAAAAAAAATATATTTGTTTCTTTATCCTTCATCCTTATTTTATCCTGGGACTTAAAAGTCCCGTCAGTCCTCTACGGTCTGCACTTAAAAGTCCCGTCAGCCATCTAGGTCATTTTTTTTTACATACAAGCAATGTAAAAATAATTATAAAATTAAGGACTTTTAATAACAAAATTTTAAAAAAATGAGCACACAAATACAAAGGTAAGATATTTATTTAAATTTTGTGATATTCATTGAAACAGTTTTTTTTCTCATTTATACACAGGTGTATATTACAATGCATGCACTTTGAATAGAGTCTAGACTCTATTTGTTTTGAGCTGCATACCTCACACCTTCTTCGCTCTTTTACAAAAGTTGGCCAGTGTATTCCTCGGTTACCAGTGCGCACTTATTAAATGCCTAACGGGACTTTTAAGTCCCTCTTAGTTTAAAGCATTTAAAATCCAACCTAACTATACTAGAGAGTAGAGCATCTAATGTTATAGAAAAATGTAATATGGAGTATATAAATTACAAATAAAAAAAAATTGCATGCTTACCTTAATTAATACAGCGAATAAAAATTGTCAAATATCGGAAAACTGTAAAAACGTGTTTATGAAAAGTATTAATAAACAAACACGGATAAAACTATAACTGATTTTTTTTCTTCCAAGATAATTTTTTCTGGTAGAATACGGGACATAGAAGTCCCGTCGGGCAATAACAACTGTTCCGCATTTACACGTAATTTTATACGATTTTTTTTAGCTGGTACTTTAAAGTCCCGTCTGTCCACAAAGGGTTAATACTACTAACACTATTGGTAATAGGTATATTATTTATATCATCATTACTGTTACTATCGCTGTTAATATTGCAGTTATCTGGCGAGCCATTATTATTTTGACTCAATCTGAGTAAACGTTGACGTTTTATTATATTCGATCAACGACCTAAATTAATTTTCCTTTTCATTGGGATAAATTTTAATAATTAAAAGAAACAAATAAAAATTTAAAAATTATAGAAATTAAATTAAATTTTTAAATTAAATAAAAATTAAATACTACTACTTATTATAAGTATCGTTTACTATTTAAATGCAGGCATCTTGAATATTCGACAATACATCGATACACAAACATTGGGCAGCGTTCCGACTTTTACAAAGTTTCACTTAAAATGTCGATCGGTCTTTCGCGGTTTCCTTCGTAGCCACGGAATGCCCGAATGCATTCACCGCGCACAACGCCCGATGTTTTTGTTGCTGTACGGGGGAGGGCTGATCATCATAAGCATAACCATCGGCCGTCGGACACTCTGGGGGTTAGGGGGAATCGAAATTGTAGAAACCCAGAACGTCGCGTTGTCATCATCGCGGTCCCTAGAAAGGTTTTCCATTAGCAACGAATAACGATATTATGAATTATCACGTCGCGCGACGGTGATATGGAAGGGGAAGTTTGGGCGGCCACGTCTAGCCGCCGTCCGTTGCCGTACCGCGAATCTCACCCACTAAGTCAACATAACAGGTCATTATTTATAATAACTGATAACTCCTTTGTTTTTAAAGTTAGAGAATCGATCAAATGCCATAAACCTTCTCCGCAATGAGCTCTTCAATTACAAAAAAAAAAAATCATAACGATCGGTTCAGTAGTTTCCGAGAACATATGCCTCAAAGGTTTTCGTTTTCACATTTATATATATATACTCGTATATATATATGGATATTAAAATCTGTTTTCATAAAAAAACAATAAGTAATGATTGATTTAATTGACATAAAATATCTGAACTCTGAAGTGAAGACTGTCAATAACAGAACTTCAAAAATATTAAATATATTAGATAATATTTTAGGGTAAATTGTATTTGGGGTTAAAAAAAACTGTTGGGTAGATTCATTACATAGCCAACGATTTGTATTTTCTGAATAAGTGATATAAATCAATTCATTGAACATTTCTATATTTCTGTATTTCATTTTATGTAAATAACCAATTCAATGTAAACTGTCAAGTGTCAGTTAAACAATATTTTTGCATCAAGTATAGGTAATTTATGTTATACATCATAATATTATAATTTCTTTGGCATAATTGTACGAAAAATAAGAATTGTGAAAAAAGTTTTAAACAAATAAGTATTGAATTTTTAATAATGTAAATAATTTAAAAAATTTAAATAATTCTCATACGGTCAAACTAATTGTAAAAAGTTAGAAGCAAATTATGAACATCTAAAATTTTAATATTCATGAATAAGCTCAATACACTTAACTGATTTTGACAAAGAGCTTTTCAGGATTACTGTCATCAAACCTGAAAACTGTTTAAAATAAAACCATGAGAGACCTAAAGAATTGTCCAACTTATTCAATAAATTTACCTATGAATGTTTTCTTCTATAGGGACTACAATAAATTTCTAGCCAACACAGGTTCCTGCATAAACATGGGTTTCAGTGTATTAGATATCGTAGTAAAAGTGTACCTGAAATTAAAAATTCATATATTATTTTCAAACTGATATATCTATAGTGTAAAACACAACAATTACAAATCATTTGGGTACATCATTGTAGGTGATTTGAAACTACGAGGTAACTTGAATTAGATTGTTTAAACACATCAATAAATCTTAGAGGGTATTTATTATTAATTAATTGTACGTGCATGACATTTTTTTTTATGATTATTTTGATAAAAAATATCCACATCATTATTATAATTTTTTATAAATATCTCCCAAAAAAATAGTCAACATTTTTCATCTAAACAATCATTTTTTTAATACTTTTGATAGTGCCACTGGGCTATACAAAAATCCTCAAGTTCAAAGATTTGTATATTTTTTATAGTTTTGAGAATACTTCAAAAGTACAATATTGTAACTAGATATTAAAAAAAAAGTAATTCCAATGTGTAGTGTAAGATTTATTTTTCAACAAAACACTTGGGTGATTTGAAACAGAATTATCAATCTATATACCAAAAAATATATCCAAGTTCCTGAGTCAGAATTATAAAAATATGTGTATATATTTTAAATATTATTAAAAATAAATAACTCATTATTTTTTAATGTTATTATTATAATAATTACTTTAAATCTATACCTATTGTATACATATTAGGTATTTTACAAAGAGTTCTTCGTTTGTTTTATTTGATTTATTTTGAATGTTAATTTTATAACTTTTTTTGTGGTAAGGTAGCCGTTTCTTTTTTTAAATATATTATATGTACATTATTTCAAGCCAACTATATTGAATTTGAATTAAAATTTCATATGCATTTAAACGGCTGTGTCGAGTTACCCAAAAATCAAGATGCCATATTTTATTTCTTTTCGTCCATTTTTTATTTAAATTAATACTTATGAAGTATTAATGTAAAGTCTTAAATAACTCGTGAGACTTATGCACTTATGAGACAATGCAAGTATTTTTGATTTAAATGCAAACATTTTTTGTGGGCAAAAATCCAAGAATAATTTCATAATCATTTCAAGTTACCTTGATTAATGATACTCAACATTTATGTTAAATAAAAAGGCTATTTGAGTAAAAAACTCTAATTGATAAATTTAGGAATTGTTTATTCTTAAAAAAATATATTTTGACAAAAATCATAATTACATGACATATACAGCAAATATTTTAAAATATGATATTATATCATAACATATTATTATGTCTAATTTTTAAAATTATATTAAAAAATTAAGTAAAAACAATAAAAACTAAAATCTTAAAACATAGTTCTTATTTCTTAAGATTACACAATTATTTATGGGCACGGCACATTTTGAATAAACAATGAAAATTAAGAACACTAAAAAACTTAATATACTAGCATCAATGTTTACAAACTACATATTAAGAGTTATTTTCATTATTACATTTTTTTTAAATAAATTGTAAATACACAATATAATATCCAATAATACAAATAAATCATACAGGCTTATGATAAAACATAATACAATAGCTAATTTTTGAGGTAGTGTTCATATTATTAGTAAACATCAAAATATTTCTGCAGTAAGGGGGTATTTATTTTATTTTTAAATATGTAAAACCGGCAAGAAATATATATTTATTTTTAATGTTATTACAGTATAACATGGAATAAATATTATTAAAACATTATAAAACAATGATTAAAAAAACATTTAGTTGTCTTAACTTTAACTTAATGAATAATAACCAGGCTCTTACTGGTTATATGTTAACTGTTGAAAATTGAATTTAACGTTGCAGATGATGTATAGTCCTGAAAAAAAAAAAATTTTGGTCTACATTAAAAATATTAAAAAAAAATTAATTGATGGTGATGACTGTAGAGCACCAAGCATGGACAATTATTTAAACTGTCTACACTGGTACACAATAGTGTACATCAGGAGTCAGCAATTGATTTCTATGACAGTCTAGAATCTAGATAATTTAAAAACAAATTGTTGAGGGTCAGAAAAAACTTAAATATTTGTAAGATAAAAATCAATATATTTATTTTTGTATTAAACACACAGTTTAAGACATTAAATATATTAGGTATCATTAACTCCAATTACATCATAACAATAGATCAAATATCTAAATTCTATACAGAATCTAAAATGTGCAGAAAACCAATGGTTAAGACAAATATTTTAAGTATTCCAGTAATTTCCCCTCCCCGGGCGGCTTTCGCCGACTCATGGTGTATATAGTTGTATATTATATTAATTGTAAATAACTATATAACTTCAAATAAATACTTGTGATATATAAATATTAGATATAATAAATTCATATCAATACAGGGTTGAATTAACACCCATACTGCACCTCTACGCTAATATAGAACATGCGCCTCTACTCCCTGTAAAAGAGGTCTTAAGGTACGGTTTCCCTGACGCGTCAATCGATTTGACACGGCGTCCGGCATCAGTACCGGTCCGGACCAGTGTTGCGTCAAGACAACTGGAGTCATCAGTCAACATGTCGATCAAACAATTTTCATTTTCCCCAACAGAGGACGAAATTTTGATTTCACTAGTGGAAAATAATAAAGTTATTTTCGATAGTGCCCATACAAAGCACAAAGATAATTTTTTTAAAGATAATATTTGGAAAAATATATCTGAAGAAGTAGGATGATCAAGTATGTATTGAAAATATGATTTAACCCTTCAGATTTCCTCGTGGAAAATAAACTTTTGAAAGGTTTTCTTTTTTTTGGAATTAAGTTCATCAGTAATTCATTTTCAATTTCTTCATTTTTTTTTTTTTTTTTTTTTTTTTTTTTTATTAGCTATTAGTATACAACTATGACAGCTCGACTATTACAGAGATGATACATAAAACACATTATACATTAAACATTATAATACATATTAAATAATAAAGCCAGCATCCAATATAAAGGTAATTATTAATTTAATGGCGGTAGTAGATTTTGTATTAAGTATGGAGTGGATATTTAAGGGGATATCAAGAGTCTTAAGTTCATTAACTAAAATAATGCGTTTGAGTTATAGGGCAGGGCAGTCCAGTAATTTCTTCATTACGAAGCAACAATTCGCAAATAGTATTATTATTATTAATGATACTGTTCAAAATAAAATGTTTCATTTTGAAAAATCAGATCTGGAAACTACGTGTGGAAGAGACTACGGTCGCAGTAGTACTAAAAGAACGGGATAAAATAATAAAATTTGCAGCGTCTGACTCTACAGGGAAAACAGGGTAAACGCAGCGTTCAGACGCCGCGTCAAGACGCGTCATTCTATCACGTCTATACGCTGCAGGGAAACCGTACCTTTAGGCCTTTTTAGGCACCAGGCATATAAGCAAACCATACATTGCTAGACCCGTGAGAAATCGTGAGCTCTCATTGGCTGTATTTCGTTTGCGATAACATTTTCAGGCGCTGATAAACATTTGAATTTACTATACTATTATGTAATAGTATTCTTATAATTGTACCTATAAAATATGATATATTATGTGAATTAAAAATAATATATATATATATATATATATATATATATATATATATATATATATATATATGGAATAAAATATATATAATGAATATAATGAAGTAAAAAGTTTATTATTCATTTGTGTTATTCGTTTCCTTTTTTACTAAAGATTTGATGGAATAGTTCACAACTATTACAATCTATTCCTTGAGGCGTACTACGCCTAGTAGGTATGGAAATCTATGGTTTATCAACAAAACTACCATTATGTTGAACCTTTTTAAATGAAAAATTGGAAGAACTAGCCAAAAGAGTCAGTAAAGTTTCAGATGGATCGACAACGAACAATAAAACATACTGTGTGTGAAAATAAAGTTAAGATTCTATATTATGATTGGAATGAAGATGTAAAATAAAATCGTCAAAAGGTAATATGATGATTCCTTTCTACCTAAGCATATTTTTGATTTTTAGATTAAAAATCTAAAAATTCCCTGTTGATCTCATTAATAGGATAAAAGTGTCTGTTCTTGAAGTATCAAGTCTGAGGTATCACCACTCACAAGTATTGGAAGAATATAGGTAGTACAGTAATTAGGTACTAATTATTATAGTTTAAGTTTTAATTATAACGAATTTATTATTAGCTAGTATTTCGCGAAAACGCGAGTTGGGTCCCGAGATATTGGATCCCTTAAAAAAAACACGAGTTGGGTCCGTGGTATTATTTTATAATACTCGAATTGGGTCCGCGGTAATATATATATTATTATTATTATATTATTTTAACCGTAGAAAAAGACAATTTTTTAAGAGAAAAGATGCTTTCTTTTACTAGTGGAGAATTGACACGGTTAAATTTTATAAAAGAAGTGTCATTTAAATTTATTCCCTAGCTTATATTTATTTTAGTACAAACAGTGATGTATTTATAGTTTTTGCGGCCCGGGGCTTATAATTTTTGCCGCCCTCATGTCTCCAATTATTATTGAATACTACACAATATTATTGAAATACGGGTGTACAATTTATGAAAAGTATGGTTTTATAATGTGATGTGTAGCATGAGCAATAATCTTTATAGGAAGATAAACAATATTTATAAAACATTATATACAATAACATAAAAAAAAAAAATAAATAAAATCCAAAATTGTTATGATTCATAAATATATCCGTGAAAACATTTAAAAAAATAGACGCGGAACAATAAAGTCGAGAACTTAAAAATATTTAGACGGCATTTTTTTTTTTTCAGCGAATTCATTAATAATGTCATCATAATCCAATATCTCTACAAAATATGCCGTTCTCAATGTCGAGACTGTTCAAATCGTCCTCAGTTAACCGCGATCGTAAGTGATTTTGAATCCTTTTTAATGTTGAAAAGGATTTTTCAGCCATCATCAACGATAAAACCTACTTACTAACTGTGGTTTATGTTGGTATTATACACTATACAGCTTTAATAAAACTTCTTTTCCATTTACATTTTTGTATACGTTTTAAGTTAAAAAATAATTAAGTATTATTTCCGTTAGAAATATGTAATTATGCTTGACAATACTAAAGAATGGTATGTTAAAAAAAATTTCAAATAAAATAAATTAATTTTTAACAAATCACGTATTTGTTCAGATTTTTGCCGCCCTTCGAAATTTGCCGCCCAGGGCTATAGCCCTGATTAGCCCTAGGGTAAATACGTCCCTGAGTACAAATATTTATTACTTATTTTTTATTTTCTAAAATTAATCATTCTAGCCAACCTCCACGTGGTGTCTCCTGGGTAACACAAATAGGCTAGTCCCAACTCATGTACTCCATAAAATATACCGGGACCCAACTAATGTACTCTATAATATATACCGGGACCCAACTCATGCTGTTTTTGAAATCTAGGACCCAACTCGAGTTTGTCCAGTATTTCAAAATAATTCATAACACAATAATATTTATCATAATACGTTATAATACAATTAAAATTACAATGATTTTTTTTTTTTACAATATTGTTAATTAATTTATGTTACACCTAAGTATAATATTAATCTCGTCACTGTTATTTCGTATAAAAATGCTGTTGGAAAAATCATTATAATAAAAACTTATAATATAAATTATTATGAAATAAACCCGTTAATAATATTTAATAACCCGTAGCCTACGGGCCGTAGGTATTCAAAATATTGAAGTGTTTATCACTTATCAATACAAAATATTACTATCAGCATCAAAATTAAAATGTTTATCACAAAAGAAATACAGCCAATGAGAGTTCGTTATTTCTCATGGGTCTCTAGCAATGTATGGTTTGCTTATATGCCACCAGGCCATTCATCATTTACAGCACATTTTGTTGTTTATGTATCTATTTATTATCAATGAATTTGGAGAACATAAAAATTGGATTATTATAATACTAACCAAAACATGAAATCATAAACTTTAAACTAGTTTAAGGTCTATGGATAACATAAATAAAAAAAATGTAAATCATACATAGGAAAACCAATTCTTTGTTTCACCATACAAATACTATTTAAAATCAATGGTTTTACCTAGATTCTAAAATTAAAAATGTTTGGAAATTGCACATCCAAAGTAATGTATATTCACCAAAATAATTCAAATATTTACAATGACATATTATAAATTATTAAAATTATTCTAAATTCAAAATAATATACATAGAAAAATGTATCAAAAACTTTTGTGGCAGCGGTGGGATTCGAACCCACGCCTCCGAAGAGACTGGTGCCTTAAACCAGCGCCTTAGACCGCTCGGCCACGCTACCTACGAAGCATAATTGGAAATATAGGGTTATTTAACTTTAACCTACTGCATATATAACGAAACTATAAAAATATATTTCATTTAATTTTAACAAGTTTGATGTACAAATGTGTATTTTATTTCAGTACCTTACTCCAGTGTTTCAAATATATGGATCACCATTCAAACATGAATGGTAAAATTGTTTAGGATTGCGTATTGACAGTAAATTAAACAAAATTTAGTTTAAATTTTACTAATATTTATATAATAACCCTCAAACCTCTACATAAGAATACTCAGTGAGGCCCAGTATTTTTTTATTTTTTATTATTTTGAGAAATAAATAATAACTATAATTAATTATATCACTCATTTTGTTGCACTTTATCGCTCCATTCAATTAATATTCAACTATAGTGTTTGAGTATATGACTATTTTTTGTTTTTTTACTATTTTGAGTACTATTTAGTAATAGTATTGTATATTAGTATATTATTTATCACATATATTGGAATGTACTTATTATATACCTATTTAACATTAAATACTTACAGTTCATCATTTATATTTTTCAATTTTCTATTATTGTCACTGTAGTTTTCGGACTTAAACAAAGTAACATGAAATATTTTATGCCGTGATTTCTAGAAAAAACAAATATGTTTTACATTAGTACATCAATTACTGTTAAGAAAACAAAGTCCATGAACTTCTGAAAAGTATTATTGAGAAACTCACCAAACAAAAACATTTATCAACTAAGACATAAACTGGTTTATCGTCAACAATGTTCAAAAATGCATTTGAAACTTCTGATGTGATTGAGTCAAGTTCATTGTAACCATTTAAACAGCAATAAATTGCCTGACATGGTAACTCAGAAAATGTTTGATGAAGGAACCTAATTTCAGTCTTGGGTATATTATCCACAGTACCATAGTCAACATGGATTACCTAATAAATGAAATTAATTAATACATTCAAAAATAAGTTTATTTCGATAAACACTTACTTCAACACTCATCGCATCCATTTCTTTTAAAATTTTAATCCTATGCCACTGTTTTTTCTTTAAAAATGAACTGTAAGAAGATGCATAGATTAAACCAGGTATAATTTCTTCTGGTTTAACACAATAGTTTGAACTTTCTGTCTCATAAAATTTTCTAGAAAAATATTGCTTATTATTTTTTGACATAAAGACTAAATATATTTTTCAATATATTACAGCATATTATTCATTAATTTGTTTAACTCTTCAATTTTAGTTTCTAGTTGTAAGTAAAATAAACTTGGATTATATGCTTCAACCAACACCATTTTACATTTTCTAGAGTATTCAAAATAAGGAGATTTTTCATAAATATCTAAAGAGATTTTCAGTGTACTGTTTTTCGTGAGGATAGAATTTAACTGAAAAAACAAAAATCATTAAATTTCCAGTAAAATTAGTTAAAAGTAGAAAACATCTACATTAGTTATCTTTGTGTATAGACACACAACTAATCAAATTTATACAAATATATTACACTATTTGTACTGTATATAGTATTTAAAATACATTATATATTAACATAATAAATTATCAACAATTTTTTAGATGAGATAATATTTATCTCCCATATTCTAGTGTTATTATGGTTGTTTAAAAGACCTTCTGTTGTTTACCTGTTTTTTATAACAAAGATGATGAATTATATCATTAAGTCTAATTGCATAGACTAAAATTAATAATGAAAACAGATTTGTTGAATTTTTAATGAAATTATCTTTGTACCTGACATATTTTACATCAATTTTATTTTTTATTACAATTAAAGTGCACTCTTCAATTCTAAATTATTTTCATCTTAAAAATTGAATAAAAACTAATTAGAGATAAGTATACCAAAATAATTTTTTATTTAAGATTTATGACCATATTAATTAATATTATGTATGTTTAAAGAAAATTCATATACCCTGACACAAATATTTGAGATTTTTTTTTTTATTTGCTGAATTATTTATTTTTACTTTTTATACTTTAAGTATGATGAAAGATATAAATATATATACATATAATATAAATTATAAATAGTTAAAAATTTTCATAAACAAATAAATACATGTTAACTAGACCCCATAATCAAGACTTTCATATTAAATTTTATTATCGAAATATTCAGGATCAAAAAATGTATCTATTGGCTTTATAATATTCATTTATTTGTGTAAATTATCACATTACTAGTGTTTTGTTTACTATTTCCAGGATTTTTTTTTCTTTAAAGAAGTTTCCAAAAAAATAAAAAGCTCGTTAGATTAATGATGAAGAATATTGTCCTTATTAGAATTTCGGTGGACCAACAATTTTAACATTTAAGTTTTCTTTGAATATTTAAAAAATTTGATCGGTTGATTTAATCTTAATGAAAATTGAGGAATTAATGGAAAAATATGTTTTGAATCTTTTGGTAAAATAATGTCTACTGGATTGAGAATTTAAAGTTGTATAAACTATTAATTATTAATACTACCAAATATTAGACTAAAAATCATAAAATGTGTAAGCAGTGCATACTAAAATAAAATATTGCTCAGAATCATTTGACTAAGAAATGGATTAAATGTTTCTTTAAAATTAAATACATTCATCACCATGGGGACGGAGTGGCTGAGTGGACTCAGGTGGCGGTTACGACGCGTACCGTCGCCGGTTCGAACCCGGCCTCGGGCAGTCTCTCTAACTTGGACAGGAAACAACTGTCTTCGGAGAGAGACTGCCATCCCCCACTCCGGGGCATGGCAGAAACCTACGGGTGCCCCAATAGGAATTCTGCCAAACCGGCATCTGAACTGTAGACCCTGGGTCTATCTCCCGGATAACCATGCCATACGAAAAAAAAAAAAATCACCATTATCTTGTACAAAGGTTGATTGGATGAAAGACAAACCACCACTACCTTACAAGCTATTTAAAAATAATTGTATACTTATATCATGGCGTAATTTTAAATACAATCGCAAGTAATTACATATCATTTTTGATAATCTTGAAAAAAAATTAATTATATGCCTTTTTTTTTTTTTTTTTTTTTTTTTTTATAAACTTTCTTTGATATTATTTTGAATCTGTCTCAATAAAATTATATACAAAACACTTAACCAAAACATATTTAATATTTGAATTATTAAAGTAATAAAAAAAAGTACATTTAAATGTATTATGAAAAGTTTACCTATTACGATTGGTACTTAAATTTATTTTTTTATTTTTTTTGCGTGCATAAAACAAAGATAACTATTACAGTTGTAGTGAACTCATCTATTTTTATTTTAATAAATGAATCTTTTAACTAACTTGGTTTTCTAATTCATCATTATCAAAATGAATATTCTGATACAACTTAAAAAATGCATATTTTGGTTTAGTATACATAATTTCATTTTGTATATAAATAAATTCATCAAAAGCCTTTAACATTTGTACAACTGATGTAAAACCATAGGCAGATGGATCAATAGTAGAATAATTTTCTACCTAAAAATAAATCAAAACAATTAAAGTGATAATGATAACGAAAAAGAAGAATTTAACTTACATAATAAATTAATTTAAAATTCTCAACATTTATTCCCCAATAATACGCTTCAAATATTTTTGCAATGTTAAATATTACTTTTTCTGGAATATGTTCAACTTTATGCAAAAATGTTTCAATATTATTATCAGAAACTACATTGCTCGCATTATAATTCATTTTAATTTTTGTTTTTAATTCACATGAAACATTTTTATCATTATACTGATCACGAGCAAATTGTTTAGAATGATTTATATGATAGTTATTAAAACCATTTTTTGTTAATACATTTTTGTGTGAATTATTATGTGGTGATTGATTAACCTCAGACTCCTTTAACAATTTGCTTGATTTATCTAAAAGTTAGAGTAAAATAATACAAATTATACATAGGATATTACATTATACAAAGGATATACATCATTACAATTATAGACCTCACTTAGTTACTACACAAATAATATAGTTCAATTACAGTTGTAAAAGTTTCATTTTTTAAAATACAAATATATATCTGTAAATATACCTAAAATCTATAAATATTTTTTGACGTGATAGTTTGAAGCCTTCATGCCAAATTACATTAAAACTTCCTGTAACAACTTCTATTAAACAAAATTTGTTGTTTAAAGAAATATTTTTGAAACATTATGAAGGTTTTATTGTAGGTATATACAATATGTCCCAAAAATACCATACCACCTTTACATCTCAGTGGCAAATGTATATTTTTAGTTGTGGTTTTTTTGTAAAATAATCCTTGCAGAAATTCTCAGTAGATATTAATTTTAAATATTTTATCCGAAAATAAAAAATAAAAAAATGTATATCAAATTTTTTTTAAATTTAAAATTTAGTTATTGTGTTAACCTTTTTATTGGTCAATAAAAAAAAAAAAAAAATCAAAATTGAGTAAAAAATTAGTTAAACCCATAGTTGTATTTTTGATTTTCTTAACTAATAAGTAGGTTTAATGTTAACAAAACATAAAAATAGTTCACATTAGTCCAATTCAAACTCAATTGTAATACTATCTTTTTCATGAAAATCACTAAAAATATCTGCATCAGGACTTCCTGGGTTCACTTCTTTAACCACCAAGGTTCACAGATCTCACCCAAAGGGGTTTTTTTTTATATGAGATCACTTAACAAATGTAGTGTACCCAACTGATTCATTAAATGTCCTTCGCCATTAAATTGAACCAAATATCAAAATATTAGAGAAATGCAATATTTTGATGTATGATTTCATCACTAATTGTAATCAATAAAACATTTAAAACATATTTTGAATTATGTTGAAATCCCTACATAAATACAAATATTTGTAGTGATTTTTATGTAAAATATTAGGCATTAAAAAATATTGCAATCAAGTTTGATCTATACGAATGTGAATGGTTTCTCTATTTTCCTAACGACGCTTAATTAAGTATACCTAACTATACATTCAAGGAAATCAAAAATTCAAGTATGTATGAAACTTAGTCAATTGTATATACAAATACAGGACTTTATAGACGTACTGTATAATTTTAATTAGAAAATTTCTCTTAATTATACATTTGTTTTGTTGCTCAAAAGACTTTTTAAAATGGAATTTTCATTTTAAAAAAAAAAAGTGCAGAATTATGAAGGAGAAGCAATTATACTGTTTCAATTAACTTGGCTAGTAATTGATAATAGGCAGTCAGAAAACAATATAAATAACATAATAAGCACATGAAACAGATCTTATGAACCCAACAATCAATTAAAAATTCAGTAAAAAAGAATATTAATAAGCTCATAAACATGAGCAGCGATTTTCAAAACATTTCTTATGTTTAAATGATTATTACAGTATACATGTATATAATGAATATTATGGTACAGAAAAAATCATTATGATGATATACCAAGCGTAAAAAGCCACATTACACTATTATGATAAAAAGTACCCTACATTTTTTCAACAAAATGTTTTTTAAAAACTATTATTTATTTGCAACTTGAGATTTTTCTACAATTAAAACATTTTTAAACATCCATTTAAAATGATAAAATTGAAGTTTCTGTCATTAAAATTTAATTTAATACTTGATAACCAAGAATGAATACCTGATTCTTGATATTCTTGATAAACAACAGGGCAATGTTCTTTAGTTTTTAATTGACTTATATTTTTCAAAGAAACTCCAGTATCATTTATATTTAGAAAATTCTCAAGCTTAGTAAATATATCATTCATATTCTCTGTTTTCAAAGCTGGAAAATCTTCATGACTTTTTACTAATTCTTCCAATTTGGTTTTACTTAAATGCTAAACAAAAACAAAAATTATTATTTTACCACATAAGTAACTTTATTAGAATTTAAAATAACTTTCAGTAACAATATGTTACTAAACAAAATTAATAAGCAAATTATAAATAAGATAGTGAATAAAATAATAGATAAAAATAAGTATAATGAAAATTACATGGTACATAAAAATCATAAGAAAATAATCCAGTATAAATATAATAATACCTTTTGATTTTGAGATAAGTTAAATTCTAGATATGCTCGTAGTCTATCTGTCACAATACCAGAATTGTGAAATCCATTTTCATTTAAGTATTTTTGATTAAGATAAACTCTACTATTTGATGTTGAAGGCTGGTTTCTATGGTTGTTATTATCATGAGAATAATGTGTATTGGATTTACTATAGTAATTTTTATTTTGAGAATTGTTCCTATGGTTATTATTAACAGAGTTTTGAAATGAATAAGATCTTTTATTATATTGATTTGTATTGCTATTTTTCATTTTACAATATCCATTGGAGTTTGATTTTCTATTTTTACTTGGTTTTTGTTTGTCAACAAGCATTTTTAAATGAATACTTTTATCAGTAACAATTTGAGATAATATTGAAGATGCATTTGGATTTGGAGGGAGCTAAAAATTAAAAAAATACAATATTATTAGTCTTAAAAAAAAAAAAAAACATTTCATAAAGTTGTTTTTCAGTCGGAAAAACATGATACGAAGGCTGAGAGTTGAATATTAAATAAAAGAGATGAAATAGTACCTAACAGAAATGAAAATTTTACAGAGGCTTTGTATCGGATAAAGTTAGGAATAAATAAGATAGTTTACGAGTAACAATTGTAGCAGGGAAAATATGAGAGAATAGATTTAAATGATTTGTGAATATTATGAAATAGTCAATGAGATATTGAATTTAAGTATAAAAGGAAGTTTGGGAAAAGGTAGGCTAAAGAAAAAGAGGCTAGAAATTATTAGGGTAGATATAAGAACATGTGGAATAGATAAAAAAAAAACTAGATATTTTCTACATAACACAAAAAAACATTAAACCGTGTATTTAAAGTGTTACCAAATACATAGTTAATAATAACTAGACAACCTAGAAATCCTAGGGTCTTATACAAAAAATAAAATACTAATAATTATAAAGTTATTTTACTAGACATTAACAGATTATGTTAAAAAAAAAAAAATTATCTAAAACCAAAAACATGTAGAAAAATTATAAGGGATAAAGAATGCAAATGGCAAAATTTAAAATTGCTATCTCCACTAGTATGGGACACAGGTTATGATCAAAAATAAGTTATATACTAGGCATATGTCTTCATTAAAAAGAATTTTTGTAAAAAGTAAATTAAACTTCAACTAAAATATGTTAAATACTTACACTGAAAGTATCTGGCATACTTTGAAGTAATTCAATATCTGACTTAAAACCTAAACTTTCAAAAGGTATTTTAATTCCTTCAAGTGCTTGGTAGTCTTTTCGAAATTTTTCTATAGTAACAGGGCTTTTTGAGCTAGTTAATATGCTAATGGCAACACATTTGAACTCACTTAAATCCATAGCCATGATTATATATCTATTTAATAAAAAAAATCAACTTATTACAACATAATAAAAAATGTTATATTTTAAATTTTATACATTCATACATTTTTTTTAAATATCATCATTGATCTATCTAAATGTAACTTTTACCAAAAAAAATATATATATATAATGCAATATATGGTATAATTATCATTTAAGTGAACTTAAACTTTTATACATAGTTTAATTAATAATTTTTAATAAACAATAACATTTTTTTTTCAAGTTTCAATAAAAAATATAGAGTCCCATTTTTGAAGTTAAATCTAACTCGTTTAACTGCCTTAACTAATTTGTAAAAAAAAATAATGATTTAAAAAAATTTATAAAAATGGTAATATAATTTTAATACCTATGTTCTGTATATTTAAAATGAATGATCCAACTAACCATTTAAACAATTTTTTGTCTAGGTCTGTTTGATTAAATAATGTTTAATTTAATGGTCATAAATATTTTGTAATACCTGAATAAAAATTTAAATGCATATTTATGTACAGTTATTACAACATAGACCTAAAAAAAAAACCAATAACACTCTATAACAATTCTTAATCTGGGATATGTGTACCCCTAGAGGCCTAGAGGTATATGATACAATCTTAGACGATATGTGAAAAAATTAAGGGTAATGGTGAAAATATAGAATTTAATTTATTTAAAATGATTTATTTTCAAAGTACCTATTAATAAATAGTAAAATATTAACTATAAATTCTAAAATCACTTGCGCAATCAGTATATATAAAAAATAAATACTGGAATTGACTTTCTGTTAGTACAGATTTTAAGATTTATTTATCTTATATTGATACAGAGTTAAAAAAATTAAAATTGAACAAAGGCATACAACATCAAGATTTACATTAATTTATATTTTATGTAATAATTAATTTTGTATTCATATTATTTTTTACATTAAAAAAATAAGAAACAAAGAAAAACAAAGTCATCAAAACTTTTAAATTTGTAGGAGATATTAAGATATGAAAAAATGGTGAAGGAGTTTGGGAATACGCAAATGAAAAAAGGGTTAAGGAACGTTGGTCTATAAGTCTGTCTAAAAATGACATCATCAATATAATTTATATTATATTATTGCAATTGTAATAAAACATGTCATGTCTAATACCTGACTGGAATCACATATCTAGTATTTATATTATTCCAATTTAATTAGATATTTGTGTTAAACACAATAAATGACACATTTAACTATAATTTTAATGAATATTTAACTTATTGGGATATTGGTATCTATCATTAATTGTTTCTGATGTATTTAACATGTTTTTCGATGATTTTTAATTAACTACATTTTTTTTGATTAAATCAATAAAGATATTATAACATAAGAGACAAAATAAAAATAAAATGTATTTCCATCTTCATACAATTATATAGACTAAATCAAGAGTACACCATATTCTAGAAATTGTTGAAACCAAAACTTAGTGACAATGATACTCAACTGTCTAATGTCTTCAGGTAGTTATGATAAATATATAAATACTTTGAATACGATTAATTGAACATTTAAGTATAAGTTATGTAATAAATTAAAGTCTATCTATAATACCAACATTTAAATTATCTTTTTTACATTATATAAATACATAGGTACGAATTTCAATCTCAGATAAAATTATTTTGACTTCATATAATCATCTAAAATTTACCTGGTTCGATCTTTAAAGCAACAATTATTGGTACTAAAAAATTAACTGAAAACTTATACTAAGGCTGGTACGTTATCGCATACCAAGCACTTATAATACGAGTATTTCTGACATTCTTCATGATTCAGTGTTCGGTAGGTTCAGTCAGTGTACAGGAACATAATTTATAAGTGATAGATCTGAGCATAGAAAAACAATTGAAGGAAGACCGAAATCAACAATCGAAGAATGTCAAACCAAAAACGTGAACATAACGGTTAAGTATTAGCCAGAACCCTACAGGCTACAAGTACAACCGTCAACCACTTTATAATTTATATAGAAACACGAATTTCTATAATAAACTACGAAATAGATAGCGAACTATCACATTAACCGCTAGCCACGTGGTAAATAATGAAGCCAGCACAAACTCGCCTTATCACGACCAGTGTTGCCAGATTTTAAAAACCCGAAAATCGTACACGATTGATAAAATTATCGTATATTATCGTAAATTTTCAGATCAAGAATAATATTCTTAATTTTATTATTATTATTTTTTTTTTTTTATGAAAGATAATGCACCATATATCTGTGGCATTAGAGTCAATGCAATATGCACATAAATCATAAATAGCAACTTTTCAGGAAGACAAATAATATATTCAAATTATTCCTGTAAATCCAATTATTTAGTTAAATATCTTCTTATAGTATTTCTAAATAGTTTAAACAACTCACTTAAAATTAGATTGAATGATAGTGATAATGTAATATAATTCTATCCACGGTCTTAGAAGATCTTCTAAGACCGTGATTCTATCATAGATTAAATGAAAACATAATCTGTGATTCTATGATAATGCTTCACTCTTGTCCGAAGATGATAACGATTTAGTTTATGATCAATTATTACTCTATGGATAAAGAATATTTTTCATTTTAATATTCAATATATTAAATAATTTAAGTTTAACGCTGTCATATTCATACCCAGAAATTTATCGTACTTTGGTGTACGAATAAAATTTGAGGATCGTACATCGTACAACCGTCTATATTATCGTATTTGTACGATGTAAACCAGTACGTCTGGCAACACTGATCACGACCGCCATATTTTCAGAGGGCAAGAATTGAACGAGGTTTATAGATAATATATAATATAATAATAATAATATAATATATAGTGGTTTATTATATAAACCTTGAGAATCGTATGTCTATTTTATAGTGTTATAAAATCACCGGTAGTTCGTTTTTGGTTATGTTAGACTAAGATATCTGTAAAAGTGTGAACTATTCAACTGTTAGTACTGTTAGTAGTGTTAGTACTTAGTACTAAAACATATTAGTATAGTATACTATTAAATACGTATATTAATCCGAAATCTTGGGATTGTTTTTTTTGAGTTGAAAATAAGTTTGATGATGATAACCATGGTTACTAAATACTAGTACGTAGACTAGAGATAAAGTATGAATGTCTTATCTTTCATGTGATTATATTTGTGCATATAGGACAAGGTTTATAGATACTACTATATAGTATCTATAAACCTTGCTTATAGGAAACATTTATTATCAATTCAACTTTATCGTTACAGAAATTAAGTTCCAAAACATTATCAATGTCGTGGCACTTGTGACTTGTGAGGAGCAACTTTTAATTATTGAGTCGTGACTTCAGACTTGTGAGTGTGCAGTTCACAATAGACACCAGAGTACTGTTTGCCGTTTGGTGTCTAGACAATTGCTTTGTATGCTGAAGCTGTCTACCTTTTGTCGATCAATATATCACTTTCATCAAACAAAATTTTTTTATAGTTGAAATCTGAAACTTAAATTTATTTACCATGTCGTCTACTGATTGGAATGAGGTGAAATTATTGGCAGCTGACTTCCAACGTATACAATTGACTACTTCGTCCCAGAGGTAAATTTGGTTTTTATTTTCTATTAAATTCATTATTTAACAATTTTTTTTCTAGATTAGGGGAAAGAAATTGTGTGGAAATAGTGGCAAAATTAATCAGCTCTAAGTTACTGGATGTAGTATTTACAACTGATGGGAAAGAATATGTAACTCCTGCACATTTAACTAAGGAATTAAAAGATGAAGCTTATGTTCAAGGAGGTATGTTTTAACTAAGTGGTTTAGTAAACCATTAACTATAACACAAATATTAAATAAATGGATAATATTTTATTTTTTAGGTCGTATCAATATACTGGATGCTGCTAGAGCTTTAAAGGTTGATCCAGATGTTGCATCTAACCTGTGTGAAAAATTGGCCAAAAATGAACCAGAAGATTATTGTATTGTTCATGGGCAATTGATTGGACTAACTTATTTAGATCAAATTGCTGAGGATGTACTTGATAAACTTGAACAACAGGGCCACATAAATTCATTAAAAATTTCTCAACAATTTGATCTACCAGTAGATATAATTGATTCGGTATGAAGAACATTTTATTTACGTCAATTTTATTGTATTAAAACAAGTTTATTTTTTAGATTCTGAAAAAGCGTAATAATAATTTGGCATTTAATCTTCACAAAAATAAAAACAACCCGTATCTGTACTATACAGATTCTTATTTCAATTCTATTAAAAGAATTGTCAGAGGTGCTTTATTAGCTACGACTCGGCCTGTGTTATGTACAGCAATAATAAATCAATGCTCCCTTGACGATAAAGAATTTTTTAGTAAGCATTATTTCCATATCTATCTTTCTATAAATTATTCTTTCCATGTAAAGTATGTGAAAAAGTATACTATACACCCATGTTGATGTTTAAGTGAGAATTTAAGTAAATCAACTTGTTGCATTTTTAAAATTATTATTGTTGATTATATTTTGTTATATAATATTAATATATAATCAAAGTTAATAGCATTTTATATTTCCATGTAAACGTTTTGTTTCAATTTTTATTAAATGAAAATATTTTTAAATCTAAAATCTAAGAACGCAATTAATGTCTTGAGTTAAATTTTATAATTTAGCTTTGACACTATTTCGATATGAATAATAATTTGTTTGAACTACTAACTCGTCATATATTACTTTAAAAAAACTAAGATATAGTGATTAATTTGAATTTTATTTTTTTTTAGCTGTTTTTGAAAGTTTGTTAGCAGAAAAACAAATACCTGGCATACTGACTGATCGAATTGGAAATTCATGTACTTATGTTCCAAATATATACACGAAAACTCTGAACCACTGGGTTATGAATTTTTATTCCAACAATAACTATTTAGGTGCATTATTTGTTGATATATTCTCACCTTAATAAACAATCATATGAATATTTAAAATTTTTAACAATTGTATTGACATATTACCTACTGATTGTAGATTATGAAGCAATGAATAGTGTTGGGATAACTGATCCCATTTCTTATATATCACGAATGCAACTAGGAAAAGAATTAATCCCATTAACCACATGCTCTATTGGACCTAAAATATTAGATGATATTTCTGCAGCTATTGAGGAATCTATTTCCAGTGGAACTTGGATTGATATTATGGTTCATTTTATTTTTTTAACCTAACTAAATTTGTTTTGGGTCTTAATATTTTAAAATTGATACATTTATTTTAAGGATTTTGTACCAGTTGTTTTTAACTCAAAAGATGGAATATTAGTTTTAGAATATTTGCTGAAAAAAAATAAAATTGCTAAAGGCTACCAAATTTTTAATGATACTGTATTAGTGACTGATAAATTTATAGAAAGACAATCTGAACATATAATTAACACATTGGATGGTAAAGTAAAAAAGGTAAAAGACTAGTTGGAGTGTATAAAATATATGTATAGTATTTTAATTTTAAAGTTAATACTTTAATATTAGATTGTAGACTCTGGGGAATATGCCAATGCTTTGATAAACTGGAAAATTCAACAAAAAATTGCTGAAGATAAAAATCCTGAACTTAGTCGTAAAGAAGAACGTAAAAAAAAAACTGGCGGAAAACACGGAGGCGGAACACAAGTGATTAAAAATTATAAGAATAACTTTCAGCTTTAAATTTTAAAATTGAAGGTTATTAATTTCATTATGTTTAATTTTATATTAGGGACGAGAAACTAAAATTAAAGCTGTTAAAAAGAAGTATGGTTCAAAATCAAAACACCATGATTCTGACTCTGATGAACAGGAAAATAAAACTGTAGCTAATGAGCAATTTATCATGGAAATTGTTACTGCAGATGAGATTAGAGATAATTTAGAAAATGAAGAAATGTTTAAAGATGTTGATGAAGATAAAAGTTCATTAATCGAAAAAATTGTTCTGCATCTTCACCCGTAATACTTATGATTAAATGTACTTATGAAGCTCAAATTTAATTCACTATTTTTCTATAGAATTTTGAACAAAGAAGCTTTGAGAAGAACTCAAGAAATTTATAACCAAGTTATGGCAAACCGTATGGGTGATCGACGTAAAGTACACCAAGATTTTCGAGACAAACTTTTATTACTGTTGTCTGATTTCCATCAATATATGAAAGGTGTTCAAAAATTTGATAACTCTGACACTCAAACACAGCTTACATCATTCTTATTAAAATCTGTTGGTGGTGAAATTATAGAACATGTTAAAAGTTATATAGCACAAAATAAAGAACATAGTTCTGAGGTATAGAGTAAAACATAATAAACAATTGTTGAAATAAAAATATTAAAAAATATTTTTCAGTCAAAGTCTAATGAGTATGATAAACAAATTGAAGATGCTATTGAAAAACTACAAAAATCACTGACATCTAAACTAATTGATGATTTTTATGAAGCTATTGATAAATTATTATCTTCTGTTGATGTTGTTCAAAAAAAGCATGATCGAAAAAAAGAAAGGTTCTTATTAAGTCACTAGTTATGACACTTTTCTTCTATCTTATAACCAAAATATACATTTATTTTTGACAATCTCAGGAATCAATAATAACTTTTTTTTCATCAGAGAACATTTACAAAATAATCGTCAACTTCTTCTTAAATCTTTGTCGGATATTGAGGATGATGCTGCCCAAGTATTATTAATTGCTACACAAATACTTTTTCAATCAATTTCACAAGCAATGATTAAAGTATCTGGTAAATTTGTATCAGCACTTCTGGGATTTTTACAAAAACAGATGAATGAACAAGATTTTTCTATTCTACAAAAATATCATGGTATGATTTATAATTATATGTAAGACTGAACTATTTTTAAAATTTAAAATTGTATTTTTCATTTAGATCTTGTTGTGCAACTTTTGAAAACCGAAGATTCAGATGAGAAAGAGAATATTAAATCCCAATTGAAAGAAACCACAGTTGATGTGAAAAATCTTGTGTTAAATTTTAAGAAGACTTAAGACCAATTATTAAAATCAGATCTTTTGATATTTTTTTAATATAATTTGAAAGGCTGGTAAAAAAGTGCTTATGAAATGTTGTTAGTTGGAACAGGGATTTTACAATTTATTTTGTGTTGTAATTGTTTATTTGGTTATACTTCATATAAATACATGTTATTTTTTAAGTAATAGATGATATATTGTATAATACTGTATGACTAAATGACTAATAATAATAAACATTGAAATATTATTAGTTGGTTAAAAAATTTAATTAAAAATATTTTGAAACTAGTGCTCTTTATGAAATATTATATTTTTTCATTTTTAGGAACTTCAGTAATTTTTTGCTAAAAAAAAAGAATGTTATTAGATTTGGTTTTAAGGTGTGACATTTTAAAATTGAAAATTCATCACATTATGTTATGGTGCATTTGAGCTCAATTCCAGTTTTGTTTTAAACCACAGCTTGAAATATAGCTGCATATAATCTAGAACTGCGGTTCCCAATTAGTGTGAAGCCACTGACCCCTAGCTATAATTTAAATTGGTCCACGGACCCCTTTTTAGTAAATACTTACTTTTCAATTTTATCTAATTATGAAAATGAAAATAAATTTGTACGATTTATTTTTAATATGATTTAATTTTTAATTTTATAAACATTTTTGTAATAAAATAGAAACAAATTTTCTCAAAAAAAAATATATATATATATTTATATAAGCTTTCTCAATCAGATGCTTTTGGTCATTTTAAAAAATTAACCAAAAATCAATTAGTTTTTTATTGTTGAAAATATTTTTCATCGTTCTATTAGATACCAAATTTGTGTTGTTCCTGTTCAGAGAGATTTTCTATTTTTTCTATATCACAGGAAAATGAATTTCTTATCCACGTATTGTTTGGGTCAGGTTGATGAAAATAATATATAACTACAAAGTTAATAATATCACTAAAATAAAATAAAAATATCACTACAGAACAACACAACCGTGGACCCCCTAAAATCAACATGCGGACCCCTGGGGGTTTGCAGACCACCAATTGGGAACCGCTGATTTAGAACAATGGGTTGAAAAACTGCATACCGGATTTATTTTCTAATTTTTTCTGGTTTAGCTAGAGCAGTGGTTTTAAAACTTTTTTTGACCATGACAGACTTCGCCCTTCACAACATGTTCAAGACACTCTGTGTCTGATTATTATTTGTTCGTCAGTTTGATATTTTACACCAATTTAGAATAATGAACAAAATTGATGGGCATTACAAATATATTACTTTTATTTTTATTTATTTGGTATATTTGATAAGAGATGGGTGCTTGATGGCTGTTAAAAATACCTTTAGTTCTTCGATGAATAGTTGACAAACATATCCGCATTACTTCGCCCACTGAAATTAACTTTTTATATTTGTATATGCTGAAAACCCTTGTCCAAAAATATATAAAGGTGAAAATGGCAAAAGAATAGTCAGTGTTTTATAAATATTTCTGGATATTCTTCAGAAACATACCTAAAATGTATTGAGGGTGATCCCTTTAAATTTCAACTGCAATATCTGATTATTTTTAGTTGAACAGAAATTTTCGTCTTCAGGAAGTCGTAAATCAACCTAGTCATTAATAGGTACATTGAAAGGATCTTATATATAATCGTAATTTTTAATATTAATTCTAGAAAAATAATAATTCATCTTTACTTTCAAGTTCCAATAGTGTGATAAACTCAATTATTAATTACAAAATGTTGTCTATAACTAGCTCAGCAGTATGTGAAAACATAATTAGATTACCTTGATTAACTTTAGTTTTCCATAGATTAAACTTTTTGATGAGCCATAATTTTATCTGACAATGTTAAAATATTTGTGTACTTGAATTCAGTTAATTGAGATACTCAAACAAATCAGTTAAGGAGAATAATTGTATTCACCACTCTTCATCTCTAATAAAGTAATTGCTTTCTTACTACAAACTTTTGATTTATTAATATGTAAGTGTAACTGAAGCATAACCTCCGAGAGCATCTATTTTTGTAAATCACAATTCAAATCAGTCATTTATGAAAAAAAAAACTTAAATACGGTACTCCTAATGAATGCTTGCGGCATCCAGTTTGAAATCACTGATCTAGAGCTTTAGATATTTGATACTGTTTGCTGCACTCAATCAACATCATCACTATGTCCAAAAAAACAAAAAAATTACTTAAATACTATTTAATAACTACTATAAAATATAATAATAAGGGGTTAAACCAATTTAAAACATTTGTTCTACCAATTTTATTTGGTATTATCAGTGTATATATTTACATACCTACATTTATATTATTTTATAATACACATACAAATTAAACTATAAAATAATAATAACAAAATAGAGAAGAAGATTAATGTCCATAAATTATATTTTAGGATAACTGCACTACGCTACAAGTTTCATTCAAACTATAGTAAAAACAATAACCACTAAGAAACATGATAAAGTAAACATCATGACAATTTATTTTGTTATGGAGTGTAGTATACTTAATACTTATATAGTAGTTATAACCTACTTACTATTTTTTTTTTTTTTTTTTTTTTTTTTTTTATAATTATTATGAATTTGAAACATTTAATCTGGGAAAAACTGCTTTGGCCTAAAAGAACTTAATTCTTATCCAGGAAAATTATGAATAATGTAAATTATTAACTGATTCATGTATTCTCAAGGTAATTATTACATTTCTTGAATTTCAATCATTTTTCAAAATGTAAAATGTGCCTAAACTATTTGTATAAGACAAAAATAAAGTGATTCCAATTAATTCTGATTTTTTCTCAGTATACTTTAAAAATATTTATGGTAATTCATACAAGTACTTTATTTTACAATCAAACCGTAATCGATTACAACAGAAATTAGCTCTTAAGTTTTACTTGAAATATTAATTTAAAAAACAGGTAAAAATAGATGTGACTTATTTTTAATGAATTGTTTCTTAATAAATTTTTAATAAATGTCTTAATGTATTTCCAGATGTTTCTTAATCTCAGATCTCAGTTATAAGCTAAAACTTAATTCTATGTAGAACGAAAAGTAAATATATTACATAAAACAAATATCACCAGGTGTGTCCCTAAGGAATCTTGAAATGTATCACTTTTACAAAGATTAAGCTTAGAAAAAATACACAAGATAGAAAGATATAAAATAAAAAAAAAACACAATTTAGCTTATTTCTATACATGTATTGTATATGAGAGAATATAGATAAATGCATTAAAAATGTTTTAAATTTAAATATACTATTCATGAGTTCTGAAAACAAGATAAACTACAATTTTTCTTTTAGATATCAGTGATTTCTACACCAGACAATGTAATAAAGATATTGAAAATGGAAATCCTAGTCATTTAATAGGTAGTTTTTAATAAAATATAATTTAAAATTTTTTATTATTTAATCATACAACAAATCTATGTTGAAAATGTTTATGCTATGGGCAAACATTGATATTATAGTATGATAAATATATATATTTTTTTATATATTATTTAATGGCAATAGCATTACAATAAATATAAATGATAATGAATTTAGCTCTTAATTAATTTAAATGAACAAATAAAATAGTAAAACCTAAAATGAAAATTTTTTATTAATGATGTTTTTAAATATACATACCTTCTTGGTATGAATATAAAAAAAAAAATACATATGGATTGAATTGTTTGTAAATTTATTAAAATGTTATATTGACCACACGGAATTTTACATTAATAAAGATAATCGCCCATGAACATAACAATTACATATTATGTCATAATAATGTAAAATTACAAAAAAAAAAAAAAAACAGATAAACTTTATAATCAACATTTTTTTTTACAAAAAAAAATAATAATAATAATAAAATAATAATTACAAAAAATTATATAAATATATATAATATATTAAATATTTTTTATGATTATATAAATGATCATTCATATGGATTTAATATTAAAGTAATAAGATATATCTACTAAAAAATTCTTAATATAGGCACCTACTTCACCCATCCGGAAAATTTTTCTAATTTGACAGCAATAATATTTTCTATTTTCAAAAAAGATGTAAATTACTATTTGGCTATTAACTGATTACAATATAATATGAAATGGAAACAATTTCTCATAAGAAATAATATGATAAAAATGCATTTAAAAATGTTTATATATCTTCACTTTCCAATTTAATTTTGGAGAAATCAAATTCTTCACCAGTAGCTCGTTTATAAATGTCCAAAACATCTAAGCATGTTGTCTCAAAATGTGATGTTGCATCATATGATTTAGAAATGAAAACTTTACTATCTTTTCCATCGTCAACTGGTTCATAATAATCAGAAATAGATACAAATTTCTGTTTGATAGGTCCTAACAGATCCAAACCGGGTTTAATCTCCAATTCTGGATTGCTAGTTTCAACTTTAGAAGACACCATAGCAATAAACCATCCTTGTGAAGACACTTGATGAGTGTTACTTACTAATGAAACATATATATCTGACTTACGATTGACCTGGTTCTGTGGTATGATAATTTGAGTTGATAATGCATCACGGGTATTTGGTATAGGATGGTTTAGTAAACATATGCAACGAATTACTTGGCCAGTTATTTTGACACGATTTTTTACATAGGATGGATCGCAAAATACTTGTTTACATTTTGCAACAACTCCGCCACTTTTTATTCCAACAACACTCGATCCTTCAAAAACAATTTCATCGACAGGAGTGTTAAGCATATATGTGCCACCATAGATAGCACTGAGACGAGCGAATCCTTGGGGCAATTCCCCAAGTCCATACAAAGGATACAAATATGGACTTTTTCCATAACGAGCCAATGAATCACTGTACAATTTAATGCGTCTAATTAAATTTGCTGCAGGTTCATTAATATAGTCATCATTTAAATAGAGAGCCAAAGCATGACCAGTAAAATCTTGGGTGTTTTTATCCAACCCAAACTTGGTGTATAATTGATAAGCAGACATACGTTGTGGGTCAACATCCTTCCATGTTTTGGGATCATCTTCTTGGAAGTCTTGTACAAATATAAGGAAATTTCTGAATCTCCTCTTTTCGAAAATCCCCATCAAATCCGAAGATAGTGCTTCTTTCTGATCAACCGGCACCTTGTAAATTTTACCGCCCTTGTAAACATAGCTGCCCTCAACTGATTTAAACTCTAAATAGCGCGTAACACCAGTATGTATGAGCAACTTGACCAACAAACCGTTGGCCATGAGGAACTTAGGCACCAAGTCGACGTTCCAGTCACGTCCACGTCCATATTCTTTTTCTTCAGGCTCTTTGACCCCAAACTTATTAAATAACTCTTGTAATGGTGTGATTGATGCCGACTCACCACCATAATACTTATTACGGTCAACGTGCAATACTTTCTTACCCGAAACAGACAACATACCCGAGAGAATGCATTCTTTGAGACCAGTTCCTAGTACAATGCAATCGTACTCTTCATCCATCGTTACACGCAAAAAACGTAACCGACTAACACGGACAATCAAAAACAACACCCGACAGTGTTCAGTTCTGCGTTTTCGATGAAGCCAATGATATATTTAGCAATGGTGTACTTCTAAGCTGCTTCTACAACTAAAACTACTTGTTAAAACGCTATTTAATAAATAATTATTAGTCGTATCACAAATAGAGAGAAAAACTGGTTAATCAGTGACTATAAACTATATATGGTACAAATGACGTCGACGAAAATCCGTCAATCGGAAATATCAATAAAAAAATAATTTGATAATACATTGTATACCCAGTCAAGGTCACACTGTTTGGTACAGTGTACACAAAGAAAACACACAATTTGGAGAACACATTCTCCGCCAAGAGAACAGCATGGAAATCATCTGATTAGTCAGATTAATATTTAATACCATTACCGTCTACCAACGCCATTTTTGTGGTTTTAAGGTTTTTTCTGAACTGATTACTGATTAGTGGTCATTGTGACACTATTATTTATTAATTATTTATTATTTTATTGCTTATTAAGATATTAGACTATTATTATAAATTCATATTTTATAATTTGTAGCGTATGATTTATAATATCATATAGTATAATAATTTATAATTAATAAAACATGGAATTCGGAAACATTATTTAATTTTAATCACTCGTGTACATTATTGGTTTATCGTATTATATATATTATATAGTATATAGTCTTGTACCAATGGTTTTAATTTTTTAAACATGATTTATAAATTATTATAGGACTCAATTTTTTTTTGGTTTTAAAATTATTACTGTGTACACATATCTTGATCAAATCACATCAAATTGTAATAATTTTTTAATTTTTTTTTCATTTACCTTTCTAATCGAATTAATTCTATAGATTGAGAGTTTATTAGCTTATAGATTCAAAATTTTATTCAAGCATTAATGCTCTAGTCCAGAGGTCTTTAACCTTTTGATGCAGTGGCCAGTGGGCCTCACATCATTTTCTACGAATCTCACGGGCCGCGATCGTAGTAAAAACATGAATTTTATTCAGTTATATCATTACAAAATACAAATTCAATATTTATGATTTAATCTTAAACTACATACTATGTTATTATTATTATTATTATTATTAAAACAACCAACTTTTATAAAATGAAGGTATGTAATTTAATTTATCACATATTTCCCAATTTTTCGATGGGGATTGTTTATAACCGTTCTAATTTTAATAATTGTATTGAAAAAGAAAAGATTAATGCTACAATTATTCAAATGTGATTACGGGCCGAAAATAATTACAAGACGGGCCGTGGGTTGAAGATCCATGCTCTAAGTCTAGGCTGCTCTAGCCCAATAGTATACAATCTCTTGAGTTTTGACCAACTCACAAATTTATTTATTTTCATTATGTGATCCTTTTTCAAATATAACATAAATATTATTTATGATAATATGTTGCGGATGCTACACATGAATTCAGTGAAAACTGATTCATGAGATATTAGTTAAAATTAAATTTAAACATAATTTCTTAGTTGCTGGAATCATATCTCCTATGGGGATGATTGTCGATCAATCCAAATTACAATTAGATTAAGACATTGAGTATTGTTTTTGAACGCCATTTTGACATTTCAATTAGAACAATTCAATGCTAAATAGCAAAAATACTCGGCGAACGAAAAGGGCTATGATTGTACTCTTAATGATCCTAAGCCTATTCTATATATATCCTAATCCTAAGCATTTAAACATCTTCAATAAATGGATATACTTAGTCACTCATTTTGCTAATTATATCGTTACGAATATTTGACATTAATAGATTATAGATATTATACTTATAAAGAGTAGGTTAGCAACATGGCCTTAAATGTTGACATGTTAAGATGTTAGATTTGAAATATGTGCAGCAACGTGCACGGTAAAATGATTTTTCGTCAGCAAAAATTATTATGATTAAAAATTATTCACACGCAACGCTGAACAAAAAGGGCTTATGACACGTTTATTACTATCAGTACCTACCTACGTCTAATCTCTTTTCTATGGTCTATGGCAAGCCATCGTGTTTCGTGACATTCCAATATAAAATCGTTGGCAGCGGTGGAATTTGAACCCATGCCTCAAAGAGACTGACCAGCGCCTTAGACCACTCGACCATGCTACATTAGCGACCAAAACTTAGTAACTTTAAGTACACTCCTGGATTTTTAAATAATTGTTGAAATAAAAATTTATCATTTTGTAAAATCACACAGAATCGGTGACATTGGAACCAAGTATCTAGTATCTACCTATTAATACCTACTGATCAATTACTTTGTAATTAATTCAATGAATTTTCGCAAAATTTACTACCGACTCAAACGTCTGTATACATATGTCTTTTTCAGGCGCGTACACAAAAAGATATTTTGGGGGGTTAAAGTTGTATAATTTCATATTTATATATAAACAATTTTACATAATTTCAATGGAAAAATTATTTATTTCTCATTATTTTCTTTTTTTTATAAAGCATTTTACTATGACAATGCCTGTGCATATTCACTGTATCAATTTTAAAATTAGAAATATCAATAATAAGAATATAGTAATAAACTAATAATAATAATGAAATAATAAAATAGTAATAAAACCAACATATTTTTTATCTAATATCTCCCTCATTGATAGAAACCACTTATATTTTGTTAAATATTGAATACTTTTCCTGAAATTTCGGGGGGGGGGAGTGAACCCCTAAACTTCCCCTTGTGTATGCGCTTGGTCTTTTTCAAGATAACTGCACATATAACAGTAACATATTGAAAAAGATCTTACTTTACCTCAGAAGGAATTTAAAAGTTATACACTAGACCATAATTTTGCTATTTTGTCCATACACACAGAAAAATATGCAAGGTGTGTCATCTTAGATTTTAGATTGAAAATAAGTGGTTTAGTTGTTTGTGAATATGTAACCAAAAACCATTGATCAAGTTTACTAGAAATAAATTCTAACTACTGTAGTTAAGGCCATAACATATGAACAAAATTAAATAGGTACTCTGTTATTATAAATATAATTTTATAATTTACATTGATTAGCAAGACATATATGTAGGTAAATGTAAAGTTTTATCTAATAATTTAACAATGTATATGAAATAATTACTATTAAAATTATATAACATGTTTTATATATTTGAACTCTTCTTCTTTTCCTTCATATTTTCTCCCATCTATTTGGGATCCTTCACCCGTCTTCAACTTCCACTTAACCCAATCATTAATTACACAATATTTGATAAAAACAATAATTATATTTGTATAATATATTTTATATTTAACAAGATTTAGAATATTATTTAGTCTGTTGTGCACTTAAATAATTAACTGAATCATATAAAATATAATATAATATAAATAAATAAATAAATAAATAAATAAATAAATAAAGACATACATTTACAACACATACATACATACACAAATTGACAACACAAATTCTACATGAATCTAGACTAAACATGATAAATTATTATGATTATTTGTTCAGACCTTTCATACCATATCACAGTGGCCATTAATCTTTACATAATCCATGTTATACTATTTTATCAAACAAGTCAAATCATATTTCAAGTTTTTAATTATTAAAGTAATTATTATTTTTGGAATGACAAACATTATAATACATGTTACATACAAACTCGCACCAAAATATGAATACAGAACAAAATTAAAATAATTTGTGCATAAATATACCATGATCAATTTAACTTGTACATTTTGAGATTAAATAAATATAACAAATAAAACAACATATTAACCATTTATAAAATAAAAATAACAATAATAGTAAATATATACAATTACCAATTCAAACACGCACACAAAAACAGGCAAAAAACAAATACACTAAAAGGACTAGACTATAATAAGATTAACTTAAAAGTTTGTCAAACCAAATCTGGCTATATATTAAAATTAATATTTTATACGTTCTTACATAGAGAGCTTTTTTTAAACTGATTATTCATGACTTTGTTGTTATTCATCTATTAATAAAATCACTAAAAAAAATATCACCAAAAGGCTTTTTATCTATCATTTTACATAATTTTACAACATGTAATATGATAATGAGATAGATTACATACTTTCAGTTATGTAAAGGAGGTGAGTAAGGAATGTAATAACAATGGTATACACATTTAACATGTTAATTTACATATTTTGTTGGTTCAAATGAGTTTTAATATATATCATACAAAATATAAACTCATTCAACTTAAAAGTTTTCGAAATTTTTCTATTTCATATATACTTGTTGACAACCTAAATAAAATAAAATACAATAAATATATATGATATAATATAATAAGAATTATGAATATTTATTGAAATGATTTAATATGTTACCTTCCGAACGCATTAAAGAGAGCAACAATTTCGCTACGTTCTAATTGTAATGTATGCTTGTTAACAGTGGTAGATAATTCATTATATCCATTTGTCCGCGCTTTGTTCGAAAATAATATTTTCAGCGCTGTCCCTAATCCTTGTATTTGCAGTTTACCCCATAATCTGCATTTATCACATCCCACACAATCCATAATTGTTGATACATTGCGGAAATGATGACGGAATTCTTCCTTTAATTTTTGTGCCTGTTGACCTCCCAAAAACATGGTCTGCTCATTAAATTGCTGAGGAAATTTTCTAAAAAAAAACAAAAAATGAATCAACTATAAATACTGATATTGTATACAAATATTTCAATTTTAAACAAATCTAACTTGATAATCCCTAAGAAATTGTGGACTGCGAGTCTAGTGGCTTCATCTTCCTTATCATTTCCTGTATAATACTTTACTTGTTCTAGCAAAGGAGCCGCTTTTTGCAACGCCCTTAGTTCTACGAGATATAAAAAGTATAAATTTCTTAACCACTGAGTACCCTCTCCTTTAGTAGATTTTGGACCAAATTTGCGCTCAAACTCTTCAGCATTCGGACCCCAAGAACCAGTACCACAAGGATTTAAAAATGTTGATCCTTTATCTAACATAAAAAAGTTATTCAAATAATTTAACTATTAACAGAATATTTATTCTCGCTAATACCTGATAATAAATATTGTGCACTTAGATGAATATTAATACTAGTATGAAGTCCAGAAATAGCACGATAAAATGCTCGCTTTTCCAAACACATTCCTGTAATTCATCATATCATTTATAAATTATGTTTATTTATTTGAAATGAAATAATTTTGTAATTACCAGTCAACTTTGTAGAAATGATGTAAACTTCAAATAAATTTTTTGGCCTAAAACATATGATCACTGTCAACCAAATATATACTTTTTTTTTTTTTTTTAATGTGAATAGGGTGTCTAAGAAATTAGCATAGATTTTATCTAATACTTACGTTATAGTAATTGATTTTTTAATTGTCTTATACAAATGTCATACAAATTTTAAGAGGATTGAATAAACATTATCAAAAACTTTAAATACTTATATATTATTTAATGTTTCTATTTATTAATATTTATAAAATGTAAATTCATACTCTATGTCTATTTTGTTTATATAAATTTATCAATTGACAATTAAATTAATTTTAACTATCTAGTAATGTTTATTTGCTACACATTTAAATTTCATATTTATTTTACTGATGCATTTAACATTTAAAATGTTACTAGTAAAAATTTATACAGTAGTTAAAATAGTAAATAACATGTATTTTTTCATTTCTATTTCATTTAAACTAGTGGTTTTCAATGTTCTATGGTTTATTGATTTCTTTTTTTATTATGTACACCTCCATAACATATTAAAAGATAAACTCTTTTCACCTCACCTAAAACAGTTTTCCATGTAAATAGTATTCCAAACACGATTTGCTGAAGGTCCTTTATATCCTGTATATCGTTCAGGATTTAAAGACAAATCAACATACTCAGCTTCACCATCATCATCAGGCAATGTGCAATACATATCTTGTAGATCATCATGTGCTTGCCAGAGAGCAAAATCCTCCATAGCTGATGCACTATGTTCAAAAATTATAAAATGTTTTATTTAAAAAATAAACAAGTTATTATATATTAGCAGGTAAAATAATTACAGAAACAAACTTACAATACTAATTTATTAGGAATATTAAGAATTAAGTTAGTAAAAAATTGATTAAATATACCCTAAATTCAATCAATGAAAATAATTTACAAAATTATAAATTATAATATATTGAACAAATTGTGATTGGAGATTAAAAGAATTCATATAAATTAAATTTGTATAAATAATGATTAGGTGTTAAATTCGACAAAAGAAAATAAGGCAAATTTAAAATGAAGTTTAATCACTCTATAATTGGATATAGTGTTTAAAAACTCAAAATCGAAGCTTGGAATATTTAAAAACAAATAAAATAGATTGTTTTCAATGAAAATAATCAATTTTAGGAATCTTAATTAAAAATATAGGTATACTCAAACATAATCAATAATGCCATTTATAAATATTTTTAAATTAAAAAAAATTATTACGACATAATTTTAACATTATTAAAATCTATTTGAAAATTAGAATACTTGACAAGCTAACTTTACAATGCATGATAATACATTCAAACTTTGAATTTAACTTTATATTCTTATTAATTCATACTTGTGAGTTGAATTGTCCTTTTTGTTATTATTGAATCTGTTTGAAAAAGGTGGTAAAGATGTAATACTAAGGTTTGTTGTATAATGGTACTATTGTAGGTTTATGCATTTGAATAAACTCAAATATTTTAGTAATTTCAGTATTGTAGCAAAAGTTTATAAAACTAAGTAAATTAATATAATACAAATATGTTTTAAATTAATTATGTAATAACTGAATAATAATAATAATAATGTATTAAAAATAATCAAAAATGTTTAAATTAAAATAATATTTATAAAAAAATTGTTATAATATTGAGGATGTGTTATCATTTTTCAGTTTGTAATAGCTGTCTAAAAGTTATGTCTAGACATTTTATAGATAATAAATGCCATCTAGTCAGTATTATCAAAAGGTCATTTTTCTTTTATCTTCAAAGTTTGTTTAAGTAAAAAGAAAAATTACAGAATGATTGAATAAAAATGGTAAAATTTGCAGCAAACAAGATTTTTCATTAAATCAATATTTAAATTAGCCGTAAATTCAAAAACAATGATGCTAAGAGCTTAAAAATGTTATCATCATCAGCACCCTCAAATAAACTTGAAAACTTTCAAAAAATGTGAATTTCTTGGAAAGAAATCTATTTATTAGCATTAAAAAATCTCAAAAATCATAACACAGGATTTCTTTAATATGTATTTTAAATTATAAAATTCAAGTGATTGAACAAAATCATTAATTTCACTTAAAACAACAGTTTTTATCAATTAAAACCTTTTAAAATTTGGAATTATTAAAGGGGTTAACTTTTTTTTTCACAAATATTTTCCTACTTACATTCCAAGTTTTATAAAAATGACTAAATGAATGACTCAATAAACTATTTTAATTCGTATTCAAAATTGGAATTACAGCACAAATTACTTTTTTTGCGTAAAATATAAGATTTATTCTTATTTTCATTTCAGAAAATTAGTTAATTGCAGGTAATTTTTGGTTATTAGAACTGACATTTTTATATAAACTTCTTTATAAAAATCACTAGCTAAAATTTTATTTTCCTATTAATTGGTTAGAACAATTTTTTTTTGTGTAAGCTCTAAGTGTAGAAATATATTAATATGGATAATTTAAATGAATTAAATTGACATAGATTATTTTAGTTATTATTGCAGAATTATTTTTGCTCAAGACTTAAAAACTGTATAAATGTTTATCATAGGCTTTTACATTCTTTTAAAACTAAATAAGAAGATAATACTACTATTCATAATTTAATTTTGTTCAAATTATTTTTCAAAAACAATGATTAATGATTTGTTTCAAATTTAAAGTGATATCATACTACACCAGTCATGTCAATATATATATATATATATATATATATATATGTACATTTTTTTTTTATTGAATACTTAGATTTCAAATATAATTTATTGTTCAGGCTAACAATATTCTATTTAACACTTAAAGAAAAATTATCATCAATTATGTATAATACTAACCTTATAGTTGTGTTTATGTAACCTAATTCATCTTGCATTGCTTCTTCACATTCTTGGTGTTGTGGTCCTTCCAAATACTATACAAAAAATATAATTTCTCATAATTATATTGAAATTGAGATTGTAAAACAAACAAAATGGACATTAAATGAAGGAATAAATGGAATGGATTACGCATAATATATTTTGGGTGTGAATCCAAATCGACGGACAAAGACAACAGCCACACTAGGAAATACATTAATATAAAACATATTTTCTTTAAATAAGACAGCAATATATATTCATAAAATAATACCTTAATTGACATATCTTCATCTACTAAACTATGACGACTACCTTTTAAACCAATTGGCAAATCATCCTGAAATATGTTTTAAATTTATAAGTACAATATTTCATAATTAATAAAAGATTAAATTGATTCACCAATTGGCAGGATTCAACTTGGCAGTATCTCATAGCACATTTACTGTCATCTGACCAAAATGGACAAGTTCTTCGTAAATTTACCTAATAATTTAAATAAGCATTAAACACTTAACATTCAGATCAAAATAAAAGAAAGGAGACATTTACCTTAAAAAATTTGAAATAATCTTTTGAAACGATACTGATAATGCGAGGATATATTTGGTAATTATTAAATTTATCAACTATTTCTACTGTGCTATTTGTTTCATCAATCTTCCCTTTTAACTACAAAATGAGATAATTAAAAATTAATAATCGTTTTAATTTTTAACACCACTTCAAGGTATATAAAACACTTTTTATCTGATATATAAATATATATTAATACAAAGGTTCACAAATATGTTATACTTGTAATACACATAAAACATTTTGAATGAAACTATCTTAGTAACAGTTTTTCCTTGGTCTAGTTTGGTTTCTATAATTCTATATGTATAAATAACACTTAATGAATTATCCTATGTAAAAAATAAAATAAATTTTGACACAAAGAGCTTTTTTGATTTTTTTAAGAATGCTCTTACCATTTTAATCCTGTATAAATGTAATATATATATATATATATATATATATATATATATATATATATATATATAAATTAAAATTGTTTCATGCAATTTAAATACTAAATGGAATTTAAAGAAAAATATAATTTTTACAACATTTTATAAGTGATTTTTAATTAGTTTTCTAAATTCACAAACATTACTTATATTCAGTACTTGACTTGGGAAGACTCAGTACCACAACTAATTTTTTAGTTATTTAAGTGTACACTTATTTTTATTTTTTTATTATTTTTTTTTTTTTGAGAAGAATGCAAGAATTCATAGGGCAGTACATAATTAAGAATTTTGTAAAAAATAAGAATATTAAATTTTTTTTTGCGTTAAGGAAAAATTAAAAAATTAATATGTAAAAATTTAGTTTTTAAAAAAGAAGAAGGTTTATATTAAATTGTTAACTCTAATGTATAATATTTAAATATTTATAATTTAAAACTAGTAATCACTATTTAAATGCAATATATACATTGTAAATATACATATATAGATACAAATTATACAGAGGAAATATAATGTTAAAAATAATTTTGCTAAAATAATACCATTTATATTTAATAATATCATAAGCTTGTTATTAGTAGAATTTTGACACGAGTATTTTTTCCTGAACACGATTAAAAATATTTGTTTGAAAATATATGGACTTATACATTAGGCAAAAAAAAACCATACAAAATTTACAAGTAAAACTTGTGTTAAAAAAACTTTAAAGAAATTAGCATCATAATAAATATACACATTTATGTTTTATTTTATGCATATTTCTCTGTGATATCATCTATAACAATAGTCAGAGGTGATAGATGATAATAGTTATGTTAAATACTAAAACATACCTACCTACCTAGTAAATTAAAATAAAAACTTTGAATAACAACACATATTTTTTTAATATTCATAGAATGGATACCAACATTTATGAAAGTGTCAGACAGCTGAAACTATGATGAAACCTTTTATGATAGAATATTTTAACTAATTACAAATGTGTTCATCATGAATATGTTTTACAACCAATATAGGTAACATGACTTTTAAAAGGACATTTTTCATTTATGAACCTATCAATTACTCTTTGGGCATGAAAACATACATCTTGATTTTTATACTTAGCAAGCAATTTGAATAAAAATAAATGTATACTAAGTAACTAAGTACATTCATAATCATACATTTAAATACTTTTTTTTTAATAAGTTTAAACATTAGATGAAATATAGGCACTTAGACATTAAATTATTTTACATACTCTGTATTAAGAGATGTATTAATCTTATACAGTGTCATACAATTAGATATTTAGAAAAATGATATATTTTTAAATGTTGAAAATAATTTTTTTAAACACTAAGATTTTTGTAATACTAGTATTTATAATCAATGCTTATTTATACAAAATTATATAGGTTGGCCAAATATTTTTCAAATTCATGTTATAAATAAAGTCAAATGTACTAAATTAATGGATATAGATGAATCATTATAATTAACTATCTACAGTTTAAATGTAAATAACTTTCTCCAGTAAGTATTTCAGTACCTATACCTACTAAAACTAGGGCATATTTAATATATTTTGAATTACTTTTAACACATATTCTGACAAACATTTATGTATATATTTTAGTTTTGATTGATTGTAAAAGATATTTATTGAAAATGGTATATTTTTAATAATATATATTGAAATAGGCACAATTAAAAAAAAGAAATAGTTTACTGACCTACTTATCTAAAGCCTCTGTTTTTGTTAAGTATTCTATCGAATAATCAAATTAATTGGTATGATAAACATAATTTTACATAATATTTACCTCATTTAGCCAACTATTATTGATGCGGCTGTTGACAATTGAACTGGAAGATGAGAAGAAACATACAACACTCATGTACAAGCACACATTGACCACCAGCATAAACACACAGTTTGAACTTTGAAGTAACATTATGTTTTGTTGTATATTGATCGTTTCAATATATTTCTTTTTTTTAACTAAATACAATTAAACAGCAATCCTTTGGTGAGTAAAGAATTACCATCATTCATCAACCCGTATAAAATCGCAGAGGAATATTTGTTGTTGTTCATTATCATAAACACTTTGAAGTAAAAATAAGATTCATAGATATGTATGATTTTCGGAGAGTAATCAAAATCGTATACTAAATTAATTAAAAAAAATTATTATGGTTAAAAATTTGGAACGTACGTACGACGCGAAATCCAAAACAATAACAGCGAACGACTAACAGTGAGTTATCAACGCAGATTGCAGACTGAAGACTTATTATCATTTATCATCAAGGCACACCACTGCATGGCGCACACGAACCTTTTCTGGTTGTCGGGCAACGAAAACACGTCAGTGAATTAACATTTAACAGTGTTATCGCGTACAATACTACAATATTATTACGTTCTATTATTAGCTAAGAAAAGTAATAAATTAATAGTAAAAATATTTCATTTCAAAGGATTATTATATTATTGTATATTATTTCATTTAGTAAAATATACATTGAAATATGGTAAAACAGACGAATAAAAATCTGTTAGATCATAAAACGATGAGTATTTATATTAATAAAATAATGAATACAATTTATATTTATATTAAAAATAATATGAGCTTGAGCTTACACGTCAAGATTCATGTTCTGTTTTGTACTATTTGTAGACAGTAGGAAAACCATTCTCGCTTATGAATCATGAGTCATGACTATGATCATTATCTAAATGCAATTTAGGATTAATCTTTATCTATAATATTTTAATTCTAACATTTTTCCTACTTACAATCAGCCATTAGGAGGTATTTATTTTTTGAAACTTAAGCGTCTTAAGCTCTCATTGCTTTATAAAATCTATTTTTATTGAATTTTATATGATTTTGTTCTAGTTAAAGACAATTCCATACATGTGACATTGGCCCACCGGCCACCACCTATTTATATAATATGGAAAATTCGGATTCCAAATTAGACTCTTAAACATGACATGGAAGATAAGGTACCTACATAAATTCGGGCTACTCCAAGTGGGCCAAACTTAAAGTTGGTTTTTCTTTAATAATTAGGTACTCTGGGCAGGGAGATTAGTGGATTCCGAAATTTAACTTGGCATTGTATATACATTAAAAATATTGGTATTTGGTACATTCTTGGAGTCCATGGAATGACATAAATTTATGAACGTTATTCAGACCTATTTCAATTTTCAACCCCATGGTCGTCCAGAAAATTGTGTCTCGTATCTATTAGTGAACAAACATTTGTACTTCGAACACAAGAATCACAGTGAAGTTAACCAATTATTATTCATATAAAACATCGGATTACTTTAAAAACAATGTAGGTATGTAGTCTCCGTTCAGTATCAACTCAATAATTGGCTATTTCACCATTCCACGAACCACGATGAAAATTTAAATGAATACAATTGAGTTTTTTTTTTAACAGGTCATCTGAAAAATTTCCTCCGTGGCTAACTATGTCTGAGACTACTAGTTCTACTGTACTAGCCCCATGGCCATTGGTTCAATATGCATCCCAACTTACAAGTTACAGTTATAAAGAAATTTCAAAGGAAAGTCATCCTCACACATCTAGTATAGTATCATTAGTATCATTGCGACATTGAAAGGATAATGTTGAAAGAACTGCTACTTCAAAATTTGGTAGTGACTAGTGCAGGGTTAATATTACTGGGTAATGGATACCTACTGCATTTGTTGCGGTGTTTAAGATTCAGTTACTAGCCAGATTGCAATATCGTTATTTTTGTAAATAATAATAAGTATTGATCAAGTATGATTAAAAATTATAGGTTTATCATAAAAGGTATTTATTAAGCCATAGAAGAGGGTAAGTTAAATTAATTTAGGCACCTCACCAAAACTTAACATAACGCACCACTAACCCGACCTAATTCAATGGCGTCTTCGATCTTCAGCGTCGTCTCTAACATTTACATACATTTTATATTCTGAGTGAAGCGAAGGTTTTACAATAATCTAATACAAATTTTTTTTTATAATTATTTTGAATACTGGTTTATATTTTATAACAATGCGAATTATTTTAGTTTGTTATTCACTTAGATACGAATTTTTTCAATCAACACTAGTTGACCTGATGAGTATATTTTATATTTATTTTCAAATCATTTAATGAAAAACCAAATTTTCCTGGATAAAATTAAAAAACTCGTAATTTTAATTATACACAAATTAGACATATATTCATATTATACATATTGTAAACACATGTTCAGACCGAAAAACACACTCGTTGTCCGTTGATATTTATTTTACTTATATTATATTATTCAAACGAGAATAACATAGTTATTCAAATCGAAGTCCCCGTAGAAACGAACGAATCTGGATGACCACTGGCAGAGGCGGCTTGATCATGTATTTTGTGGTTCACTGAACCACCAAAAAGTTTGGGGTGGGTGTCATTTTAAATTGTAATATATGGGTACTTGATGGTAATCGATGGTAATTTAAAAATAGTATTTGATATCCAAGTCATAGTTATCAACAAATAGATACAACCACTAAATCGCACTATTATATCAAATCATTGATATTTTTAAGCAAATTTTATTATAATTAATAAGTGTCAAAAAAATAATAAAAATTAGGTAAGCTTTGTAGTATGAATTTTTGGTAGGTAGGTGGGTGGGTGGGTGGTATTATCTATTTTTGAACCACCAACTGAAAAATGTCAAACCGCCTCTGACCACTGGTATCGGAAAGTGCTATAGCAACGAACACTGGTGTCTGAAATAATAAATTTCAATGACAGCCAATTACTATGTAAAATTTACCCGGATTTCACACCGAAAGGAGGGTAAAATCTGCTTAACATTACCGTCGAACAGAAGCGAATGATCAGAGAGACAAAGGAAGACAATTTGTTGAAAATCTTGTAGGTACGGGACTTTACGCCTGAGTTAGTGTTTGTTAGAGTTAGTGCTCCGGTTTACGTCGTCGTTCCCACGGTCGACTGGGTTCGACACCGGGTCTGGTTTGTCATGCTATTTTGAAAAAAAAAATTTGAATAAATATGGGAATGATTGAAAAAGAAAAACATTTTATTTGAGTAATTTTTTTAACACAATAACGTTCCGAACATTTGAAATTGCCTCAAAATATGTATTTCAGTACCTTTCTTCAAATTTAAAAAATCCCATTTCAATCTTTCAATCCTATAAGCACAATTACAAGCAAGATAAGAATTTATACTTCTATAATTTTAAAGCCACCACTTTTTTAACATTAAAACCCTCGAAAAACAATACTATTTTTACTTTATTATATTATAGGAACTAAATAATTTTTAAGCATACTCACTTCATTTTCAACCCTGTAAATGCCCAATATTTTGTAAGTCCTACGTATATTTTTGTGCAATATAATTTTTACTAAAATCAATTTTTAGATTTAATAAACCGTTGCATCGTATTTAATCAGGTAATTTTAAAGTCAATTACATCATTTTTTAAGAAATAATTCTATAAAGAATAAAAGTTTAAAATGCAAAAACACTATCAGTAAAGTCTTTCTATAGAAGTTGTTACAATTTAGTAAAATGGTGATTACAATTTAGCAAAATGATACATTTTTTAAATTATTAGACTCTACCGTATTCTGACCTCAACTTAAGTGAACAAACAAGATTGTACCAAAACGATTTAGGACTAACAATTATCTGGATCTTATGAATTTGATAATAAGTCCATCCAACGGTATATATTAAAACGGTATATTATAATCTTGAAACTTTGCTGGGAATCGTTTGATAAAAGAAATGATCTACCATTTCTTTAAAATTCAATATACCCATCCTTATTAACTTGTATGGGGAGCGAAAAATACCCAATAGGTCAAAGTACGTCCATACTTTTTTTTTTTTAGTTTACATTATAGGTATAACAATGAGTTACCGCGTGTGGTATCACTACTCACTAGATCAGCGGTTCTCAACCTGGGGTACGCGTACCCCTAAGGGTACGTGACATGATATCAAGGGTTACGTGAAAAAAAATCGAGTAATGGCGAAAAAAGTGAAATTTAATGTAACTGAAATAGTTTGCTATTAATGAAATACAATTTAATAATTGTATACTTATTACAGTACGAATAGTCTGCGATATTATATGTTATTAATGGGATATGGTTTTATCGTTATAATAATATAAAAACTATAAAATGTAGATAATTCAATAGTAGATGAATTTTTGTATATTATTTTTAGACAATTTCTCCTCTATGAAACTGATATGATCCTATCACAAGACATCAAAAAACTAGTTATTCAACATTTGAATGGGCTTATAGCAGCTTATGAAAAATACTTTCCTAAATGTGAAAATGAAGACCACTGGATCGCATTCCCTATTAGTGAAAACCATTTCAAGTCTGCAGTTTTATCAGTAAAAAAAAAAAGAAAAACTAATAGAACTAAAAACGGATTCTTCGCTTGAAGCAGCATTTGAAGAGAAATCTATTATCGCCTTTTGGGCTGATGTGAAAGAATAATATCCTGTCATCCTGAGTTATCATGCAAAGCATTCAATGTTCTGCTACCATTCACAAGCTCTGTGTTTGTAGAAAGGGCCTTATTTATACGTATACGTTCATAAAAAATAAGTATCGTAATAAACTGTCTGTAAGTTCAGACTTTACGGCTTTATTTGTCACGTGTGGAACCAGATTTCAAAAAATTAATTTCAAGCAAACAAGCTCAAGGTCCACATCAAAATTAAACTGTTAAGTTGATATAATTATTTTTTATACTATTTGTATGGCGCAAGCTAATATTAAAACAAATAAATATTTCCAAGTTTTTCTTTAAAATTAATATTATTATTATTATTATTATTTTCCATTATATGTATATTCCAAATTTGGGGTACGTGCAATAGTGGTGTTAGGTCAAGGGGTACGCGAGTGAAAAAAGTTTGAGAACCGCTGCACTAGATCTAAGAATTTTACGTGAATTTTACAAATTGCAAAACACAGTTTCATCAATTTCTATTTTGATTAAACTTTCAAAAAAAGTCGAATGGAACACGTTGTTTTATTCTTTGTTGCCACTAAATATTAAGTAGGTAGGTACCTAATTTGTATTGGCGAGATATATTTATATTACTTATATTTATACAGCTGCACGCCTGCACTTAATGTGCATTCGTATTAAAATTCGTTTTGAAAAGTTATAGGTAAGTTATCAAACTAGTTTTCCATTATAAATAATAGTTGGCTGAAAAGACTAGCATACAGATATTGTTGAAGTATTTATTTGAAACGTAGACACTTAAGCCATATTATAACATTCAGTAATAAAAATAATTATTTTAAATGTCGCACAACAGCGACCATACTTTGGAACCACCTTGGGGCAGTTGGAGCAATTACGATTTAATCCCAGAAAATCCTATAATTGGTGTGGTTGTAAACCATTTAGAACATTTATTACGGCATAAAGAAAAACTTAGTTGCCCCAACGATGAACGAGATATTCAAATATTATCATCTGTTCGGTGTGTTTTGAACAGTGTAAGGTATTTAATAGAACAGCAAGACTTATCAGATACAAGAAAAATGTCACTCATTAGAACGAGTAGGTTGTCCATCAAAGAAGCGAACAATTATATTGAGAAAATGTTGAAAATACGATCACGCTGAGTTATGGTTTAAGAAAGACACAAACCTATTATTGAAAAATTACGAATATTGCACACAGTAAGTTTTAAGTTAACTGTGAAGTCGGAAAAACCCAGAAGTATTTAATTCATTTAGGTTCCTCATACCTATTTGTGAGATGTGACATTTTAAATTTGTAATGATGTAAAATGTATTTTACTACTTAAAAAACTCTACTGTGAAAAACTTTTGTTAGAGCCGATGACCTTTGTACGCCATCGATCGTTCGCGCTATATTACGCGCATAACCGGTCCGCGCTTTGTGGCGAAGCTTTCGATTCACCCGCCGTTGCGTCGTTCTAATCGAAAGGCTTTTGACCTGTGGGCTGTGTGCCGTGGCGATGCGTCTGGTCGTCAGCGTCTGCCCGTCGCTGTATGCCGTGGAGAGTGTCACCTCCGGCAAGTTCTGGCCGTTTTCTTCATAGCAGCCGATTTTGGTGCTGCTGGTCCGACGTTCCTGCATTGAATTTGCTGTTGTCGTCGTCGTCGTAACCGCTTTGGTGTGTGGTTTGGGCGTTGTTCGTGCCCGTTGTGCTTCAGGGTACTAAGCGATAAGTTGTTGCGGTCCACGTGTTTGTCGGGTGACCAAAGTCTTGTATTGGGGTGTGCACTTCCGAGTTCCACCATCGTTCCGAGGAGCCGGCGTGCTACGCTACCGGATTGTTGTGGCGGTTTGTTACTGGAAGGCTGCAGTGCGTCGGGTTGTGGCTGTGCCATCTTCGACCGTGTGTTCACTTGTTGTCCAGATCGGGTATTATTTGTACTATTATTATTATTATTATGTCTTAATTATTGTTGAATTTATTTATATTACATATATTAGGCTTGTTGTAATAAGTCTCTCTGCCTGGACGTCCACTCCCCGTGTTTTTTTGTATATAACATTATTATTATTATTATTATTATTATTTTGAGTATTTTACAATATATGGTTAATTAAATATTCGACATTGTACGTCCGTCACCAGTCCCGTTCCTAACCCTACGCGAGTCGCGGCGGTAAACTACCCGACTTCGAAAGCATCGTCGTGGCGTAGACATTTTTGGTAGCAGAGCGTGGTTTTCGGGCCTTTTGGGGGTTCGGTGAGCGTTGAGTTAGGGCATTGACGTGGTTGGTTACCTATTTTTGTAGTAGACTTGAAATCGTGGGTTTCCCATCGCGTTTAATTGACGGCGCCGTTTGTATATTTTATTATTTTTTTTTTTTTATCTAAAGGCTTCGCCTTGTCGCTGCAACCATTCTTCTCTTTCTCCTGCTAATCTTTTCATTGTTACATAACTTGGTAAGGATAATAGCTTCTTCATATTTCCTAGATTTGTGTCTCTTAGCTGTCCTCTTCTTCTTTTTCCATTTATCTTCCCCTCCATTACATTTGAAATGAGCGTGTTGTGTCGCATAACGTGTCCAAAAAACTTGATTTTCCTTATTTCTATCATTTTGATAATCTGTCTCGGCTCCTGTACTAAGCTTAATACGTGAGTCGCGGCGGTAAACTATCCGACTTCAAAAGCATCGTCGTGGCGTAGACAACGTTTATAAATAATAAATGAATTATACACTGTTTCGTATTTCGTGTTGACATATTATATGTACAGTATATATAGTAATCAACTAGATAAAAAATGTTAGTATATCCATTAGGGATAGTTAACACGTGACACATGTTAAAATTGGCACGCACAAATATTTAATTGTTGAATTTCTTATTTAAAATAATAATAAAAATTCAAAATTGTTATTTCATAGTTGGCAAGGAAGTTAAGTTGACAGTGAAAACGAGATTTTTCTTAAACATTTAGTTTTTTTTTTAACAAATATAACTAAAAATGACCCTCAACAAAATGTTTATAAACACACATACTACTAATTCGCTATTTTTTTCTAACTTTGAGTATGACATTTTTGCATGTATTCCAAAAAAGATTAACTACTAATATATATTAACATACCTATGTCCAATAATTAGGGCCATATGTTTACATAGCTAACAGTAGGGTGTTTATACTTTTCCAATCTTTCAACCAAATCACTTTTTTTAATACTTAGTTGCCTTAAGTATAGCTAGCGTAGTTATATTATATTATATTGTATAGATTGATAAATTCAAAATTCAAACTATGTACTTTCATCATTGATTAAACATACATATATGTTTAATCAATGCTTTTGTCACCAAATAGTAAAAATGTTAACTAGTATTATAACTGAAAAGTGAAGTTATCACCACCAGCATTCAGTTGACTTCTTATAAATTTAAAAAGGAATTGAATTTATTCATCTTATAATACAGTATATCAATAGCTGTGTTGATCCATTTCAACAATATCTTGTTTTAAGGAATTAAAACATGTAGTAAAGTAAGGGAAAAATAATTTTTCATATCCTACTCTGGAAAGACTAGGGCAACTAAACAAGTTAGCACTATTTTTAAATGAAAACATTTTTGATACATCATTATTTTGATTTATATCTTTATAATCACATCATATTTTATAGTCATGGTAAAAGCAAAAATATAATAAATTCTAAATTAATTTTAATTTTCATACAAAAATAAACATATGAGGTAGTTTAAAGTAAATTAATATAACATAATATACATTTTAAATTACATTATCAATTTTATAACATTTAAATACAAGAAATACATTTTTAATAAATTGTTTTCTCGCATAAATTAACATCATTAATACTTGTTTGTTTTATAAATAATAATAAAATAATCACATAAAATGTAATAATTATTTTTACAAATATATTTTATTAGACTAGGTTCCAAAAAAAATCTTAGTTGTATGAGGCTATTCATTGATGGAAAATTTGTGATGTGGAATAGTAATACAATTGATTATATGCATTAAGTTATGACTGTAAATATGTATGCAAAATTAAATTTAATACAATAGTATAACAAATATTATCAACATATGTATGGTAACAAAATTAAATAAGTACAAATAATAAAAAACTAAAGATAAAAAACAAAAATTTGTTCTTCAAAATATGAAATTAAATGTGAAAGATTTATAAAATATACAATAATATATCAATGTGTAGTGGTTGTAAAAATAAAGAAAAGAAAAAGAAAAATTATAAAATCAACTAATTAAGATATTTACGGCATTTCCTTGAAAGGCAATGACAAGTTATTTTATCATCTTCTAATGGGAATTTATAGTCATATGTAAGTTCTTCGCCTTGGATTAGTTTTCTTTTGGCCAAAATCATTATATGCTTTTTTCCATGAATTGATTCAATTTTTGAATGACAATTTGGCTATTAGACCAAATTCAAAATAACATTTTAGATTTTAGATTTTAAAATACAAGTCAATTAAATATAGATATACAACAGAGAATTCAAAAAATGTATTTACCTCACACGAGTGATTAATAAATCTAGAAGAGTTCCCATTCATTGTGGCATCTACAACTATATTTTGATCGATTCTGAACATATAACAATCAATTCCTTTTTTATTATAAAGTCTCTCTCGTACATCACTAACTTCTGATCGAATAACCTACAGTTTAAAATAAAATTAATTTTTATAATATTTATAAAATAACAATAAATACTTACTTCACCGGTATACTCAATAACATATTCGCCTTGTTCAATGTCCCTCAAACAGAATAAGCCACGCCCATGTATATCTGAACGATATACACCAACAGTACTATTTAATGATTTGTTCATATTTCTGTACTTCATTTCGTTGGGTAGTGAATTAGCACGACGCCCACCAAAATCTTCATTATTTGCTAATAATTTTGGAGGTTTTCTGTGCCTAGAAGCTAACCAACTGAACATGTCATATCTGTTTTTTCTATTTATTATTCCTGTACGAGCACACCCAGAAGGATTGTCAGTTGTAGAACCAACAACGTCAATACCTCTATGATATATTGGTTTGTATTTAACAAATTCTTTGGCACCTGAGAGTTGTTCTAAAAGGTACTTTAAAAAATTATTGCTCAGACCTAGAGAACGGATGGCTGCTGTTAAATCACTTGCATATGGATTGCTTGAAGACAATTGGGGCATTTTACGTTCATTTCTAGATACTTGAACAGCTTCAAAAAGTTTAGACCAAATTTCAACAAGTGAACGATCTTTACAAAAAACACCATCGTCAGAACTCATTTCAAACATAAGATGAGGAACCGTGCGTTCACGTTCTGTAGCAGCTGAAGACCACTGACAATGTGAGTAATTTTGATGATTGCTTGTTTGTGTATTTATTTCAGACAAGTTTTCTTGAACAGATGGTAAATCTACACTTTTAATTAATTTATTATTTTTGTCAATATCTTGAATTCTTGATGAAACATTTTGATAATTTTTAGAAGGTGAATTTATTTTTGTAGTTTCAACATCTCCAAATAGAGTAGGAGAACGTTTTCCCTTAGCTAATGTTTCATCATTTTTTCTAAAAGAATTTTCTAAAAGAAATGAAGAACTTGATGATTTTTCTAAATTTAATGATAGTGATGTGTTTTTATCTAAAACTAATGTAGATGATTGTGTTTCTACTTTTAATACAGGTGATGATTGTTTATCTAATTTTAATATTTGTGATGATCGTTTTTCTGCTTTTAATGGGCTATTTTTTTCAATTGATAATTGAGAAGTTAATGGTTTATTTACATTTACAGAATTATTATCATTAGATACTAACTGGGAAAATTGTGAACTATCTGACTTTTGTTTTGATGAGCAAATTGCTGAATTCGTTTCTTCTATTTTCTTTTGTGAGGGCAATACTTTTAAGGTTTTTACTGGAGAATGAATTGACTTCTGAACAGTTTTCAAAGGTGAAGTCTTTCCTAACATAAATGTAGAAGGTGAAATGTTTGGCACAGAAGGTGATGAGTCAATTAATTTTATAGGAGAAGATACTATGTTTTCTACAGATGAGGTAGACTTCATTGTATTTATAGCAGATGTTGATTGTGTTACAGTTTCTTCAGTAATAACTGGAGTTTTGGATGATTGCGGTTCAACACATTTTGGAAGAATTTTCTTTTCTTCAACTCTTTTAGTAGTAATTTTCTGCACATCAACTTTTTTTGGAGGATATGTTTTCATTATATATCTCTTCCATGGTGCTCGATTTACATTTCTCATGATGTTCATAACTCCGTAAGCCTGATTTTCCACTGTCTGAACCAGGCTATTAGGTATATTCTCTTTAGCTTCATAACAATCAGATGATCGCATCTTACGGTTTGTATAGACTTTAGGCTGTGTAAATACAATTTTTCGTTCAGTTTTCACCTCAGATGTTACATTATATGACCACTCGTTTGAAACAGTGGGCTCTGTATTAATAATGTAATATTGATTTGAAATAGGTTCTACAGGTTTGGCAGACTGGTAAACCTGAGGCGATTGAGCAAAAGTGTAATTTGAAGACATGGTGTAATTATCCAAACCAACTATCATAGGCTGAGAACCAAAGAGTAAACTGTTACTCTGAGAAACAAACATATCAACTGGAGAATTATTTAGCATTACTGTAGTTGGCTCCATTACTGATGGTTGTACTATAACAGCTTGTGGTGTTTGATATTGATAACATGGCATTACTGATTGAGCTTGAGTATTATTTATAGTTATATATTGAATATCAGTCACAGGAGATTGAACAAATGATGTATGAACAGGCTGAAGTATGACAGTAGGTGGTGGTGGTAGTGGCAGTGATGGTGGTGGTGGTGGTAATGATGGTGGAGGGGGTGGTTGTTGCTGTTGTTCTTGTAGTGCAGATTGCATTGGAGCAACAGGCACACTATTTTGTTGAGGCACAATATTATGGTTTTCTTTTAAAAGATCCGCCCTTAAAACTTGTTCTTCTTTAAATGGTAGACAATTTTCTTCAAGTTTCTTGTCAGATTTATCATCATCGCTGGATTCACTATCACTACCAATATCATAGTCAAAATTACAGTTTCCCAAATGTCTTTCGTAACTTACACTGGTCCTATATGTTCGATGACATCGATTACATTTCACTGGTTGGTCATTTGTACAATCATCAATGACATCTTTTAAATTGTCTAGTTGATAAAATTCAAATTCTGAATCACAGTCGCTCGAATCATATAATCCATCAAGTTGTGGGATTGCTTTGGATTTCAATCCATAACTATTAGAAAATAATTCCATTCTACATGTTTCGTCAATAGTTGATTCAAATTCAGAATCTGTGTCATAGTTAGGGTATGCAAAACAATTGATACTATCTATTTTACGACGTTTAGCTTCAAAAGGGCCATCAATGGGATATGTTCTTTTTAAAGCTTCAAAACACTTTTGTAAGTTATCCACCTGAATTGATGTAAACAAATTAATACCTACATTTTGTTTACAATCGTCCAATTTATTCACATCAATTTTATTTTCTTGTATGTTGTGATCAATAGTGTAGTTAAGCTCATCAAATTTTAATTTTTCAACATAATTTTCCACCTTAGTAGTCCACTTATAGTGTATCAGTTTCCATGGATCTTTTGTCGACCAATAATATCGTTTGGCTTTAAAATCAATAGGCAAAATAGACTCAACACTATCGGATAAAATAGGGTGTAAATTTCCAATGCAACTGATATATAATGAACCAATTAAAATATGAATCTCTGAACTTTCTACACGTTTTTGTTTGATGTCTTCTTGTTCTATATAAATCAGTCTTTCTAAAGTAAAATCTTTAACACTGCAACGTGTGTCAGACGCATGGTTATTACAATATACCGTTTTATTTTCATTAAATACACAAAATACTTTTCTAGCACATTGGAAATGGTAGGTCTTCACACAATTTCTATAACAACATCCAACACTCGCTCCCTTTTCATTGCAAACTACACATCTGACAAGTTTACCTCTAGAAAGGGCTAGCTGTACATTTTGTAATGATCCATCAATTTCTTCAAAGACTTCTGAGGACCATAAAGCACAATTAGCATGTGCCCATGTGTTATCACCACAATAGAGAAGCCTTCCTTCTCGCATTGGCATACCTTCACCTAATTTTTTACAAAACTGACAAACTCTTGTATCATTAATTTTCGGGGTCAAATAATAATTATTTTCATCACTTCCCATTATATCTTGCAAGGCTTTAACATCAGAATTAAGAAAATTGATTGATATTTTTGGAATAAATTTTGGTGGACTTATTATTGGCACTGATGATGATGAATAGGAACTTTTGTGAGGAGAGTTCTTTTGAAAATTATGATTAAACCAAGGAAAAACTTCAGCAACAATTTTTTTATACTCTTCTCGGAGTTCAGGTACATTGAATTTATCAATAGTACTCAACATATCATCATTAAATTGACTAAGGGATTCATATTCATTGTTATTTACTTTTTGTTTAATAGTAACAAGTGTTGGAGTACCTTTAGACCATCCTTCTAATCCATGGCAAACACATTGTTTAGGAGTTTCATCAGTAGTTTTGGGCGTCACAAGATTAGGTCCATCAAGAGGTGGAAATTTTGGTACAACTATTTTTTTACAGACACAGCCAGGAGATTGTTTTTGAGGACTCCATTTTATAAGATCGCATGTTTTTTTATTTTTTCCAAGGATTAATAAAACAGTCATAAAACCACTCTTTAATGCTTCATCGACATATATTCGCCATGGTATAGTACTATCAGTAGTACAACTCCTATAGACAAAATCATGCAATTTTAATTTAACTTAAATTTCTAATAGGTATAAAATAACTTACTTGCAAACATACTCCACAATTTCAGGTAATGTACTCAAAACCTCATACTTTTCATTGGATAAGCCTTCACATTTTGAATGAACCCAGTGTTTACAAGTTGCACACTCCATCATCTATTACAGAATAACAAATAAATTAAATATAACTCTTTTCATCATCATGAAAATGATAATTTCACATACTTTTGTTTCATAATCATCCGGCTCATAACATTTTTGGCATAAAGGGCAATAGTTACCACGTTGTCTTAACTGAAAACATACTGCACACAATGCTAAATTACCTACAAAGTAATCAACTCGTGGTACATGACAACTTTTACATTTTCTACAGGGTGGACAAGCCTAGAACAATAAAATTTAAGGCAATAATTAACTAAGTTAAAACATTAAAGATATTTGTTCAAATATATTACCCATGGTCTATTTCGATCATAATCTATTTTATCAATGAGACAATGATCATGGTAGGAATCCTTACACCTTTGACACGTAAGTTTGGGCCGTGATTTACCTCTACTTTTACAACCTTTGCACACCTGATAAAAATATAAATATGTTAAATAACGAAATTAGTTATCTCAAAACTAATTTTAAAAGTTACTTAAATTTTTAAATAGATCACTAAGTTCTGAAAATGTCTTAACATATTAATGACTTTTAGGTAATGGTAATAATATAATTGATATAAATTAACCACAGTATAAAATATAATATAATTTTCACTTTACCTTACATTTCGGACACGTCCAACTAATTTTTGACCATTCACTTTCATGAGATGAAATTCCAATACCAACCCCATCAACACAAAATTTGTGATAAGGTTCACAACAAGAAACACAATGAATTAACTAAAATTAATTAGAACAATACTTTTATATCTTTATTTAAATAAATACCATAATTTCTTACTTTTTCCATTCCAGCACTTCCACATAAATAACACACGGCTCGTCGAGGTATTGATAATGGTTCAGTACCTACAATAGCAAATCCATTTTCTGCAATCCTATCTGGATCATAACTTTCACGAAAGTTCAAATCAACTGTTTTGTCATCCTCTGAATTTTCTATTGTTGCATTTAATTGATCTTGCAACATTAGATCTTGAAGAGTTCTCTAAATATAAAACAAAATATCAATATAAAATGTTTTTAATACAAAGCTTATAAAGTGGCAATAAAGATTATTTACATTTGGCTGAAAAAAAAAGTATGAATCTTGATCATTTTCAATAGGTATTGAAGTTTTTGAATACTTTAAAGAACTAGATGAATTTGTATTATTGGTAACTTCACTGGAACTAAAACTAAAATAATAATTAATAACATATTTAATAATAATCTTAATTTTATACATACCTTGATAAATTTTCTGGTGAATCAGTTCTAATACATTGTGATGAATTTAAATCTACTGGTAACACTATATTGGAAAACACAATAGTAAAATGTTAGATAAATTTAATTAAAATGTAAATCAAGAATTAAAAAAAAAAAGAAAAATTTTCACAAATATGTATCGACAATAATATTTCTTATTTTCTGTTAAATGAAAAATTGTTTAAATGACAAGAACAAATGTTTTTCAGAGTCAACGCGACTTAAAAGATATAATTAACATATAACATAAAAAGGTAAAAGACAAGTATAAAAATTAACGCAATAAAACATTTTTTTTTTGTTATTTTGATGATTATAAATGTATTTTATTAAAATAATAATACATACAAAATAAATGTAAAATATGCGTTAGCCATGGACTAAAGTTTTATTTTGGCTTACCAATTATATGAATAAACAAAATAATAATTAACTTACCTTGGTCATTATCAACATGTTCAGACTTATCTACATTTTCAAAGGTAGCTAGGGTTTGTCCCAAAACAGACTCAGCAGTACGGCACACATGTTTAATCCTGGGTCCTTTTGTATTAAATGTTTTTAATTCTTTATTTAAATACCAAAACAATAAAAATTATTTAATATAAAATGATATGTAAGTAAAAGATTGAATAATTATAACCAATTTAGAATCTTAATATTTTGACATACCTTTAGTTTCTAAATTGTTAGGTACTAAAACATTTGTTGATCGCAAAGATGCAACTCGTTTAATGTCATTTGACTGAATATCTCTACAAAGTTCTACTCTTTTTGATTGTTTTCTTTTGGAGGTTTTACTACTGTTTAATTTTTCTTCTAATTTCAGTTTTTTCTTATTACATCCTTTTTTTGTGGTATATTCTATATCAGAATCAGAATTATCAGAATAATCATCACTGTCATTTTCACTACTAAACAATTCATCATTGCTCTCGTCACTGTCTTCATCTAAAATAAAATATTGTTAAATTTTGATTTACCATAGATTTAATTACTTGTAATATTACCACGTAAAGCATTAATTATTTCTTTGTGAAGTTTGTATTCTTTTAAAATCTTTTTTTGAAGAGAATTTTCTATATTTATGGTCCATGGATCAGGTTTTTTTAATACCCATGCAAGTACTGGTGCTATTTCTCTAGGAAGTGTGTCTAACAGTCGTTCAACAATTGCTTCTGGTAACTTTAATCGCTTCAGACACATCTGAAGCCAACAAGCTTTACATCGAGAATCAGTTGATACAATTCTCGTGACCCCATTTTGAGATTTAAGACCGTTTGGGATACGACACTGGCCTATACCTATAAAAAATACATACATAAATAAGTAAAAAAAAAAAAATAATAATAATAGTAATAATTTTACCTCTTTCGTTATTACAGCGGTTAATAGTATTTTGATTTTCAATTGATTTAGTTATAAATTTTCTGCAGGAATCACAACTGTATGAACCATATTTTTTGGTTTTCGCAATTGATTTATAAAAACGAATAACCCCACAAATACCACATTGAACTTCACCGCTGGTTTGATTCATATTCAATGGGCCTAACAATTTATTAGAGGAATATAAATTTAAAATAGAATTTAAAACAAATAAAATAAATAATTACCTCCTTTGCATGATTTTGCATAAGTATAATTAGAGTTGTCATCTAAACAAGATATAACTGAAGTTGAGCTCAAGTCTGATTTCTTCTGTTCACATGTATTTATTTCTTGTTTACCTTGCTGATATTCCATATTAATTGATAAACTAGGTTGTTTCTAAAAACATAAATAAATAATTTTATTATATGACCATAAACCTAGTTAGGTGTATGAATTAAAATTCTTAATTAATTTTACTCATTTTTTCATTTCATAAGTATAATCTATATAAAAGAAACACTAAATAATCGATATAATATGATATACATGTTATTGACATAATATGATAGGTGATTTTCATTTAAGTAAACATTAAAAATATGACATAGCTATTTTGAAAATTACATACCAATACTCATTTTTCCGAAAAAATAATTTGAACTTATTAATTATACTCAATTATATTTTATTATACCAGTACAAAAATTTAATTCACTAGTTATATTTTATTAATTATAGCAAACGCTGTTTTATCCTTGGATCATCGTAGGAAAATGTAGAATATGCTGTTTCTTCTTTAGGAGAAGCTCGAGGAGAAGGGATATTTCATTAACATGTAAGGTAAAAAATTGCATGGAAACAAAATAATATGTATTCAAATAATTAGTTGTGTTTTTATAAATTACAGTTGTATATTTTAAAATAATTAATTTCCATATTAATTTATTTACAGTTAAACAAATCAGTTTAAATTAATTTTAAGGCATGCAAGACTTTTATAAAGTCTTTAAGTTTGTAATATAATTGCCAAGGTTTTAATTTCATTAATACAAATTTAATTGATAGGTATCCATTTAATAGAGAAATTTTTATTTCATTATATAATTTTAATTTTAAAATTAATAATAAAGAAAAAAACATTTAATGATACTTAGTTATACCTATTAATTGAAAAAAAACTATAATTTGATTCGATATAGATATAGCAACATTTTTTGAATAGATTGATAAAAGGGATCTTTAGTATCCCTTACAGTTAGACATCTCTATAACGTAGACCGACAATTAAATATCTGGTAGATAATGATATATTTGGCAAACAAATGTTATCTCTGAAGAATAATTATTTGCCAGGGATTTATTAACTAAAATTCACATTAATATTATCAACATATTTTGAATGGACATACTGTGAGATTGAGGATGTGTAGTAAAACAAAAATTGTGACATTGTACAAAAGGAATCAAAACATATAACAAACCAGCAGAAATAAGCCACATCTAAAAACACTTACCCCAAGACTATCGTGTTTATTTTGTCCGTCAAACAGTGAGGCTTTTTGCTGGCATCTTATTCCATTGGTATCCTTGAGGATCAAGTTTTTGGCGGCCTCGCCATAATCACTACTGAACCCTTTGAAGTCTTGTTGCTAAATGCAGATGGAAAAATTCATCATGTTATCACAATCCTTTACGTCGTAGACGGGGATGATAAAGACTACGCGGTTTTTTTTTTGGAGGGGGCAACAACGTTTTTTGCGCTTATAACTACAACCACTGCCCATTAAAATATAAGTACAAACCTCTTCGTCTTTCTCGAATGTTGTTCGAAACACGTTCAATGCGATGGAAATCAATCGCGCAGATTTCGCTTCACTGTCCACAAAATCCGACACGCCGACTTGGACTAGGGTCCTTCGACATCGCGTTTTCGGTGGTTTGCCAAGAAACCTTGACTTGACCATGTTTATAATTTACACTACCGACGACGGAAACGTCCGCGAAGTGTCTCTGACAATACCGCGGCCGACTGAAGGAAGCATTTTTTACCGTGCGGACGGAACAAGTCGGAGAATCAAAGGAGCTCAAAGAGGGGTGACGTAGACTAGATAAGGGAAGCGCACGAGAAAGAGCTAAACAGCAAGACGTATTATTTCGGCGATCGGAATATAATATATTAATATCACACACACACACACACACACACGACGATGCGAAAAATACCGTAAACGTTATTACGAGAGATAAATTTTGCACACACACACTCGCACGCACCGCTCTAGTAGATTACAATAGTTAAGTGGTACAATGTGAGCGCGGTAAAAACGATGATACCAGTGCGCAGCTGTTGACGTCACGTGCGTGTCGCGACTGACTCGACCGAGGCGCCCTGGCCCCCCGTACCTTCAGGGTAGCGCGCGTTTCGTAGATGGTAGTAGTAAAGGGTACAATGTGAATGCGGTAAGGCAGCGAGACTCTTCAGTCCCTTCAGGGCTGCGCGCGTTCGCCGCGGCCGAGACGTGACGACCGGGACACCTGTGGTGGAACGGCCCCGCGACAATGTTATGGACGTATTGCGCGCGCAATATTCCCACCTTGGCCGGACTCCCCGCTATACTTGCGAACCGGGACGCGGCATTGTACCGTCGCTCGCGGGGACCTACCCCTAGAAACCACCATTGTGCCGCGACGACGGTTGCACTCTGAGAACACTGACGCCCCCCTCCGTCGTGCGACCGCAGCCCTCTTTCTTCTCACCGAGGGTCACGTTTATTCTAACTTATATTACCATAATATACTCAGAGTATGCTGTACACACACACGCACACACACACACACACACACACACACACACACACACACACACACACACACACACACACACACACACACACACACACACACACACACACACACACACACACACACACATGAGCTTTGGTGAAAACGAAACGTGCAAAGAGCACGTTTTATAAAATTAAAATAAATCACACGTTTTATTCATAAAAAATTTATTATACACATCATAATTTATAATTAAACAGGAAAAAAATCGGTACTTGTTGTCTCAATGAATTAATCCTGAAAAACATAATAACACATCAGTATAAATTAGTACCTATAGTATTGAGAAATATTTACAAATTCAATTTTATACCAACCTAAATAGTCGTCCATCAATGTACCAATAGCAAACTGTAAAAACAAATATGAGATATATTAAGGGTTAATACAATATTATCTACCATTGTGAATAAAACAATTTATGAGTTTTAATTTGAAAATACATTTATTTCAATAATAATACATCAGTTAAAATCATATTATTCATTAACATATTTTTTAAACAATTTAATTTGAAATTTATAAATCCTCAATTCATCCTAACCCAATTATAAATCATTTTTTAACATAACATATGTATGATTACTTTGAATGTAAATTAAAATAACTAATAGAAATATCATTTAGCGCCAAAAATAGGATATGAAACCCAAGTTAGTTGTTATAATAGCCTAAAAGCTAAAACTAGTAATAAAAATACTATGAATACTTATGAATACTTTTATTGATAAAACTCTTTGCTCTATTGTTTATTTCCTTTTGTTGAGTATTGTATGAATTCTGAATTTATAAATTTAATTTACTAAACAATTAGTAAACATTATGATGCCTATTAAGTTTATTTTTTCATTACACATAATTATCATAATGTAATATAATATAATATAATATATGTATATATATATATATATATATATATATATATATATTGTATATTATTATATATACAAAGACGACAAATGTAATTTTACAACTAATACTTACTATTCCAGATGCATCAACACGTGTTCCCACAATTTTTAATCTTATTGTATCCTCAGGCTGTATTGCAATGTTCTGATAACAAAAATAAAGTATACTTACTACTTTACATTGTTTTAATATAAATACAAGATTTAAAGTATCATTTATTAGAATATAAAATTAGGAGTGCTATCTCAGTAAATTTAATTTTTTTAGTATATTCTCTTACTCAGTTAATTTCACTACCTATCATTATAATGCCATTACTTATCATCATAATCACAAAGAAAAATCCTTTAAAATACTTCATAATGTTTATTTAATAAAATTATAGAATAATGTTCATAATAAAGAATAGTCATTGAAAAATAAAGATGTGTATATACGTGTAATAATATACATAGGTACACCTAATGGGAATAAGATTTTAGATTCATAAAAATGATTTGGAATAACAATTACATATTATAGTTGATGACTACGGAAAGTTTTAGAAAGTTTACTAGCTAATTGACTCAAAAACATTATGAAGTTTACACCTATTATCAAAATACATACAAATATGAATATGTAAAAATTAAAATCATATTCATCATTTATTCTTATGACCAAAATATGCTGGCAATTCTACAATTCTACTTAAAATACAATGACATCTTTAAAAAAATTATTTATACTTATGAAAATTACCTTTAATACATAGATTAACTAGATTTATTTTATAATAAACAGGCAGATTTATTTAATTTATAGTATTTATAAAATAAAGTATACCAAGATATATTTTTTATGTGTACTTTATAAAACTATACTATCATAAAAAATAAATAAAGTTCAATACATACTTCTTCTTTTGATTTGTAACACGGAGGTGATGTGTTTGGACAAAATTGCAGTTCCGATGGAATGGACTGAAACATATAAATAGTTATTTTATTTTACACCGTATTGCAAATTTCCAAAAACAAAATTAAAATTATGTCTCCAAAAGTTAATAATGGTCAATTATTTATTTTGCTTTGACACTAATTTAGTAATTAATTATTAAGTAGTAACAAACCAAGTATGCTAGAAAAAAGAATACATTTTTTAATTTTCAGAGAGTTTTATCTTTAATCTTAATGTTTTTTAAATTAATAGTTTTTTTTTTTTTTTTAATAACAATGTCTAACTAGAGATTAATATTTATATTTAATGTTTAGATTCTAAAAAATAATGTTTTTTTTAAATATTATTTTACAATGTTTTACATTATTTAAGAGTTCAAGAACTAAAAGTTAAAATAACACAGTATAAAGCTTTCAATTAACAATCAGTATACAAATTTAGTATGCAAATGCATGAATATAAGCAAACTTTAAGCATTTAAAATCAAATTTTATAAAAAAGGGAATTTTAAACAAAATAATATTTAATGATTATAAAAATACAAAATACTCCAGTTAGATCCAGTTACTTTAATAGATATTTTATGAGTGTTTAACATCAATTTATATTAAGCATTAAAAATAAAGTATAAAGTATCAATAAGTATTAATAAATATGCACAGACAAATGTATACATTAATGAATATTAAATTCATACATATTTGAGTATTTTTAAACATAATTATTTAAAAATATAAGCAATACATTACTCTAAAAAATCAAAATTAAAAATAAAATTATCAATACAGATATTAACATGCCCAAATCTTCACTTTTATGGGCACACAATTATTTCTTAAAATTTATAGTAAATAACAATTTAATTTTAAGTGAACAAAACTAGGAAAATATTAAACACTATATATAAAAAAAAAAAACTACTTTTTTAGATTATATGATGGAATAAAATTATTATTATAATTGTAATAATCATAATTAATTTTTAAATTCTAATATAAGAAATAAAACCATGGGATTCGTAGTCGTTTCTCACTTATAAATTGGATAAAAGGTTAATTCACTTAAATAACAATACATGTTATCTAAAATGTTGTATTGTGTTACCACAATAATAAAATATTCATAAAATTACTTTAGCATAAATTAATAGAATATTAAGAATAATTGATATTTATTGTTAGTCCAATATAGTAGTTTCCTTCTATTGATTCCTGAGTCATATTTATTTTTGTTCTCAATTAGAATAATGGATAGATATTCATACAATGCAGAATACTATCTCATTTTCACAATGCAGTACCCTTTTTTTATCTATATTCTAAACCATATATACATGGAGCATACACAAAATACCCACATAATATACATTCACATTCTTAATTTTTTGGGTTCATTCATTGTTTGATCACTGATCTAAAATATAAAATTTTAGCAGTCTCTGTTTTTTAAATCTTTTGTAAAATAGTATGTTCATTTTAGTGCCTATCAAACCTATTGTTATTTATAAAATAAATATATTATGTAATGCAATCTATATTGCTAAAATAGAATGTAATAATATTTCATTAATAAAAGCATCAATTAATATGTATTTTAAATCATAATATCACATATAAATACCTCCCATCTAATTATACCAACGTAAGTTTTAATCATTCAATTTTATTTTTTAAATTGAAATATTAATTATTTTTTAACTACCTATATAATATGATAAATGAAAATTTTAGTTGTTTTCAATCATATTAACTTACATGATGAGATATAAAACAGGAAAGGGGTCCTATTTCAGCAAACATCCCTACTTTGTTTAATTGTGTAACTACAGCTTCCAGAACTTCTCCTTTAAACGGTCGGAAAACAATTGCTTTATATTTCACAGTATATACCACAAATCCTTGACCAGGGAGAATTAATCCACAACCAATGTTGTCAATATGTGTAACAGCAATTACAAATCCATATCTAGCAAGTAAAACACAAAGTTAAAATACTCTTATTTACATTAACTAAATATTATATAAATATGGATACAAATTACTTACTTTCCAGTACATGTACCTTCGACTTCACGGTATAACTTTTGTTTCACAGTGTCTAATAATTGTGGACCAAAATATCGGGGGTGAAGCAGTACATCGTGCTCTAGTGCAATCTAGATAGTTGATACAGGAAATATATCCATATGAAAATAATAATTACACACAAACAATTTAGTTATAAACTTCATGTATCTAGTACTTACATGGTAGAACATTTTTCTTCAATTTTAAAAGCCTTGTTTAGAAATAAATGTATTAATAATTATATTTTTAATAAGTTTATTATTAATAGTCAACAATCGTGGTGTTATGATTTATGATTATGAATGATAAACTTTAAATAAACTAATACATGAAATCACCGGGTTTATCATATTTTGTGTTATCACATTTAAAAATTACAAGTTGTTTATTGTTTACAAAAATATATCGTTATCTCAGAGTAATAATAATATTATCATTATTCGTTATGTACGTTCCGAACAACAGATTGAAAATAAGTCGTATTTTCATAACACTGTGGGAACTTAAATTAAGTTGTATATATTAAATAAAAGTTGAAACTAAAAAATGGACCGCAATATAATTAAAAATATTCGACCGACTTTAATTTAAATATTTAAATTATATTTTTTATCATTTTACATACAATGTCTTTGAATAAAATTGATATCAAATTATCAAATATTTGACTGACAAATAAATAATTACTAATTTCTGTTTCCTGAATTCATTATTTTAACTGCATTTTATTTGGCTGAATTACCTTGTATTTGCCTAAATATTTTCTATTTATAGTTATTAATTAAAACTTAACTCATAATGAATACTATTCAAATATCAAATATGAGACAAAAAACAAGTATATTGGATAAGTCCATAAGCAAAGGTAAAGGTGAAATCAATATGAACTGCTTCGCACTGATGTTTTCCGAATTGGTACAGTATTGTCAAGGGAAAGCACGAACAGTAAATGAATTACAAACGAGGTACTCATTTACAGGATTAAATGGCACTTTTTCATTATATTTACCTACGAATGGTGTTCTAGGTTATCTGACATGGGCCAAGAAGTTGGTACAAAATTGATTGATTTACATTTCTTACGTGAGAAAAATAGCAAACGCGAGATTAAATTGTTAAACATGTTATTGTTCATTAAGTCTACATTCTGGAAAGTATGGCCATGTTGGTGACACGATTTTGAATACAAAATTGTGTAATTTAATTTTTACACTTCAGAGTTTTTTTGGTCGTGAAGCTGACAAATTGGAACATTCAAATGATGATGATTCTACTTATTATATTATCGAAAAAGAACCATTAGTAAATAAATATATTTCTGTTCCTAAAGCTAATGGAAATTTAAACTGTGCAATATTTGTTGGTGGTATAATTGAAGGAATTCTTAATTCATCGGGATTTGTAAGTATCATCACCATAATTGATAATAATATTTATCACATTCGCATTGATTTAACAGTTTAATATTCTAAGATGTAATTGAAATTATCCAATCATTTGTTTTGGATTACAATTATTGTCTAAAAATTTTACATTGGTACCCCTAAGAAAATGTTTTTTCTCTTTTATAATTCTGCATCATATAAATTTAATTTTTCTTTGAACATAGATTATTTTATTAATTTAAGGGTTGACGGGAATGACAGTAGAAATTCTTAAACTTTGCAGGATGAACTAAAATAATTGATAATGTATCATACATACATTATTTAGGTTTCTAAGTTTGCACACAATGATTGTATATGATGAACATTCTGGAAATTTTGCGATTCTTAAAATAGATTGAGATTACTTCATAGTACATTATGCAGCTAGAACATGAACTTTGAAAAAATGTTACATTGCAACATGATGCCTTGTCAGTGCCGGATTTAGAGGGGGGCGAACCGGGGCACTTGCCCTGGAAGTCTTGGTCGGGGGCGCCAAATTACTATAAAATAAGTGATGGTATTAACGGTTTTTATTCATTTTATAATGATTAATGGGTATTATAAATACAATACAAATTACAATTTTCAATTGACTTTGGCAAAAAATACCTTCATTTGTCAAGCCCAAAGAGTATTATTTGAGTGTAAAAATTTTTTATTGTGAAACACATAGTTAAGCAAACATTTTAAGGATGATGTTAAATACACATTTTTCCTAATCTAGTAGGTATCTACGAATCTTTTTTTTTTTAAGATTTATTGGTATGTAAGTTTGTATGTGTTAAGTATGGCAGTGAATAGAAGGGGCGCTAAATTTATACTGTGCCCCGGGTAAAAAACAAATTAGATCCGGTACTGTGCCTTGTAATTCATAAAAAAAAATAATTGTCAACAATTCATATTACAAAAAATAGAATGTTGTCCAAATAAAATTCAGAACATATCTACTAAATAAAAAAACTTTATATAATATGACTTGGTTTAAAAAAATACTATAAATTATCTATAGTATTTGGTTTAAATTAAAATAACAATTGCTCATTGATCACTCAACAGTTTTAGGGAACTAAATACATTTGGTTTGTCGAAAAATAATTAAAAGAAATTAATTATATAGATTGATTAAAATGTAATACTTATTGTAGATAATGTTAATGATTAGTTACCAAAATCTTGAATATCAAGATATTTTTATCATAATTGATTTAAGCAAATAGCCTTTATCAGGTATGTAATATTTTTTTAATAAAAATTGTAAGGTCTAAGATGTTTTAACAAATTATTACCGTTTGTTACAAGTGATAAATTCAGTTTCAACTGAATCGCTTTATTGATGCACATATAAAAATTGAGTTTGAATAAATACTAAATTGTAATTATATTGAATTAATTAAATTATTTTAAATTAAATTAACAGGCACCTGTTAGTAAAAAGTAATAGAATATAATAAAAAAATCTCCCGGCTGTATACAAATGGGCAAATAAAAATGATATAATAAATTATATATTTAATTACTAATATATATTTTTTGTATTTTGAATATTATTGCTTTGAAATTTCAACGGAATAGATGATTGACTGATTTGTTGAATATACAACTTATTGTAAATATACTTTAACATTCATTTAATTTTTTAAAAATACTTATTTTTTAGAGGCTTCAAAAATATGTTCTTTTCTTATCTATAAAAATATTATATGATGTCATATAATTATAAAAAAGTAACGAGATAGTGTTTTTTTTAATCCATTTCAGTGCCACTTTTGTTATCCTTCCTCCTAGTATCTAAATCCTTATTATGAGGTATAAAGATTTTTTTTAACAATTTCAGTTTACTTAACCAGTTACATTCAACAGATTTAAACTTTACTCTTTTAAAATAAGTTTCTAGATATTTATTTGTAGATTATTGTTTCCTTCATTCATTTTTTATAACTGATAACCAGATAAACCATAGTCCTTCAGTGTCATTTTATTTATTAATTACTTATAGAACTATTATTTCTCATTTTACAAAATCATTAAAATATACAATAATTCTAATTCTTGATCAAATAATTAGATTGGACTAATTATTACATGATCTGCACTTATATTTTATGTTTTAGAATGCTAAAGTTACCGCACATTGGCACAAAGGTACAACATACATGGTGAAATTTGAAGATCACGTTATTACCAGAGATAAACAAATGGATGAACGTTAAGAATATTTTTGTTTCATTATTTTTTATCATGCCATGTACATACTATTATCTTTTTTTTTTTAATCAAACATTATACTCTAATATGAATTGAATACAATATAAACATTTAAGCTTTAAAAAGAGCAATGTGATTTTATTATTTTATATAATTTTTTTTTTTTTTTAATATGAAATCAATCTTAAAAAAAACATATAACCTAAATCTAAGATGCATTTCTAAAATTAATCAAACATTTTATTTAAGATGAAGAACTTGGTTTTTCTGCTTTCGGGCTGCGTAATTTATACAATAGGTATCCAACAGCAACAGTTCCATAGGTTGCGCACACAATCTATAACAAATACAAGAATAATGATTATACAGAACAAATGTTGGTACTCAAATAATTATTTTTTTAACCAGTCTAAACAGTGACATCTATTTTTACTTAGGGTCTCAAGATACATATCAACTTTATTTACGAGGAATTAATGATTTAACATTTCAAACATCAAACAATACTCATTCATTAAAGTATCACATGATGAAACAAAATATGTAGTTTTCTTGGAAAACTTAAATGTATGTATATACTTACTACTTAAATATTAATATGATACCAACAGAATATCAAATATGAACTATAAGTTCACTAATTTTACCAATAATTTGTGAAAATTAATATTCTAGAGAAAACATAGTACAAGAAAATAATTTATATTGGAGACTTTAATAACATCATAGGAAATGACTAAACACTTTTGCAACATACTGTAGTTAAATGGATAACATTATTTTTAAATTACAGTAATTGTAGTACGTACTATATCAGTGAAGATATTGGTCAACATATTCAAAAAATAATCAATATTAAAAAATTACATAACTCTAATTATGAAATACCTGCTTCAATTTTTGATTAAAAAACTTTTGGCAAACAATAAAATTTTGAATAATATAAAATACACTGAATATAAGTTTTAGAAGTAACTATGAATAATAAAATAAACAATGTTTAATACTACAGAAAATGCCTACCAAAATTTAAAATATTTATTAAATAACTAATTGAGTTTGTACTGTTGAGAAATATATGCTAGAAAATAATTCAGCAACATTCATTTGATATATAGCTATACAAAACCACTATTCAAATATTAATTTAAGTTAAGGTTAACACAAAGTAATTTAATAATTTGTAGTGACTGATATTAATATCTTGACTAGTATTTACAAAATAAGAATAATATTCAAATTAACTTTTATATTTAAGTACAATTTTAAATTAAAAATATGGCCCAAATCAAAAATCCCTCATTATTATCGTGAGCAAATGGTCACTAAATCTTTGAGATCAAAATAGCAATAAAAAGTCCTTAAGTGTAATTGACCTTTAACCTTGAACTGTCATTGAGTTGTTTACAAAAATTATAGTAAAATGTAATTCATATTTACATTAACACGTCCTTTTGTCGTCAAAGTGTTGAAGTATTTGCCTAAGCCAGTCAACTTTGCGATTTCAGCGGGATCTCCTTCTTCATGTGCCATTCTGAAACAACAAAATGCACATCGCGACGTTATTCAACATAAATACCATAATAAATTGAAATATTCAAGAAAAATTAATTATAGTTTTTCAGCTGATCGCATTAACATGGCAATTCAATAATAAGTTAAAATTACTTACTTGTTTTGATTTAGTGGAAAACTGTAGAACAAACTCAAAAGATTATTATATTGGATTGCCAAAACCCACGAGAAAAGTCTTGGATGGGTGTTTAGCAGCAAATTTTGTTATCAATTGCGATGAATGACGATTTGTGCTGCAATGTACACCATATGAGTGACCGGGTGATGGAAGGTCTGACCAGGTGCTAAAAAAAAAATGGTGGGCAACGAAATAAAATCAACTCATATGTATACAGTGCTTACAACATGATTGGTCTTGTGGTTTAAAAAAAAAAAATTAATACTTAGAATTTGTCGACACTCAACAGAATATATCAAAATGAATAAAAATATTTTTATTATGCAAATCGTTGTAAAATTCAACACATTGATCTTATACAATAATAATTAATAAGTGAACCCAGTGTGTGATACATAATTACATTATGTTAAAGACGTAAGAATTTGAGGGCTGCTCAAAGTGACACAGGAATAAGTCCAGGAAATGTTCAATATTGAATATATTTTTTTTTACTTACCTAATTCAAATTAAGATACTTAAAACTAATTCAAAATTCAAATATATTTAATGAAAAACTGTGGTTTTGTTTTAAATGAAGCAATGATAATTGATAATATTGGTTTTACGATTATATTTATTTTTTATTGACTGTGCCTAGTCCAAAATTATTTAAAAGAAAGTGTTATAAAAACACATACAGCCCTGCCTAGTCTAATGGCAAAATATATCATGTAGGTACTTGATACTTAAATTTAATTTTTAAAATTTTTGTATACTTTTTTTAAGTAGAAGAAAAAATTACTAAATATTTGATTGTGTATGAATGTCTATGATTGTCTATGTTTCAACATAAACGGACCGAATGTTTTTTTTTAATTCAATTAAATAACGCTGATAGGAAAAGTATAATAGTGATGGAAGTTCGTATTTCATCGGTGCTCTTTTCAAACAAGATAATTAACAGTGGTAGCCCTTGGAGCGTACTAACTCAAAAAAAATTTTGGGATGTGTTCTTAAAATTATATTAATAGTTATAAATGGCTAATTATTCAGTATTTAGGTATGATTTAAGGTGAATATAATACCATTTTTTCATTTTTTTATCTGATGAAAGTTTATTACTGAGTCATTATTGTTATTGACTTTCTATATAGTATATCTAGTGACTAGTACTTATAGACTGCCGTCATAACTATCAAATATCAATCTTGCTTTAAAAATCGAAGTCTAAGTGACTAAAAAAAAAAATTGCATACTTTAGGTAGTTAGGTGTAACATTTCGTAAGGTGTTTATAAGCACCCAAAACACCTCACTCTCGCGTATGTCTCAGATAAGTGGGTGTAAACTGTAGAGCAACTTATTGGTTTTTGGTATAACTAACTGGCCAATTTTGCGATTAGCTCATCTGTTGTAAGTATAAATGTAAACAATTAAATTTATAAATGTATACGAAAAAACGACCGATGATCAATAGAAAACAACACAGTGTTTAGTGTTGTATATAATATTACTTTAAATTTAGATTCAATAATAACTCTCTGGTTCCAGAAAATGGTTGTAAACGGATTTCCAAGAATGACTTTTTTATACTAATTTAATTTTTTTAGTGAATACAAAATCCTATGTAAAATGTTTGATACAATTTTCAAATCTGTATTAATAAAAGTTTTAGAATAATTATAAAATAATCTATAACGAATGAATTTTTAGTGAAACTGATCTATTTTACTATGTTTGATTATTTTAAGCACTTAAAATAAAAATCTTCGGAACAAATTATTATGATAGTATAAATATTATTTAGGTTTTACTACTTTAGGTACACGAAGAAGCTTGCGTACAAATTTAATTTGTATAAACAATGATTATGAATTTATGTGATAAAATAAAAAAATAAAAAAATCTTACATTTTAGGTAAAGAGTTATTTGAATCTTATAAATGTCTATTCATGTGTGTGTGTGTGTGTGTGTGTGTGTGTGTGTGTGTGTGTGTGTGTGCGCGTGTGTGTGTGTGTGTGTGTGTGTGCGTGCGTGCGTGCGCGCGTGTGTGTGTGTGTGTGTGTGTGTGTGTGTGTGTGTGTGTGTGTGTGTGTGTGTGGGTGTGTGTGTGTGTGTGTGTGTGTGTGTGTGTGTGTGTGTGTGTGTGTGTGTGTGTGTGTGTGTGTGTGTGTGTGTGTGTGTGTGTGTGTGTGTGTGTATTTAATATACCTATACAAAACTTCAAAAACAAATACAAATAATTTGAGTATCCTATAACTTATTAGTGAATGAATTTTTTTTCTAGATTTTGATATTTGATATTTTAGTTTATATTTAATAAAAAAAAACTAAAAAACTGTATTTCGTGAAAATGTATTTTTAACTTTAAACAAGTAAAAAATATTTATAATTAACGAACAATTTTTTATTTTATTTATTTTTTTTCTTGTACTCTTAATATATAATATAAAATAATAAGTCTATTAATTTTTAATTTCTTATATCAAAAATTAAGAATTATATTCAACAAAACTTCTAAAAAACAAGATATTTTACTAATTCTAAACCCATAACATTGTACCAAATAGACAAAAGAGAGACATTTTTTTTTTTAATACTTGTGAAGTTTGTGAGATATAATTGGTCATGTTTTATGAAAATGTTGAGTTTAAGTACTATTATTTTTGGTGTTACGGAAAAATTTACAAAAATGCATTTTAACATTTACATTTCATAAAATTTTTTTTGTCGGCACTTTTTCTCATTTTTTACTAGGGTAAAATTATAAATAATTTCATACATAAGTCACTTAGGAGTTGAGACGCATTCATTACATGCATATTATTGTTTAGCTAAATTGTTTATTTTTTTTATGCGATAAATCGTTTACTAAATCGTGACTGGAAAAGTTTTTATGCACAATATTAGTATTAATATGGCAATTTCGTTACTTCTACTTAGTTTATAAATACATATGTAATATACATATACCTGTGTATATATAGTACATAGGTACTACTAGTTGTAGTTATATAATAATACTTTGACAAATACATTTTTGTATGAAATTTTACTAGATTTCAGATCACAATCAGTCACACAGTTAAAAGAATAAATTATGAAACTCAAGTATCTAGTATTTAAAGAATTATAATTTATAGCATATACACTTCATAAATCACTTGGATCCGAAAAATTAAGAATGATAACTTAAGAAACATACTCACTTATTATGCATTTATATAAAATAATGTTGTGTAATAAACTGAATCTGCAGAAAATCAAAACAGAAATCACCTCTATTAATTTAAATACTGACTGTCTTCAGATATTTTTCTACGAGCCTTTAAATATAAAAATCTCGAATTTATAATGTGTAATAGTGTTTAAACTAATTAAACCCCACTCAATTTTTTATGTTTATGATATAAAGATTATTGTTATTTGTATTTATTAGCTAAGCAAATAATTATTATAAACGAATTTTGTCATTCGTCATTCCATACGTCATTTCTTAGGTACATACATATTTAATTTGGTCATAACTATTAATGCTAATGCTATCACTGTATTGTTATAAAATTAACTTGTGAAATATATTCACGGATTATCGTAAACATTTTATGGCTTCACTTGTACTATATAGAAATTATTTACTTAAGTTTAGTTTACAATAATAAAATCTAAATGTTTCATGGAAATGTTGGTATTTAAATAAATTATTATAAGAAATTGGAATCTTGTTGGTGATACCTTTGGTAGGTAGTACCTTTTACTACCTATTAAGTGAAAATCGCTGTATATAGTTTTAATATTTTGTGTTATACGTTACTTTTTTTTTGAAAAATGTGTTGTTGTTTATGATTTGGCAGCATCTCTTCACTAATATGACTTTACTGAATACCACACATTTTAAATTGAAATAATCTTCTGAGATCACGATGAAGAGGACAATTATACAGAGAAAATAGTGAAAGTATATTCTATCTCACTATTTAATTATTTGACAAATCACCATAAGGAAAAATAATTTCCAGGAGAATAATAAAATACATAATACACTATTTTTGTAAGTTTTTTTCTCATAGTCTTGTTCTCTAAAAAAATAGATCCCCGAGTAATGTTCGTTAAGAGGGATGTAAATTATACATAGTTTATTTTAGAGGCTTATATGTCACACGTAGGTACTCATAAATCATGCAGGGACTCTTTGGAGTCTTTGGTCTTTACAACCATATTTATTTATTTATAATGAGTACCTAATTAACACATCACTGATTTGTTAATTATGGGTATAATATGATGAGTTCTTGACTTATGAAAACAGGACCATCAACATTAACCCTTAAAAAATATGTGACCTCACTCAGTGAACTGGACTTTAAATAGGTACCTATTTAAAAGGTAAGGCATCGAGGATATTCTTAATTCTATAAGTATAAGTTTGAAGAAACTATTCTATTTTCGTTTTTGACAATTACGCAAATTTAAGCAGAATATTTTTTTTTTTTTTTTAATCTATAGTTATAGGTAAGAATATTAATATTTTAATTAATTTTCAATAAATTATTTTTAGAAAAATAAGGAATTCATTTCCTTTGAGTTTTGAGAACTGTATCTATATAGTTATCTAATGGAGTTTTTTTAAGCATTATAGACTATTTAGGCCATTTCTTGCCAATATAAAATTCTTCCACTCCTCTCTATTATATGCATCATGCATGTATTAGATATCCATGCCAATCTGGCCTTAACTCCTGAATATCTCTTTTGACTACGTCCAACCAATCTAATGGAGTTGCTATAAATAGATATTTATTAAGTAGGGGTGCCGTTTATATACGTGTTCACATTATTTATGATATTAATTTTATTACCTATATGCTAGACAAGTGGTACACTGGTACCCTTTACGTGGCTTGTGGGCCACAAACGGCCATTATATATTTTTGTGCGGCCCGCACAAAAATTTATAATACATTCTAAAGTCCAAAGCATCAAGAAATAAATTAAATAAATTCCTTCTTTAATGGTTTTATAATATTCTTTTGTTGTGAAGCTAATTTAGTAAATTAACATTTCTAAAAATAAGTACAAAAATCACTTGGGAGAAGATCATAAAATAAACAGAAAATTACAGTCCATTAATATCTAAACAACATTAAATCAAATAATGAACATACATTTAATATTTTAATAAATAAACTAGGGATACCAATAAACAAAAATTATTAGTATAAACTGTATTGCTTATAAAATTATAATTATAATTACAATTGTTTAATTTATTTGATTAGGTAGGTACTAACATTCAAAATGTGTGCGGCCCGAAAGTAATTTAAAAAATTAAATTTGGAAATTTCTTAAATTCTCGTGAGGATGGCTGTACTAGACTCATAGATATAAGATAATAAATAGTTTAGTTAAGTAAAAACACTAAGTCTTCAATCATAGAAATTCGATTATTTTGAGACTGATACGTTTCATTTACCATTCTGATTTGGACACTAGGGAATTTCGTATAAGAAAAAAATTGTTATTATAGTTTACTAACCCATCTTAATTCAGCCCTGATTTTATAATTTAATAAATTAATAAATATACGAGCATTAGCATATATTTATCCACTACTAAAGTTTAGGATTTAAAAGTCAAACGATGTTAAAATATATTGTCCTTATCTGCTCAGACTTGTTTTCTATAACGAATACCTACACACAAATATTGAATTAAACAATAAACAAATTATGTTATTTAATTTATTTATAATAGTTAAAGAAATACATTATTCAATCAATACATTTATTAGTTAGAAGGTAAATAATTACGTTTTACTAATCCAATTATTTTATTAACATTTTCATAATTGATTCATCAATGCTCTTGAAAATATTGTTGTTTTTATTTCTGTAAATAAATTAATTATAATTTTGTTTTACGTCATAGCAATTACTATTATTATCATATTTAGTAAATTATTATTTATTAACTATTATTTTTATTAAATCTCAGAGATAACATAATTGTAAAATAAAGTCATATTTATAAATGATGAAAATATTACAATCATTAGTACAATTAAATATTTAAAGAAATATAATAAATTATAGGTGAGCAATGAGGATGGGCGAATAGGCTATTTTCGGCCAATCATGAAATTTCAAGAAAGGGCCAATTGAAAATAATATACATGCAAAATGCAAATGTATGACTTCCATGCAGTACTAAACTAATACAAAAATAACAAAACAGTTCAATTACATTATGCATTTTTGAAATTATTTAAAAATGATTTTCTGCAATATTATTTTTTAAAAATTTGTTCATCAATGGCTCAAATCTATTTATAATTATTCCTATTTTGTATCGCTCTCTTGAGTATGTTTATCAAGTAAACATAAAAACTACATGATTAACAATTATCTATTACTCAAAAGGTGGGTTTACACGGCGACAGTATTAGCTGTCATGAATCATGACTCATGATACAACGGTCATATTCAGTGCCGGATTCAGCCACCTTAGGCTGTTAGGAAAATGCCGCCTCAAAATCATGCAATCATTTTTTTAAAGTTTGAGTACTGTCCCGCGTCCGTATGCAATGTAAACATAACAATAATAATCGTTATCGTAAGTTGACGATGACGACAAAGAAAAATTGAAAAAAACAAAAAAAAATCGCAAAATAATGATAACGTTCGATTCCTATAACAAAAGAGTAAATAATTTTTCGTTTGTTTATATAGACGAAAAAAGAGAAAAAATTTACCGCCCCCAAATTTTTCCGCTCTAGGCTACAGCCTAGTTAGCCTAATGGTAAATCCGATACTGGTCATATGATTATACGACATTTGCTGTCCAGGGACGGCGCCAAGGGGGGCAAGGGTAGACACAAATGAAATATTTACCATGTGACTATTACCACCACCCAAAAGCTTGGATGAACCATGTAATTTTTAGTGAAAGGTTTTTCAACGTTTTTGTGTCATCTGTAAAAAAAATTCAGAATAAAAAAGGAGTACCAAAAATAGCTGTACTTCTACTTGATAATGCTCCTTTACACCCCTCAGAAAAGGAAAATTATTTTAAATAAAAAAAAAGCGAAGACTGATAACTTCATACTTAAGCTCTGGTTTTATTGTATTCAATATTAAGGATGAATATTGTATAACATTATTGTATGTATATGTATATTTCTAATTATAACTAAATAAAACATTTCATTCTTATAAAAAGTCTCGATAACTGTGGTTTTCATTCATCCGTGTGACCCCCTCCCCGACATTACCCCGAATAATCGAGGTTCCACAATATATATATATATATATATATATACCATGTCATAATAAAAACATAATTAAACATACCTAAAATAGTATCTAATGACTATTTTTTCTTTTTTCTTTTTTTTTTCACGGAGTTGTTCCAAATACCCTCCTGAGTGTCAACGCATTACCCGATTTTTAATTTATTGAAGTTTTATAAAATTCATTATCGACAACAGATTAATAAGCACTTCTTTTGTATCTGTATTCATTTTTAATACAAATATATTTATCATTAATTTTATTACCGCTAGAAAAATTTTCAATACTTATTCCGAAAATAACCGTTTTTTATATTTACTTGCCGATCACATTTAACGAAAAAAATTTAAATAAAAAATTCTACATATCATCCGAAGGTAAAATAAACAATCAATCACGGGCGAAGCAGTGACGGCCCGTCGGCCGTCACTGACGGGGCTCCGGGCTAGTATAATAAGAGATAGTATAATATGTATAATAAATAATATTTATTTCTGTATCACAATCATATATATTAAGGTTATTAATTAGTTTAATATCAATGATCACAATCGTATATTCTGGTGTCCACTGTCCGGTATCTAAAGGTACGGTCTGCAAGGCGCGACACGCCGTGAATGTATGTTTTCACAGAAATCGTATAATCTGGTCTGCCAGAGCCAGACGCGACAGGTCGCGGCGTGCAAACTTTTGGTCGCCGCGGCCGACGACACTGCTGCTGCAGAAGCAGTGTACACGCGACCTATAACGACGACACCATGTCAAAAGTTACATTTTCGCCGTCTGATGACGAAATATTGGTCCAAGAGGTGCAAAATAATCCTATATTATACAATATAGGAGCTGCGGATTACAAAAATATTATAATAAAAGATAATATATGGAACCATATATCGATTAAAATTGGAAAACTTTTATCTTTTTATTAATAGGCTTTTTAACTCGATTTCCAGGTTGTGCAGTTAATTTTTCTTCAACCAAAGATATTATAAAGTTAAATTGTTTATAATTAATCCGAAAATATTCACGAAATTTGTCGTGGTTCAGTGGTTGTGTATTAAGTGTCGATTGATCAATATTTCAAAACATCCTTCACTTTCACGATTTTTAAATATATCGCCGGTTTTTTTTTCTTTGACGTCAAATAAGAAAAATTAGCCTCATCGTCATCCTCATCCATCAATAGCACAGTTAAAATATTATTATTATTAAAAATCAATTTATCCATTGTTATAAATTATTATTTAAATTTCAGAATTTAAAATATACTCTTGTAGTGGCAGACGGCAGTGGCTAGTGCGTACTGCGTACACGATTGAACAGATTTAGAACCGCACTGACAATAGTTCTGTTTGTGATAACTGGCAGAAAAAAATTATATTATCGTCGCGACATGTCGCGTCTTGGAAACCACACTTGTCGCGGCGACTGTTCTGTCTGTTCATAGCCATCGGTAGCGGCGACATGTCGCGCCTTGCAGACCGTACTTGATTCTAATATTGGTAAAACCATAACCTCAAAATTACTGTTGTATTACCAACGTTTGAATATTGTATAAGGTTAGTGCAGTTCTTGTTTGGCTGTGTTGTACCAATTGCTTTATTATGGGTTGTATTCAAAACAAAGTTTTCTGATTTGTAAATTTGTTATTTATTTGATTATTTATTTATTTCACCATTTGCAAAATTACTTTAAAAAGTTCTTACAATTTAAGATTAATAGGTCATCTGTTCTTAAGAATAGCTTCTCCAGTAAATTCTAGTTTCTCTTGCAAAATAATGAATAAATGTGTATCACAACGTATGTTGAATGATATGTTTTTGACACATGAACTGTGAATTCACCAAAAGACTCGTCTGTAATGAAAGTGTCTATTTGTTTTGTTTGAAGTGTTTCTTAACTGTAAAGTAATATTTTATTTTGGTGCGATTTTTGTGCGAAAATATGGTCGAAGATTATCGAACAGGTTTTGGGCAAATGGACATCGTTGATGATGACAACATGGTCCGATTGCCGCGACAGCGTATTGTCGATATGTATAAAAACGCCATGTCGCGCGTTCGCGTTTTAGAAGCAAAGGCAAACGAAGGTACTATTTTTTCATTGCGATTTGTGAACTGCATACAAATAACTTTACATAAATTCATTCTTGTTTACGTACTTAATACGACAAAGTGATAAATACTTACGGCTTTAAAAACAATAAAAAATTTAAAAACAAAAAAAAACAATTATGATTTTTTTCTTTCAACACAATGACTGCGAATTAAGCTTTTTTCTCCAGACTGTGGGTATATACCTTTAAAAGGTAGGTCACTACAAATGTGTTTTTTTGGGAGTTCATATCCGTAAGTAAAAAAAAACATGTTTGTTTTGTCTCAATCGTTTAAAAATTGAGCAGCTCAAAACTCATTATCTGACTGAAATAATTTTTATGCTATGTACTATTTTTCAGCTACAATATGTAGTAGGTGTAACAATAGGTGTGACAAAAGAGAACGTACTGATCAAGCATTTCGAGAATTAGTATTACGAGAAAAATATTTATTAAGAAAATTGGCTATTAAAGAACAAGAAATACAAGATTATTCTGTAAGTATTTTAACAAAATTCACATTGAATATATTTAATCAATGTATAATAATGTAATGAATTATCTTTATTTAGTTTAGTTTCAGAATTATATTATATGGAAGAAATATTTTTGCTTTATTTGTTATTCAGAAATGTTGAATTTGTTCTTCATATTTTCCATTATCTGTTTATTACACAGATATCTTCTACTAAAATTCTATAAGGTTAAATATATTTTACATCATATCCAGTTTATTGTCTTAAAATGTATTGCTGATAAGTGATTAATTCTTCAATCATTACATATTTTTAAATTAAAATATATAAAAAAGAATTAAAAAAATGTTTTTATGAAGTATAATAAACCTCATACTAGAAATTAATACATATCTCACTAGATTAAAATATTTTATCAATAATATTTAATTTTTCAATATTCAATTTACAAATTTATCATAAATTATATCAATGATAAAGGCAATTTGTTATTTATTTTGAATATGTATTTTTCAATTCACTTAGGTAGTATACTAAAATAAAAGTTGATATTTTTTTTTTATCTAATAAAATATACAAATTATACTATTATAAAACATTATTAAATTTATGTAACACCTATTACATTTATGCATTATGTTTGTATTTCACATTTTTATCGAATAGTGATTATATATCAAGAATCAGTCAATTTATATTTAAAATTCTACATTTTGATATATTCCCTAACAATTAATTTGTTTTATGTTTATATTTATTTAATATTTAACATAGTATGTATTTATTATTGTGGATTAACAGTGATATTTCATATATAGAATATATAGCACAAATGTAAACAAGTTTTTAAGAATAAAGAATAGGTATCTATTATGAATCATTAAAATATTCATATCGTGTAAATGATTCATATTAATAGTCTTTCTGTTTATAAAATATCAAGAATATATCTTTTTTTCATTTTTAAAGAAGTAAGAAAATTGATTTATTATTTATAGGCACAACTATCAGCTTTGCGCAATTCTGTTCAAAGCAAATCACTATTGTCACTGAAATGTCCATTACAAGATCCAGCAGTCAATCTTTTGATTCAACGATTACGGCAAGATTTAAGTGCTACAAAAACTCGATTAGATGAAACTCAAAGTGAATTAAATGCCTGGAAATTTACACCAGATAGGTAATTTTACTATATAAACTAAAAAATAACAAGTTATTTAAATTTAAATATTTATATTTTCAGTAATACTGGGAAAAGACTGATGGCTAAGTGTCGTTTACTGTACCAAGAGAATGAAGAACTTGGTAAAGTAGTTAATAGTGGCAGAGTAGCTAAACTTGAAGGTGAACTGGCTCTGCAGAAAAATTTTGGTGAAGAAGTTAAAAAATCACAATCAGGTAAAACTTCAATGATAAATAAGTTTTTTATTGTTTTAAATCTTAATTAATCTCATAATTTGTTCAATAGAATTGGATGAATTTTTACAAGACTTAGATGAAGATGTAGAAGGTATGCAAAGCACTATATACTTTTTGCAAAATGAACTTCAAAAATGTAAAACTTCAGTAAATACTAACAGTACCGATAAAAAAGAAGCTAATCCAAAAACTGTGGTTAATGGTATCAAAAAAGAAGATATAAATTCTACAGAAACACCTCAAGTAACACCAGTTGAAGTACCAACACAACTGGTTAAAACCAAACCTGATAGCAAATCAGATAAACACAACAAATCTAAAGATTCTAAGCATTCAAAAGATTCCAAAAGTAATCTATCAAAAGTTAAAAAATCACGACCTGTTGTGTTAGAAGGCACTGATCAAAGTGAAAATAATCTTAAAGTGCATAGAAGCAAACACAAATCAGATAACAGTAAAAGTGAAGAAAAGCGAATTAAGTCTGAAAAAAGGACTCACAAAAAAGATGAAGTAGTTCATAAAAAATCCAAAAGTGAACGACCCAAAAGTACTGAAGTTAAAATATCTCCTGTTGCAGTAATCAATGGACTACCTAATGGTTCATAACATTGTTAAATTTTATATTTTATTGTTCTCAATCAATGTTGATCGAAAATACCTATTGAATTATTTTTTAATGTTACTTTTATATATTTAGGTTTGAATAAAAAAACAAAAATCATAGATTTACTCGAGAAATATTAATTTTTTAATATTTATACTTAATGAGAACTTCAATTTGATGATAGCCATGGCATCGTATATTTTTGATGCTATGACCAAAAAGATATTTAAACTATGTGGGTTTATGTAATAAAATAATTTTTGAACAAATTGTAAAATTGAAAAAAATTGTTGACAATATTTTAATTGAAATGAACTTGTGAAGTTTTACATAAATATTACATGTTGCATAATAAGTTCATATTCTATAGAAAAAGGATGCTATTATAATTGTCATGTCAACTTGATCATAATTTTGAAACAAAAATAGTATTTAAACTGGATGAGATTTGTCTGCTTATTTCGTTCCATAGCAGGTAAAAAATAAGTCTAAAAATAGGTACCCCCCTAACTGCTAATATACAGACATTAAAATATTTAGAATGTTTAATGTTAATTACTTGGAAACATAATAAAAGTGAGTAATAAATAAAAATGTTAAATATTTTTAACTTTGGTACACTTGTAAAATGTGTAAAAATTATGTTGCCTCTATGGTCCATAGAAGGTAATTCTACATAAAAGATGGAAATTCGTTTTTTTTTTTACCTCAGAATATCTAATCAAAATATTTGGGACACCAAATTTATTGTAAAATTATAATATTTTAGTGGTAAAATTAAATTATAATATAAAATATATGTTGATAGTAAAATAAAAATACTTGTAAAAATCTGGGTATGAATTACATCAAAGTCTTTCTCCTTACACAATTTAAATGTGGCCAATGTATTAATTTTAAAGGGATGAATCATATTTTTTTAATTAAATAATTATGATAAATGAAAAAAAACCTTCAATATATTATACTGGAATTAAAATTTAATAAAAATCGACTAATAATTCTAGAAATTATTTCAATGATGTTCTTTAAATATTTGAGAAAACTTGTAATACATTTTCTGATATTAATATAAAAAAAAAAAAAAAATTACACGACAAAAATATTCTAAGTTTTTGCTAAAAGGGTAATAAAAAAAAAAATTATTGTTAAGTCTGTATAAGTTTTGTTTAAATTGGAGGACATTTTATATTTTAAGTCTATGCCCATCAAATAGATTAAATAACTTTAGTCCGTTTCATGAAAAGAATATCGTGTACATGATATTATACCTTTTTTTCAAAATATTTGGAAAACTTGCGTAGTAGAGAAAAATAATTTCTTTGCAGTTCACATAGAAAGGTATCTCTAATCATTCAAAGTGGCTGAAGATAATGTAACTGTGGTACAAATTATTCTACCGATAAAAGTTCTCTCGGAATTTTATAAAAAAAAAATGGCATTCCACCGGCGTAGCTGTTAACAGTGTATAAAATGTGATAAAATAATAAAATCATCAATAGATAATAACATCAAATCACAGATATGAAATAGTTTGAAGCATTTGATAACAATTATTATTTTTCTATTCCCAGTTCAACACGTTTCTGTTGGTTAATTTATACGTTAATGCTGCAGACTTGTAATTAGTTCATAGTTGTTTTAAGTGTTCTACGACTTCGCCTAAAATGCCTACTGTTAATATTAAAAGAGATCTCCTTTTTGAGGCTCTAGGAACTTCTTACAGTAAGTATTTTCAATATTTTTTCTGTTTTTACAAATACAAATTATTTAGTTAATCTGTAAAAATTCTACATGATGTTACTTTAGCTAGACATTCAAATGAGTTTTTAAACATCTTCTCTTTAAATATTCGCCATTGTCCACTTTATGGTTTTTCATTTTCAGATCTTTTCGAATTAAATTAAATTATAAATCTCTTATGTCTTCTGTATCTTCTTGATCAATATTTAGTACACCAAGGCACCTTGAGTCTTGACTATCTTGTCAGTTCACAAGTTGTTCTTTTCTTTGATTTTCATGTCTAATTTATTTTATTTAGCTGGAATATTGTGACCTTTATTTTTATTAAATAAATCTAAAAAAACTATAATATTTTAACCAATGTTTTTATTTTAGCTGATGACGAATTTGACAATTTGTGTATCTCGTATGGTTTGGAACTTGATGAAGTGGTAAATATTTTTTATTTGATCAAGTAATTAAGGCATTATTTTTTTATGAGAAAATATTATTTTTAGACTTCTGAAAAACAAATGGTCACCAAAGAACAAAATGAGTCAAAATCTGAAGGTGCATCCGATGATATAATATATCGAATCGATATACCAGCTAACCGTTATGACTTATTATGTTTGGAAGGTTTAGTGGATGCACTTCTAGTATTCCAAAAAAAGCAAGTGGTATACTATATTTTATAATTTTGTGAAATTATAATTTTATTTTATTATTTTAGAATGGAAATACCACGTTTTAGAGTTCTCCAGTCGAAAAATCCCAAAAAAGTAATAGTTAAACCGAATGTAAGTTTTATTTTCATTGTATGTTTAATAAATAATTGACTTCATAAGGTCTATAATCATTGACCATATTTAATATATTTCTTTTTATTTATCAATATTATTTTTACATTTATAGACCAAGCAAATTCGTCCATATATTGTTGCAGCTGTGTTGAGAGATATCTCATTTAATCCAGCGAGATATGCGAGTTTCATAGACCTACAAGATAAATTGCATCAAAATATTTGTAGGAAGCGATCGCTTGTTGCTATTGGAACCCATGATTTAGATACTATTCAAGGTCCATTCATTTATGATGCTTTACCTCCTGAAGATATTAAATTCAAAGCTTTAAATCAAACTGAAGTGCACAGTGCGGTTGAATTAATGGATATTTATTCGGTAAATAAAAATTTAAAGATAAAAAAGCACTTTTATCACTTTTTTGTTCTTAGACTCATGCTCAATTGAAACAATATCTTCATATTATAAAAGACAGTAGTTTATATCCAGTCATTACAGATAATAATGGAACAGTATTATCTATGCCACCTATTATAAATGGTCATCATTCAAGGATTACTTTAGAGACCAAAAATGTATTCATCGAATGTACAGCTACTGATTTAAAAAAAGTATATGCATGTTTTAAATATGTTTTTATTGCGATTTTCATTGTTTGATTTATGTTTCAGGCAAATATTGTTTTGGATACAGTTTTGTGTATGTTTAGTAAATACTGTTTAAACAAGTATACTGCTGAACGATGTGAAATTGTATATCCAGATGGATCGATAAAGTTATATCCTGAGCTCAAATATCGCAAGGAAACAGTAAATCGAAAAAAAGTGAATTCTTATTTAGGAATTAGGTATGATGTAAAATGAAGCTAATAGTATAAAAATATTCATTGATACCATATTCTTGCAGTGAAAATTTGGAAAACTTATCGTCTGCTTTGTCGTCTATGTGTTTAAAATCAACAATTTTGAAAGAATCTGATGGAGTTGCTGTTGAAGTTCCACCAACTAGACATGACATCATACATGCATGTGATTTGTATGAAGATGTTGCCATTGCTTATGGTTATAACAACATACCTAAAACATTTCCTAAAACATCGACAATTGGCTCTCAACTACCTATTAACTCTTTAACGGACAAAATCAGGAATGAAATTGCATATTGTGGTTTCAATGAAGTATTGACATTTTCTTTAGTAAGTTTATGAATTATTATTTTAATTTTCTACTATCCACGTGTAAACAACCCAGTTTGCATTTGTAGACTGTAAGGGTATGCTAACCGGACTAATTTCAGTTCTCATCATTTATTTCCTTGTCAGCTGTAGTATTGTAGTAATTTTTGATTTTAAGTGTAGAGAAATTGTTTACAAATAACTTTTTATTACAAAAAAATACCAAAGAAAATGAAAATAAACTTATTATTTTGTATTTAAACACTCTGTTTGAGTCAATAAATTTTTTAGGAATTATTTCTTGAATGTGATAATGTGTAACTTGATTTCAAATGTAAAATCACAATGAATTATTAGCTTATAAATATTTTATATTTAAATATTTTTTTATGGATTTAGTGTTCAAAAGATGATGTGTCTACAAAACTTCGTAAACCATTTGATTCTGACCAAACTGTATGCATAAGCAACCCAAAAACATTGGAGTTTCAAGTTGCTCGTACAAACCTTTTATCAGGGCTTTTGAGAACAACTTCTGCAAATAAAAAAATGCCTTTACCTATGAAATTATTTGAAGTCACAGATGTGGTTCTTAAAGATCCTACTAAGGGTAAATAAGTGTAGTGATTGTAAATAATATCTATATTTCATATAGTTAATAATTTTGTTATAACATTTTTTTTTTTTATCAGAGGTTGGAGCTCGTAATGAAAGACGTGTATGTGCCATATATTATGGAAAAACACCGGGTTTTGAAATAATCCATGGTTTAATGGACCGACTAATGCAAGTGCTGGATGTTTCATTTTCCTCAGATAATGGCAATACCTATCAAATTAAAGCTATTGATGGTAAAGATAGTAATACATATTTTTTATGCTTATATTGTATTTTCAAGTTCAATATTTATTTTAGATGAAACTTACTTCCCTGGACGATGTGCACAAATTATTTATCGTGGAAATGTCATTGGTTTAATGGGTGTTCTACATCCAGAAGTAATATCAGCCTATGAACTAACTATGCCATGTTCAGCATTTGAAATTAATCTTGAACCTTTTTTATAAAAAAAACTGTTAAAACATTGAAATGAAATAAAATATTTTAATAACTTTGAATTGGACATATTTTAGTATTTTATCAATCTATTCTTGATAAAAGGTATTTAAGCTTACAAATATTTATTAAATATTTACATATATGTATTTGATTACATTTAATAAACAAGTAATAAACCAACTACCAATATCCGAAAACTTTATTTAATATTTTACATTTTGACTGTATTAATTGAATGTTTATTATTAAAAAAAAAAAAAAAAAAAAAAAAAGGGCTTTTTATTCTTAAATAATATAATTATATTAAACTGTACATTTGGTTAGGAAAAAAAAAACAATAAATTCAGTCTTACTAACTGGGTTTTGTCTGGTTCTTTTTTAATCAATTCTTCATTTATGTTAAAAAAATACTTCATTCTAACAGAACATCTAAAAATAAATTGCCATATGAAAATTGTAATCCTACTATATTAATGTTTGTATATTTTTAGTAATATACATATAATTATAGTAATATATAATTTATTATATATTACTATAATGTACTATATGTACTATAATATACTATATGTATAACATATAATTATACATATAGTAATATACATATAATTCAATGATGTAACAGTTAGAAAAATTAAAATGTGAATAATTTTATATTTGGTTTTAAAGAATGAAAAATCCTAAGATAAAGTATTGGTAAAATATTCAAATATTAATCTATTTAAGTTTTTGAATTAAAATAAAACAATAATGACTGTTATCATTAATTTTGAATTTTACATTCAGTCATTTAAAGAGGTTGTTAATATATAATGAAATTACTTATAACTTAAATACCTAAATATGAGTACACTTTTAAAACATAGTAAGCTTATATCAAGTTTTTAGTTTGTAAAATAGGAAATTTAAAACTATCAGGAGACATCGATGAAAACTTTGCTGCTTTCCTTATTCAGTCATTTAAGTTAAAATTTTACCTTTATACCTACATAGTAATCAATTCATCAAGTAATATCTGTATTGTGAGCATATATTATTGAAAAATGTGTATAAAATTTAGTTTTCAAATATTATTGTTACAAAAAAATATGAATATTGCTTTGAAATTCAATTGATTTTTTTTTTTAACGTTCATTTCAGATTAAAATTTGTTTGAATAACGAGAAGCTTAGTTCAATTCTGGTTTGTGTAAATCTATAAGTTCAGTTTACCTTCAAAATTCATAATATCTTAAGCATATAACTTTAAAAATGTTGGTTGAATAAATATCAAAAGATGTATTTATTTTTAACATAGGTAAAATATATTTGATGCGATAATATGTGCATATTTAGGTCAAAAAAATATTTTATAATAATAATCATTCAATGAAAAAAATTCACAGATAATTAAATACTAAAAACCTAGATTAAAAACTAAAATAAGAAAACAGTAACAAAAATAAGTCTAATTTTGTTTACATAAAATAAAAACAACTAATAGGATAAAATTTGAGAGTATTTTGTTAACCATTACAAAATGCACTCAAAAGTTACAAAACAAATAAATACTCTACTATCATACTACTTTTAGGTACTTAGTAGCTGAAAAATATGTATTTATATAACATACTGCCATATATAAATATAAAACGGTAGCCTTGAATAATAATAAAAGTAATAATAATAATAATAATAATAATAATAATAATAATAATGACGATAAAAAATAAATTGGTAAACATTTTCGTATCATTTCAATAAAAAAAAATATACATATCAATATCCAACAGTTTCTGCAATAAATTTTAAAACATGTCAGTCTTCAGTATTGTCTGTCTTTTAATGAGCCCTGTGGTATGTATTTTATTTAAGAAAGAAATACAAATGGTTTTTTTTTCAATACTCAGTAGCGAGAAATTGGAATGTTTTGTTCTAACTTTATCATATTTTAGTAAAAATTTTTTATCTAAATATATTATCAAAGTCGACTAAAAGTGCTTCAATCACCATATTTTGTTGCATTAGATCAGAAGCCATATTTGTTGATTCAGTTTCTGGCCACATAAGGGTAGGTCCAAAAACAATTGCTAAATTTGGTATATGCATTCGGTTAAATTCTTTGTAACTCGTGACTCTAAATACATCATGAAATTAATATACATAATACATAAATAAAAAAATATTATCTTACTTCAACAAGTGATTCAATAAGAATTTCAGAGTGTCATAATTGGGTCCAGGTAATGATTTAGTAATGTCACGAAAATGTAACAATTTGTCTTTGCGACTATGACTTACTGAAAAATAAAAAGATTTGATAAAATAATTTTACAATATATATATATATATATATATATATATATATATATATATATATATATATATATATATATATATATATATAGAGGAGACGGAGTGGCCGAAAGGAACTAAACATCACTGCTGACCACACTGTCACCTGTTCATACCACGGGCGGCTCTCTCTCTCTGGACAGGCGACTGTCTAGAAATAGCAGCCACCATCTCCCCTGTGCAGAAGGCAATGGGAAACCACTGCACAGTAACCCTTCCTTCCTTAGTAACAACTTCTCTTAGTTGCAAACCAACCCTCGGGTTGTAAAAAGAAAAAAATATATATATATATAGAGAGAGAGAGAGAGTTATAAAAATCATAAACTAAGTAAATTAATTAGTATTAAATATAAATACTATATAGGGCATTTTTTTTTTGTATTTGCAATTTTAAAACTATATAATTTTACTATTTAATATTTATAATTTTGTAATATATTTCAAACTTCAAATTGTTCAATACAAAGCTCAGTAAGATAATAACTGAATGAAAATTGTAAAAACAATTATTTGACTTGACAAAAATTTAAATATAATAGATTAAGGCTAAATATATTATTTATGACATACAAGAAATGGGTAAAATAAAAAATTAAATTAAAAAAAAATATATTTAGGGCTAAGATAATTTGTTTATTACATCGATATAGGCTGGCAATGTAAAATATATTATATTATCATAAATTATAGATATTATAGAGGTAAGCCAATATACGCATTTAGCGCAAAGATAAAAAATGAGCTATGAACATGCAAGTTTCACTATATTTATTATTTAATTATTAGATAAATATTGTAGTAGACAATTTGAATGACGAATAGTATAACTAATATTAAAATAATCACAACAGTCTTATCAATTTTCTACGAATTCACTGTCATAAAATATATATATATATATATATATATATATATATATATATATATATAACTTATAAACTGCAATAATAAGCAAGAAGTTACCAACAACTAATATTAATAATAATTTAATGTTTAAGAAATGTTGAATTGCAATACATCAGAATTTAATCAGAAAAACTAAGTTAAAGTTCAATCATCAATAATCATAGCTTACATTATATTCAGGTCTAATTTAAAATTTTGGTAAGCAGAGCAATCAAATAAATTAAATATTTAAATTAATTAATTTCTCAATTACAATTTTTTTTTTCACTATTTGAAATTTTGCAAGTCATTTCATACCTATTATTATAATCAAATGTACTTACTTCCTGCAGATATGGCTTTGGCAAAAGCACCATAAGGTATCAGTGGTTCTTTGAGTTCTCTAAAAAATAACTTAAGAGCACCAGTCAAAACATGAACGTCCTGTTCCTGATCAAGTATTGAAAGATTATTTTGATCAACTTGTAGTCTTATTTTTTGAACCTGAGATAAATTGCCAGATGCGCGGTATATGCCATCGGTTTTTAAATTTTCTTCAGTTCTCTCAATAGCTGCTATACAACGTTGTACAAAATCTGGGACACGTAATTCATCTGTACCAACTACATGGTTTAATAAACATCCAAATGCAGGTTCATCTAAAATCAAATAAATAATGAACAACTTACAAAATAATCATTAAATACATATTGAGAAAGGTAATACCTTTCCATATTCCTTTTTTAACTAGCGAATCTATTGTAGGTCTTCGATGGAAAAATTTGAGTAGGCGTGCTTTAATTTTTGTCTGGCGATCCCCATTGGTTGATGTTAAATCTTCCATACTTCCTCCTTCTTTTACTAATGAAAAGGCAGTTTTAATATTATTAACAATTGATAAATAAAACCAAGAACTAGCCATTTTTTATCTTATCTCTAACTTACAGAAAAATAAGCAAATACATTTATCATTAGCTGTACATAAAATAAAAATGAATCAAAATTATCACTGAATGTGTTGCAATATTTATTAAACTTAATTGATAAAATCTACTGTTTTTCCTGTTTCATTATCTAGACCCTTCACAGGATATGACCATGTACAGTAAATTAACTAGTGTATCCTAAATACTAACACAAGTTATTTAATAGTGACTTACATTTAATAGATTTGTTTCTACCTAGTTTATTGTTTTTTTCAGTATCAAGCAGTAAGTCTTTGGTGAGTGTATTTGGTGAACGAGGACTGTTATCAAAACCAATTGGCTAAAATTAAAAATTAAATATTTTATTACAACACATAAAGTTAATCTTTGACAAAAAAATAACTAACCAATTTTGAAATAGCAGCTTGAATCGCATACAGCCATGACTGAGCTTGGACATTACATTCGTTTTGGAACAATACCTGGGTATCTAAAATTGTACTGATAATATACACATTTTTACGGCTAGACAATTTATTAGCTGGATAAATTACAGCACCATTTAAATCTATACAAATTTCAGGCCGACCGTTACCATTTTTCTGTAAAACATTAAGGAATGAGTATACTTAAGGTAAAGTATTAAAAATAAATTTTTATAAATTACCACTGCTGCGAATGATTTAACATCTTTGAAAAAAAGTAAAAACAATTCGGTAAGGACTACATGTGATGTTGTCCAATTTTTTCTAAGCCGCTTACCATTTTCTGTCATTTTGGTCCGGTTTAAAGTTCCCTCTTTTAAAATACACTATAAAATAGTTCAAAAATAATAAATCCTCAACAATGTTTATATCAATTAAAATGTAAACAAAATAAATAAAGACAATAATTACCATATGACCATTGCATAATTGAGGCCAGTTTCGAGCAACATTTACTTGAGGTGATAAATTTCTACAAATTTACATTAAAAAAATTGAAAAATTTAAGTACACAAATATTCTTAATTAATATAAAATAATTACTTTAACTCAGAAGAATCATTTTTTTCATTATTTGTTTTTTCTTCAACTATAGTTGATGGAGAATCTTCTGAATCAGCTTTTACAGATGATTGGCTATCATTAGATGTATTGCTATAACTTGTTCCTGGTAATGTCCAAGATGATTCATTACTATTTTCTTCAAAATAATAAGAGCGACCCTCAAAATCTTTCGATGAAAACCACTGAACACAAAACATTTTATTTAGTATTAATTTTAAATTATATATTTTTGAAGAGTGGTCTAAAAGTTAGACGTATAAATACAATATTCTTTTTATCTATTTAAAATAAGTCTAACACTTTTCCTAAAACAACAAAAATAATTAACTTAGATACATTTAAATAAAGATTAAGACCTGTTCATCTTCAGATGAAGTCCTATCCAAAGCACTATCCATTAACTCATTTTTCCAAGCTACCACATCGGACCAACAAGGTTTTAAGAAAATAGTAACATTATTTTTTGGAAAAGATATTAAATCAGAGTCTTGTGGGTCATCATCATCAATTGTATTAAATGAAAATCTGCCATCATCCGACTGATCCATACTATAATATTCAAAATCTGATGCACTGGTCGTAGAGTCGAAATCGAATAAGGTATCAATTGTAGAATCCAAGATAGAGTCATAGCATACACTACATAAATTCCATGATTCTTCATCGACTGTATGTCGCAAATATTGTAACCATTTCAATACTGATGCTTCCATAATAACTCGATAAGATAACCAGCACCTTCGAGAGTCGGAGTAAAACTAATTGACACATGCTGACATCAATTGATGTAAAGCGCTTATTATCACTTATGACATCACACAATTAAAATGAAACAACTACCTACCACTTTTCACGAGCTACATTCATGTTCAACAAACGAGACGTAAGGCGATTGTTAGAAATAGATCTGTGAGAGATGTGTGCTCTTGGCTATATAGAATTGTTGGCATTTAAATGTCATACTTTAACCTATGTGTGTGTGTGTGTGTGTGTGTGTGTGTGTGTGTGTGTGTGTGTGTGTGTGTGTGTGTGTGTGTGTGTGTGTGTGTTATATATTGAATGAAACATAAACATCAATTGTCTATAACCTTGAAAAATAACGCAGAATAAATCTTAATTTTAATGAATCGAAGACAATTTGAATTACTTGGATCTCATATTATATTCTTTAAAAAAAAGTTTAATAAAAGTTAAAAGAATTAAATTAAAAACAATTTAATCACGTAAAAATAATCATAATATCTATAATAATAATTATTTTTGTTAATAAGGTTAAAGTGTTTCTATTCTTTCTTCATTTAAAGAAAATAACCAAACGAAGTATAATTCTTTAAGTAGATAATAAAAATTGGAAATCTACGAAAAAAAAACGCTAATCATTTATTCAATTGTATAAATACCAACCACTAGTTAACAGTTCATGTTTAATTTAATCAAATATAGAAATTATAATAAAGAAATAAATCTAGAACATTGAAATTTATTACTGACACCATTCAATTGAAAGATAGTATTTTTTAACAAAATGAATAGTATTTTATGAATGTTTAAAAATTATTAGCTGATTTCGGACATTATATAACTTAAAATTTCAACTAATAATAACTGTCAGTAAAAATTAAAATAAATACAAGGTTTAACTATTTACAATTAGCTACCAGATTAAAGTTTTTTCAATAAATCTTTCATGCTTAATCTAAAATTATCTAAAATGTAAAGTTCAGGATTCACATTTTTTTAAACACGTCCTTTATGATTAAAATTTAAAATTTCCTATCAATATTCATCAAATAGTCCACCAAACTTAAAATGTACATTATTATAAAACTTTCATAGGTCAGTAAGTATTTTGGAAAACGGAAAAACATTAACACATCGAATGAAAAACTAGATCAGTTTATAAAAAAATTGGATTAGATAATTTGTTTTATAAACGGAAAACCTTCACGAATGGTATAAAGGATAGTTAAGGCGCTAGTCATTTTTTAATTCTGTTCATAGAAGTTTGCGCATTAAGTTTTAGGAAGTGCTACATTTTGTAATTTGAATAGTTTATTTCAAAATTGTTGAAAAATCAGACACACAGACACCCCTCTCCCCCACACATAAGTAATGAACTCAGGAAGAGAATTCTACTTAAGGACTTTCTAGTTATTATTAGGCTTAAATCAAGTCACAATATATTTCTGTAAAATAAATAAGCATCTATGGTCTATGTTATAAATAATTGAATTACCTATATTGCATATAAACTAAGAGCATAATACATTACTCTTAGGGCTGAAACAGACGACCGGTTTTCGCCGGTTAGTTCTCGTCGGAACTCGCCGGCCGGCGCATTTCCCAGGCTTGGTGGGTACCTACCGGCGACCGGCCGGCGAAAAAACCACCGGTTCCCAGCAAATTACACATAAAATGATTGGAGTGAACACACGACCGGCCGGTTGTTACATTTCTTACATTATTTTGATGCCCGATTTGAAGATTTTAAAACTTAAACTTAACCCGAAAACTCATTCTAAATATGGGGCCATGCCCCTATACACATTTTAAAAACCATAATATTGTATTTAACAGCGAAGATTGAGTTTATGTAAACAATAAAATGATGATACTTGTTCTCATAAAATAAATATCATTCACTGTACCTTCTGTGAGTATTTATTTCTCATTGGTGTTTATTTTTAATGTAATTCAAGGTAGAAAGAATGTTCAAGATAGAACATTTCAGAAATGTATCATTGCGGTAAGTTGTAATATTCACATATATATGTGTATCAAAACTTTTGAAAAATACTGTAAACATTGTATTTACTCTACCAGGTGATTAAAATACGAAACTCGCCGGCCGGCGAGTCCTCGTGTGTTCACATTTATTTTTCACCGGCTGGCGAAAACCGGTCGTCTGTTTCAGCCCTTAATGTTAAATTTAATGAAATTCCCAAACTAAAAATAACATATTTACATTTAAGTGAATCTAAAAATAATAATCCTATAACTTATAAATTTCCTGAACCATTTATAATATTATTACAGACTGAAAATTTCTTCGATATAAGAGGACAATTCTGAGCAAAACTTGTAAAGTGCTGCTCATTAATCAATTATTTTTAAATGTTAAGACAATAAGTACCTACAACTACATAGTCATTTACATCAGTCAAGATTTAAAACCTAAATATTTACATAAATTGTATTTATTTTTTTTAATATCATAAATTTTCAGAAAATTTCCATTGAATATTTTTGATACAAATAATTATACAGTAATATATTATTATTTAGGTATATATGTGTTATAAAAATTACAATGTATATGACAAAGAGTCCCATATTAAGGTGATGAAATTTAAATGCTACTCTTGTTTTTAATTAAAAATGAGGTTATTATTTATGATTTTATAAATAATTGTGTTTAGATAATAAGTTTGAATTGTGAGAGCAGTGGAGGAGAGAGCTCACATCAGGTTATTAAATCTTGCTCTCTCATATTCCAGACTGAAGTCTTAATTCTTAATGTATGCTGATGTTGGAAATAGAGTGAGTTATTTACAGATTGTCTTCTAAAATTAATTTTATATGTATTTCATTAAGACTACCAACACATATTTTTACCTGATTAATTATACAATTTATACTTTAGATTATAAAGCCTAGAAATTGTATAAAAATTTATATAATAGTGAACCTATATTTATGTACTATTTTTTTTTTTTTTTTTTTTTTAATAGGTTCAGTCAATTTTTATAATTCAGCACTTCTAATGTCTAATATGGCTAAATAAAAAATTTTCATGAAAAATGAAATTGACTTTGATTTTTTAAGTATTAGATTAAACCTGATACCCAAAGCTTAAAGATTTAAAATAACTTGTAAATTATTTACTCAATAAACTATAGTTGAAGAGTCATGTGCAAGAACAGACTATTTCCATTTCTTGAAATTGTTCAAGAGAAACAAATAACCAAATAATTTAATTTCTGATGGAGTTTTAAATATAGTATAGACATAAATGAATTTTTCATATGATGAGTTAATTATACTACATAAATATTTACATTTTACATAATTATAAGTATATTATTTAATTAATATAAATCATAAAACACAGAAATACCATGTTATTGCACCCAATTTTGTATTCTTTTATTATTTAGTTATATTGGAGATAGCCAGTGCACTCTGTATCCAATGAACAATTGTATTTTTTTAACTTGTAATTTTAAAGTTTCGGGTATTAGAAAATATTTTCCGTTTTGTATCAGTCAAATAAAGCAATAAATTGAAAGATTTGGAACCTCGATAGCCTAAGAACAATCGGCCAAATGCTGTTCTACAATATTTAATTTTTATATCAAATGCATTGTTTTCTCTGATATTAGTTATATATTTTTTTTGATTAATCCATAATTCATGTTTTCTAATAAACATAATTACAATTTTTTTTATAAAAATGTTCAATCGATAGAACACCTAAAACTTTAAACTTGTCTTTGGTTGATCCTACTAAGTTTCGTTTACCCAATTATATCCTAACAAATTGTCTTTGTAGTAGTACCAAAGGTTTTAACACATTCTAATCCAGACCTCCCTTCCAATACCGTGGTAATATCGCTTGGTATAAAGCAAAATAAATTATCCGCATAGTCTGTACAGGTAAAATAATTGTATTATATATATAATTGTATATAAAATAGGAATTAGTATAAATTAATACTTAATAAATTACTACTTTTATTTAATATTTGTATGTATAATAGATATTTGTTATTCACCTTAGCTCCAGTTGACTGATTTACAAAACATGGTAAACCAGAAATTGGATCAGCTTGCATTAACCATCCCACTGGTGTTTCACCAATAGGTTTAATTTTCGTTTTTAGTGGCGGAATATTGTTATCATTAAGTTCATATTCTTCATCCAATTCAGCTAAAGGAGATGAACTTTGACTACCTGAATTGATTGTTCCAGCACTACTATTACGACTTATTTTGTCTTCCTATATTATCATGGAAATAAAATTTATAAAATAAGTTAGGTGGGTAATAAATTAGAATAAAATCAATAACATACATCAATTACACGACGACGTCTGGGAGATGACCATGTACGTTCATATGTTTTTGTATTATAGTAGTACACTTTATTGCTATCTTCAATGGAATACTTGTACCATGAACCAAATAAATATTCACCATTTGATGTAGAACCGGGAATCGGTGGTGAAGCATTTCTTAATGGATATCTTTTAGAACATGAATCTACCTAAGGAAAAAAAAATCATGTACTAAGTATTTCAATTTTTAAATAAATAATTAACAAGTGTAAGTGTAAATAAATTAAAATAGGGTCAGTGAAGCAAATAGTAGGTAAATAAAAAATGCAAGGCTACTTAAATGAAACAAACAACAAGAGAAAATAATAGTATAGATTTCCATGGTTAATTAAACTCAGTTGAATATTGTTTCTTAATTTTTTTTCATAGGCTGTGTGTTAGAACGCACAATGAAAATCGGTGTGAAAGTAATAGAAAAAAATTGATTATGTCAAGTGAAAACAGTTGATTAAATAACATATCACACCAATTTGATAATAAATCATTTATTTTTGAGATTATATTATACCTTATAAATTAATATACCTAATATGAACTTATATTATGACATTTCATAACAGGTACCTAACATAATAGATTAAATATATATTAAATAATTTATCATTACATAGATTTTTTTGGCAAAAATAGATTACGCATTTATGTAAATACTAGTTGTTGATTATAAAACTACAAATGATACACTTTGAAAAACAAATATTAATTAAATATTAATTTCAAATTCTAATATCATTTTGATCCCTAATTTCTTATATTTTAAAATTTATCAATGAATTATTTATTTTTATTAAGTTTAATATATACATATAACACATGATATCATCAAATTAGAACCAATTGATTTGTATTATTTAACTTTATTGATTATAAAGACAAAAACTATGAATTCTCGAAATGATTATTACTTTTACAAGTCAGAAATGTTTTCTTTAAATAACTTATTTATATATTATCAAAAAAACAACCTATTAAAAGTAAACATTCATTAATAATTTAATATTCATGATGAAGAATAGTTTTAAGTTTAATCATCAAAATGTTATGCTTTAAAATTAAATTATACTACAAATGGTTTAATACAGGTGTATATAAGTGTTAAAATGAACAGTATATTCTGATAAAAAAATAAATTTGCAAAAAGGGAGTATACATTGTATGCTTTGTTAAAAAGCAGCACTGTATTGGTGAATTAATTTGTTGATTTACAGGTAAAAATGATATTTTATTCACGTTTAAATGTTTTGGTTTTGCTCAAATTGGGTTTTCTTGATTATCCCTACTAATTTTTTACTCGCGAAAATATAAAATTATAGCATTGAAGAAGTGGATTTAAGTGAAAGTAGTTAAATTGTTGATATTTGCAAAGTGAATTTTGTGGAAAACTAAATGAAAAAATTATAACAGTTAACTTGTTTGGTGAAAAAATAATGCTAGAAATCTAGAAGTTTGGGATTTTCATATCTAGTCCTTATATATTTCTTCTTTTATATTTAATTTTGACATTTTGATTGTTAGATAAAATACTGCAGTTATAGCATTGCTTAAATTCAAAATAAATTAGAATCCACATATTTAACACTCAACTCTATTTACTAAATTTAGTAATACTTCAAAAGAAGTAACAAGATTAAGTTTTATGAAAACTTAATAATATAGGAAATTAAAATTCTATAGTAGGTATTTCCTAAATTTAATTTCAAAGTAAAATGGTAGATAAATATTTTCATTAATTAAAGAAATATAAAATACTTACTCTACGATTTCTAACTAAATATGATCGTTTTCTGGATCCATGTATTCTTAAAGAATCTTGATCACTATCAGTAATACCTAATGAATCACCATCTAACAAACTATCAGTTGATCCACCAGTAAGATCAGCACTAGTGCTATGAGCATCAGGTGTAGATGTTGATTTTAATACAGCGGAATCACTAGTCATTATTGATTCATCGTCTTCTGGTTTGCTTTCTTCAATAACATTCCCATTAGTCATTATGTTTTTAGCCCATTTATCACGTTCATGTTTTGTTTTAAAGCTACCAGTATAACATAGTTTATTTTTTCCATCAGACTTGTCAACATCTATTGAAGGTTTACCGGAGGGTTTGCGGATATTTTCAAGCAAGTTTTGTACTTTGTAAAAACTTGCAGATGGAGATGTTTCATTAGTTTGTGCATTTTTATTCAAAGGCATTGATTTTAGTTCAATTTCTTGAGCAAGTTCCTCTAAAGAGCTAGACAGTTGTAATGAATGTTGTCCTTTAGTATCACTTTTTTTAACGCTCACTTGACAATAGCCAGAAGTATCTTGATTAACTGTAACCACAGTTTTATTTTTACGATTTGATACAGGTGATAATATGTTATTTTCATTTTGAATATCGACTCGCTTAATATCACCAGTTAATTCATCAATAATTGAGTCATTGACACTAACAACAGATGTATTTTCAAAAGGAATGTTTTCATAGGACGGACTTGAAGGTTCTTCAAAAATAGTGCGTTTTAGCACTTGTGGTTTTTCCATTTTATTCTTCTTCTCCTCTTTAGATAAACTAGGCCTGCCAGGCGCTTGTGGTATTTCTTTAACATAGGTTGCTGGAACATAAAATGGCCGGCCTGAACTACGTATAACTTGCCACCAATCATCGTTCGTTTTTTTTAACAAAAGTAGTTTCTCGCCTTCTTTGATTGATACACCCTTGTTCTCTCTAGTTTTGTACTTAAAGTCATGAAGTACCCTAACTTTAATGTCAGAAATATCCATTGTGTCACAGTCATTGTAAATTTGACACCTAGAAAATGAAAGATTCACTTTAATAATAATAATAATAATAATATATAATTTTATTGGAATATTAAACTGTTTTATACAATTAACTATTAATTATCTATGATAAAATTCTCCTAAGTTTTGAAACAGGGAAAAAAGGTTATAGCTTTAAATATTCTACCATAAATTAGTAAACAGACACAAGTTTAAAACACTTCATCTTTGTGATAAGCAAGTGCTCAGTGAGGGGGGGACTAAGCCCCCCCTGTTAGGATTTTAGCCCCCTCAGATTACAGAATAGAATCAATTTTTTGTTTAAGTAAAGTATAAATTGATCTTTATTTCATATATAAACCTCTGAATAACATAGGAAAATATTTGAAAAAAATTAATTGGGAAAATATTCAATAGTTTCGCTGTAAACATACAACATTATTATAAACCATCAGAAATAATAGACCAATTTGCCAAGGTTTAAAGAAAAACCTCTTCAAAATTATAATTTTATAAATTGTAATCATTAATACAAAATAAAATATGTGTGTATCAGTATTGTTATGTTTCTCAGTACATTGTACATATTATGTGATTAATAAATGTTTGTTCTTGATATTGTGTTAGCAAGCTATACATTTTTTAACCTACATACACAAAAATATACTGGTAGTTCTAAAAGTCCTCAGCCCTCCAAAAGTTCAATCCTAAATTGCAGTCACTGGTAATGAATTAATCATCATCAATATCATTAAGTAATATCATTATGTATAATATCAAAATGTACACGAATATCAGTTAAATCCAAGTTTTATTAGTAGTTAAATAACAGCAAGAATAACCTGTATCTGTTAAGCCAGCATACCACCCAAGTATCAGTTAACTAACAATAACATTTTAAAAGATATTTAGTTTAAATTCCAAGGTAAATACTATAAGATACTGGAAACAAATATCTGTTTGTATGCTTCAAACTACTTATAGGTAAAAAAGAAAAATTAAAACATTACAAGTTTCTCAAAAAATTGTCTTAACTATGGAAATAAATATGCAAAAATAGCACTTGGTTCTTGAAAAACTAAGCATATTTGAAATTTCGATTAAAAATAGTAATGATAAAGAATTATTTTATTTATAAAATGTAGTACTATGAGTATTTTAAATTGTATTTGAAAAAATAAATAAAATTCATGCATTATACAAGGTTAAAAATGGAATTGACATGTTTAAAAAATATAGAATGCCTTTTTAAAATATTTTATGGATATCACATCCGAATTTATATCATGAACTAAGATTTTTTGAATAACTTTTTTCAAATAGACTGTTTTTTTTTTTTTTTTTTTTCAAGATTCACACTTAAAAAATATATTTTATTTATTGTCCCATTTATGATCATTTTTTGATTTCCTGTAATGGCTTACTGTTCAGAGATTTCATTTTGAGTGATTTCTCTTTAAACATGACATATAATTACACAAACCATACATATATACTCATACCAAATTGCCCACAAGAGAATGACTATGAATGATCACGTTTTGGAAATGTACAGAGTAGCATGAACAAGAAAAAAGAAGGTATGCTAACTAGATGAGTTTTAGTCAAAATTTGGAGGAGTTCATTTTCTCACAGGCTATAATTAGTTTATAAATATACTATGTTTTATTTATATATATTTTTAAATTTTTATTATAAACTTAACAAACACATTGATATGTAGCAATTTATATTATAATTATGGTCAAAATAAATAATAATGAAAAGAGTTACCAGCCAGGAAATGCCATCAACAGTCGTAAAAATACTATAAAAGTATACCTTTAATCATGATTTTTTTTAATTTATAGAAGTAAAAAATATTTATGTTTAAAGAGAATTTAATCCCCGAAATAAAAATTCATAATACTATCCTATTTTAAATTTAAATTTAATAAAATTTGGTAAAAAGAATTACTATAATAAAAAAAATAAATAAATATTAACAATAGGTTTTTACAATTACCTCAAAAATCTATGAGTAACATGACTACTTTCGAAGATTTTTGTAGGGCGTACAATATCAATCAGTATATGCAGATAAAATATAAAGGTGAGATAGATAAGAATTTTATTGAATTGTATTTCAACTTTCAAGAGGTAGGTAGGTAGAATGATAAATTAATTGTGATGAGGCTAACATTTTGATTTAGAAACAAGTACTAGGTTATATATTTATTCATGGTTATTGAATAAACCTTTTCCATCATTAAAAAGTAAATATCAAATAAATTTGATAAACATCAATAGAAACTTAATACTAAAAATCTAGCCTACCTAAGGAGATGAATAAGGAAAGGAAGAATTGTTAAATTGTAATAAGTATAATTATATAAATAGAAATCACGAATTAGCTATACTATTAAACCGTAAATTACAGATATCACCAAAAATAAAACATCAATTGAGTAGCATTTATGTCCTAATACAATTGGAAGTTTACTTCTTTATTAATCTATACAAAACATATTGAATACATTAAATATGACCAAAAAAAAAAAAAACCACCGCACCTACATGACGTGGGAAATTAATATTAGAACAAGTCATCGTCGATGACAGGCAAACAAAACTCTTCGGGGGTAGGATATAAGAATAATAAAAAAACACAAATGTACAAGTGCGGTTTTAGTGTTCGAAAATTGTGATTTGTCCCAAAATTTGTCTACTCACCAAAATGCCGTGCGAAAATCCCATTGGAAACGACCTTGACCGTCGAAATTCAACTCTCAATAAATCACAATATCGATAAACAGGGGAAAAAGACAATAAAATGCTCTGACACCTGAGATCGGACGCGTACGTAAACGTGACTAACTATTTAGCGATTTATCGTTTCTAATCAACCGTTTATCATCATAAACATAATCGTAATAATAATAAAATATTAAAATGTTATTAAGGTAGGTACATGTTATATTATTATTGTTGTTATCCTCAAGCGCAGGCGGTGGCGGCGGTGGGTGGTAATCACGACAGTGCGCGAGGACGGGCGAACACGAGCAATATTGTTACTACTATGGTACGGTAGCGGCGCGGAAACCGATTATGCGATTTTTACGTGCGAATTCCTATATAGTGTGTGTTCGCGTCAACTAGGTGGCGGAGGAGACGGAGGAGTATTCCGTAATGTATTGCGAGTCGTATCTGTACGATGGTGTGGCCACACTATACAGCCTGCTCTTGTTGACTATTTTAAATTTTTTTTTTTTTGGTGGGGATTGTGACGGTGCTGGTCGGTAGAGGGATTACTACGCGATGGAACGTGCCGTTAGACAGCGTATAGCACGTAGGTTCATGGCATAATGGCAACACACTGAAGACATTCTCCTCCACGAGCTCAGAGAAGGAGAGCAAAATACCTGCACCGTCGTCAAAAACTGATAGTGCCGTTTTTTATCACTAACTAATCCACATGATTTGAGATAAGAATTAAAAGTACTATAAGAAATAAGATTCAACTCCCAAATTCTCTATAAAAAAATAAGTAAAATAATTATACTATAGCAATATTAAACCAGTTCGCTTTATGGGTTCAGTTAGATAAATTTCAAAAATCATAATCGATAAACATTAAGTCTTCAGTATTATTGCTATACATGTCCACTATTGGTTTTTAACACGAGTTTAATCGAGTATAAATAATATAATATTGTCATTATCATTCTAATTTCTGAGTGTTATAAAAACTACGATGCAAAATTTGAACTGTTTATTTTCTCATCAGTAATTTGTTTTTATTTTTTTTTTTAAATCAATTTTTTGACGAATTGTTGGGACCTTTCATAACATGGAACTCCAAGATACATTCTACAGCAAATCTGAATATGTGGAAACTGTAAATAAGCAATTAAGAATTTTCCGTCCATTATTTATAGTTTTAACTTTAAAAATATTTACAGACCACTGGTAATAAAGTGAGTCGTCAAGCTCAAATTTATGGCTCTCAAAATATTATTCTTAATGGAAAAGTCATTCTGCAGTCAGGTGTGATGATTCGAGGAGATCTAGCCAGCGTCAAAATGGGACGGTATTGTTTCGTTGGTCGAGGTTCAGTTGTAAGGCCACCATGCAAAAAATTTAGTGGAGGGTAATGTATAAAATCTATAATAAAGAGTTTAATGTAGTTCATTTTATTGCTTTTAACAATTGAATACTTATATACAGATTCATTTAAGTATTTAATATTTCATAACATTTAAAAATAAAATTTAAACATAAATCTTTTCAAAAGTATCAGCAATAAATTAAAAATATATAAAAAATCAGAATTAAAATCTAAACGCCTTTGTTTTCAAGAGCAAGCAAATCTATAATTTCTTCAATATATATTTTTATTTTTTCAATGTCCCTATGACTATTTGGAGTGTTTTCTATAGATGGTATAAACATTCTCTATGAGTAACCTGGGAACCTGGATATTATAATAATATGGATATCCAGGCTTTCTAGCTGATGTGAAAATATAATTAATTTATAGTCGTCTAATAATCATGGTTTTCCATGATTATATTAATACTATTTTCTATTAAACACCCACAAACCTTCTTCTAAGTGCGCAAACTTTCTTCTGAGTGCGGAAATGATATTTAGTATATTTATTTTTTAACTTAATTTATAAAAATATATGATAAACTGATTTAGATATTTATAATTTACATCCTCCTATGTTTATTTAGTTTTGAAAATATTTTCATTCATAAAATTAGACAAAAATTACCGTGTTTTATTGAAAAAGTTGTTAATATTTACAAAAATGGTTCCTTTGAAAGTTTAAAATACAATTTAGCCTTAGTTATTTTCAAATAATTTTAGTTAATTCTAATTTTTTAAATAATTATTTTGGACTTTGATAAGTTTTAAATTGTGAAATTTAAAAAAATACATAGATCAAAATTTTACAACTCAGTATAACAGTAACTAATGCACATTTTCACTTCTCTTTTAAATGTGTCCTTATGTCTTAGATTTTTTATTTATAATAGAATATTACTATATTCATCATAAATATGTACGTACCATTAATACATTTATCATGTTATACTTTAGATTTACTTATTTTGCTCTTCAAATTGGAGATCATGTACACATTGGTGAACAGAGTGTTGTCCAAGCGGCTATTATAGGATCTTATGTACATATAGGAAAGAATGTGGTCATAGTAAGGGTTTTAATTTTACACTTTGTTAAATTATTTATGTTTTTCTTTATTGTTATTATTATTATTACTTTTTTTTTTAGGGTAAAAGATGTATACTTAAAGATTGCTGTATGATTGAAGATAACACAGTACTTGCACCTGATACTGTCGTTCCGTCATTTGCTCATTATTCTGGTTCTCCTGGCATGCAAATTGGTCAATTACCAGTTTGTACTCAAGATCTATCAGTTGATTATACAAAATCTTTTTATGATCATTTTGTACCATCTATTGATAATTTATAAATTTCCTTTTTTTTTTTTATTTATCTATTTTTTTTAAAATATATTCTGTAATTTTAATAATGTTTAATGATAATCTATAAATGGATTTTTTAAATAGTTTTATCACATTCTGTGTTCATAAAAACTTTGGGTGGTAACATGTGTTCCAACGACATATTACTTTCTGCTGCCAATCCTAAACAAGCTCTCAGTATGTTCTCAATACATGCTCGTTGGCGAAAAAGTGAATTTACTATTGGAGCTCCTACAACAAAATAAAAAATAATTTTTTTTTTTATATGATTATTAATGGTGTTTCAAATATTAAATAATTTACCTTTTGGTACAAGAGGGGCTTTCAGTAAATAAGATAACACAGACAACACAGGATGTAAAGGTGTGTAGTCTGATTTATTAGATCTAATCTCAATTCTGTTAAAAACATCAGCCAATATCAATAGATCCAAAATAATTGGAGAAGCCAATAATGAATCCTCACAAGAGTTATGTATAACTAATGTATTTGTTCCATTCAAAAATATCTCTGATGTATATTCATCCATAGCCTTCTTGGAATCGCCAACATATGGAACATATTTAATAACAACACAGTGATCTGGTTTTTCGTTTGGTTTGTATAGAATATTATTTGATTGGACCATGTCATCTACAACATTGCTTTTAGAAATCTCTTTAGAACGAAATTGTTGAGGTGCTGATAAATTATAACCATCATTATTTCCTAAATGATTATAGCTGACAATAGATACTGGTTTAATACCAGCAGTAATTAAAAAATCTACAAGTACAGACTTCAGTTTCGTTTGACCTGACTTAAAATCATCCCCAGCAATATGTACACCTTGTTTCTCAGCCAATTCTATGACACCTTTTACAAAAGTGTTAGATGGAGATCCATTTATGTAAGTACACTAAAATTATTTAAAAAATGAATAATCGTTTTTAATTTATCTTAAAAAATGCTTACTTTTTCTAAAATAGAAGCAACGGCAAATAAAGTTGATGGTGAAATTTCTGATTCATTTCTGCATATTGATTTATGAAGATTTTCCCATGTGTCATTAAGTCCTTCAATTTCATCACTAAATCGTTCTGTATTGGCTGTCCATAATACAACCACTTGATCCAAATTTTTATTTTTTTTAAAATCTCTAATATCATTTTGGATTTGTGCTAGTAATTCTGATTTATTTTTATTTTTTAAAATATTGTTAGCACGGTCTTCCTGGTTAGCAGCAATAAAATCAGGAATATATATTGATGGCCGTGGTTTGATCCCAGACATATATTTCATTAATTTATTTTGTAGATCAATATCTATCACCTACATTAAAAAAATATGAATATATTTTTAAAAAATAACCAAATTAAACTCATAAGGTAAATTATTACTTTTGATCTCTTCATTGCTTGACCTAGGTCAATTGATGAAATATCCCAACCATCAATTTCTATGTCATTAGGATCAATCATGGGCACTAAATTTTTTAAAGGTACATAAACATCTTTGCCTTGTTCATCCATACCTATGCGTATTGTAGATGCTTGTGTAATGGAACCAAACCAATTGGGAGACTTAACACCAGACTTTGTTTCCCATGTATAACCATACTTATTGGCTAACATACCAGCTATCAAAGTTGTAGCATTGTTTCCACCTAAACCCACCATCATTAATCCAGTTTTAGGCACAGTTCTCTTTGTTCGAATCGTGATTTTAGTTGTTGTAGGTTTAATCTAAACAGTAATATACTTAAATTTAATAAATAAATAAAATAATTTGTTGTAAAATAATATGCTAGTAGTAAGAAACATATTTTTTTAAAGAGTTACTCAAATAGCAAATTTTTTCATATCTAACTTATTAGGCTTCTAATTTATTAATAGCCATTAAAATAAGCAATTGATTAGGTACTTGAAACTAATTTGACTTTCTGTTATATCTTATACTTAAACCATTATTCAGAACTTCAATGAAATTAATTGTTCTCACATCAAATTAAATGAAAAAAAGGTCGAACTTCCACTTATATTATCTTGCCAACTTTTATATAGGCATTACAATTTATTAAAAATTTACATTATTATGATTTACATTTTGTTAAATTTTTTACGTTTATATAATAGATTGGGATTTTTCTAAGCCTTCATACCTAGAATATGGGGCAAGGGTTTAAATATATTTATTAAAAATATATATACTAGAAAGTCATATACCATCATATTTTTAGATTATTCTGATGAAAATGATTAAATGTTTTTTACAAACAAGGCTGAGTAATATCATTGATTATACATAGGTACTAGTACGGCTGCATACGAATTGCGTCCCAAAATACAAAAATATAAATAACCGAGTTGCGTCCGTTGTTTTTGCACGACACATCCGAGTTGCGTCCGCGATTTTCTCGCGACATGTACGAGTTGCGTCCCGGTTAATAATTGATTAATTGGTGAATATTAAACATATTTCCAGTCCCACTTTTACAGACTGAGGAAAGCACTAAAAATTATTTCATTCATTTTAAAATAACACTTGCATAAGCGTTTTGAACAAGACCAACTCTGAACATTATCATTTAAAAGTTTTTGAAAAGAAAATTTGTATCTATTAATACAATATAATAATTTATTTTTTTCATTAAACGTTTTAATTATTTCAAGATCTTCCATTGTATAAATAAAAATATATAAAAATACGATAATTTGTCGAACCTGGAATGTCGAAGTGTGACTGATGCTTACATGAACAAAATTAATTTCCAACAGTAAATTTTAAGGTAGTATTTACAGATAAGATATCGATAATTGAGATTATCTATATGAGTTTATTAACCTGTGGACGCAATTCGTACATGTTGCGAGAAAACCGCGGACGCAACTCGGATGTGTCGTGAAAAAACCACGGACGCAACTCGGACAAAATATAATTTAGGGACGCAATTCGAATGCGCCGACTAGTACCTATATATTATAATCAATGGTAATATATAAATTGATTAATAATCAGTGGCAGCTCGTGAGGTTCACATAAGGTGGTGCACAAAAAATTTATAAGATACTTATGTAAAAGAAAAATAATCAATAAAATGTATAAAATAAACAATAATAATATTCCGATATTCGCACAAAGAAACTAACAAACGCAAACCATTTGACCGAAACTAATGGCGAATAATAAGCAATAGCTAACTGATCACATAATAACAATATGATTTTAATCTGTTTTTATATTATATTGTTAATAATACCAATACCATTATTAGTTGAAATTAGAGCGCACTGATGGATAAATATGTATAGTGGTGCGTTATCCTTTCGAAGAACGATGCGACATCGGGACAGTGTGGTATGATAAAAATAGCTTCAGTGCACACATTAAAGGTGCTCCAAACTACTATTTATTACTAACCAACGTGTCGAGGCATGTGGCTAATATTTTCACGATTCGCGAATTATTTAATCGTTTATAGACACACTTCTCAACACGAAAAGCTGCAAAACTTGTATTTATTAATTTATATATTTTTTTTATTACAGGCCATGTTGAAAAACAGTCGGACTTGAAATGCTCGTCAAGCACAATTATACTTTTGTGGATTAGGCTGTTCTGGTTCTATGCGCCTCAGATTATCATTACAATTATTACATTTTTCAATGACTGTTGCCTTGATAATATAGGTATTACATGTTATATTTGGTTTGGTACCTATATAGTGAGGTTATCCTAAACTATTTTAAAGAACCATCCAACTCTTAAAACTTTCTTCGGCTTAATGTATAGAGCATACACAACGAAAAAAAAAATTATATCACTTAAATTCGTTTGTGACTATTCGTTTGCTATATAGTTATAGTGATTCTCGACATTGCACGTGACGTCACGGATTCATTCGCCGCGACGGCCATATATTATACACGGCAGTATTTGTCCATTTTTAGTTTAATGTAAAACAAGTAATAACTGCTAATGAACTTATTTTTTTTCGAATGAACTAATCAAATGTATTTAAGAGTATCTCATAAATCATAATCAATCTATTCGTATAATTTGATTTAATATTAATGAAATAATTACTTACAATAAATTATTATTTTACCAGAACATATTATATTACAAGATTTGAATAAACATAAAAGACTTTCCCGAAATACTATAAAACATGCATTTATACTTGTATCTATCATACTTTCACTATCTTTATCATTTATATCATCTTCAGAGGAGCTATTTTCATTAGAAAAAAGTTGAACGATGTATCATAATCAATAGTATCTCGATAACGGTAAATTTCATTACCTATTTCAGATTGGATGCAATTATGCCCAAAGTCATCATAACTTTGTCTTGAAGATAAAGAAATTAAACTGGAACTTATATCTATGACATTTTCATCAACAAAAACTTCATCATGTATAATATTACCACTTTTTTTTTTGTATACCTACTAGTATTTAATAATTCTTTCACTATCTCTTTTTCTCTCTTTCTCGACATTCTTTCCTGTCTATTTAAATCACTAGATGTTGAAGCTAAAGAAATCTCATTTTGAGTATTAAAAATTGTAAGGAAAACTCTGGGTTTTAATCTTACAACTACTTTAGTGTCGGGCATCAGTTTTTCACGTAATAAGTCGGATTCATTAAAATCTTCGCTAGAAAAATGTTTTGAACAAATCATTGATGACTTACCTGGAACAAATTGTTTCAAAATACAAATCTTTTTATAGATTTTTACAAATCTATAAAAATGAATTTTTCCCGGACCATTATTTTTTGAACTACGAGTTTGCAATTGCAACCAAACACTGAACACAACATTTTAGTGGGTGGAATTTTAACATTTTAGTAGATAGGTAACAATAGCTAAATAAAAAATTACAATACACAACACTATGTTGTCATGTTGACAACGTGAGTACAGTACTACAGTGTTCTTAAATGAGAAGTATAATATTGTTATATTATAATAACATAATATACTATAGATACAACAAATACAACAGATTACAGATAAAACTATTATTAGCAAATTAATAATAATGGCCTACTCGCCTACTATATTATATTCCCATATTTCACCGCCGCTGTCTGCGATTCAATTTTAAGTTAGAAAGTCAGATAAAATTATGCAAGCCCTCACCCACTTATTCTAATATTAGATACGAGTTAAAACTAAAATAGCCAGTTTAGGCGTCAAAAATCTTCTAGTACACGATTTTATGATCGACAAAACAATATTAGTACATGTATTGTATATTACACACGTTTTACTGCAATGAATGCATGGTAAATTCGTAAAATAATAATTGATTTAAGTGTCATTTTTTTCTAATGGATTAAACTAAAATGTGATATAATTATACGAATAGAAAGATTATGAGATACTCTATTTGATTAGTTCATTCGAAAAAAAATAAGTTCATTTGCAGTTATTTTACGTTAAACCAAAAATTGATAAATATTGCCGAGTATTATATTATATAGCCGCCGCCGCAGCCGCGGCGAAAGGATCCGTGAAGTCACGCGCAATGCCAAGATTCACCATAACTATTAACTAGCGAACAAATAGTCACAAACGACACAAACAAATTTTAGTTGTATCATTATCTTAGTTACTCTATTCTATTAATTGTGGTAATAAAGTAATAATTGATTTTTTGAGTTGGATGGTCCTTAAGATCACGAACTAGGCTTTGCTAGGTTATTAGATATTTTGTACCAATAGGTACCTGCATAATCATTTTCATTTTAGAATCACATTGCGATCAAGCGAAAAATTAACAATACTGATTCAACCATTTGTTTTTAATTTCTTTTTTTACATTCTGAGTGAAACGATGAATATATATCCGGGTTTACAATGTTTTTTTTACTTTTTATATTTACAGACATATTTTTGGAAAGTATACTTTTGACAATAAGTTGCGATAACTGCAGTTAAAATTGATAAAAAATTGTATATAATTGGCATTTTAAAAATATCATTGTTCTCTGTACTCAATAATTTTTCTGTGTAAGAAAAAACTACCAATTGCAAAAATTGAGAAGAAACGAGGTTTTCATCAAATCCATATTCAACATTTTGCCATTTATCCAAAAATAATGATGATAAAAACTCAAAATAATTACCAATTATAGAGTATACTCGTATTTAAACAAATTAAATTTCAAAAAAAAATTTCACCGATTTTTAATTAAATATAGAACTTTAAAAATCGGAAGTATCTCATTTTGTGTAAATTTTTATTTAATACAATTTTAAATTCTTGATGTAAAAACTTATACACATTCTTTAACAGAATTGAAAAAAAGTCGAAATCGTTGGCCATAATTTTTTTTTTTTAGGCATTGAGACGTAATTTAAACAAATATTATTCTTTTTACGAGAAAAAGCGATTTTTGTTCAATCCTAATAAAATTTTGAATTAAAAAACTACTCACTCCACCAAAAATTAAGAATTATTTTATTCCACGGAAAAAGCAACAGTATTTGAAGATCAATTAGATCATTCTTAAATCTTAGGTACCTACTGTCTTCTTTTGAAGGTCTAACCGGAGCAAGAGCTTTTAAACTAGATATCCATCACTACCCATCTCATTACTTTTTTTCGTTTCATATTCTATGACGGGAAATTATAAAAATATTATACAAATGTAATTATTTTTCTTTGGTACATAAATAAACAATCATACGCAGAGAGTAATAATAATACTCGTAATAAGTATTTACCCAATACAAGTTTGATTGAACTGGATTTGTGAGAGCATCGATTTTTAAAATAAAAACAATATTTAACGTTTACCACGATCGTGTTGTCCTGGTTAGCTACATAATTGATGGGATATTCGATAGTGGACTCAATGAAATCTCTGGTGTATTTTACGTTCGGACTGTCCACTCGAATGAATCCCGCAGAGTTTCCATCATTGGTTTTTTTGCAATCTGTCGACATTTTCCCTGCGAATCGACGTGGGTGGTTTAAAAGTGTATTTAAAGTACCAACAGAATACGTGTCGGCGTCCGGCGTCGCGAATGAATGAGTGATCAGTGAACCAGAGATGATAAGAAATAATAGTACTGCAGTTACTTTTTTGTAGCCAGTAGCAGCCATAATATCACAGCATAGAGTGGCATCCTGGTGATTGGGATGATGTATGATAATTGATAGTGCGTATTCTGCGTTGAGCCCATAGAGTAATATTACTCTATGTGTTGAGCCGGCTTGTTATCACTGTTTCTGTTATCGACGCTGTTCAAGAAGTTTACGATACATTAATCCGATACATATATGATACGTATCTATCCGTATCGGGATTTAATGTCGGTACGCGGAGTACGGTGCGCCTGTTTGCTCGTATCTTTTACAATTTGGCGGGAAATTATTATTATTTAAACATTTAAAAATAGCTTGTTATGTAATAGTATTAGGTTTATTGTATAAATCAGTTTTAACCTTAAACAATTATTTGTTAATTGTAATTTCCTGAACAGGAAAAATAGTGAAGTTTATGATAGTTAGTTTAAGCATAATTATGGAACAGCTAGAAGATGAAACAATTAACATTTATGTAAGTACTACTAATTAAACTATGTGTGTCTATATAGAAAAGAGCACAGAATACTCATAATATTCACTATAATAATGTATATCGGTAGTTTATAGTGTTTATACCTAGTTAATTGTTTTTCGGACATTTCAGAAGTATGAAAGTATTATTGAATATAGTTAGGAAAAATACGCGTTTTGAAACATTAGAGTAATATTACTCTATGTGTTGAGCCGGCTTGTTATCACTGTTTCTGTTATCGACGCCGATCAAATTCTCTGATATCAATATCCAATACAAATACAACCATAGATATTAAACATTATAAATTAAAATGTTAAAATTATAAATTAAATAATATTAGTTTAATATCAATGAATACAACCATAAAGTAATATTCAATATTCATAGAAAAGAAATTAAATGGTAATATTACTCTATGAATACAACAAATACATTTTGTATCATCAGTAAAAAGCAAAAAATCACTATCATGGAAATCGCACATTTAAAAATTTAATGGGTGTGAACATTTTTTTAACAAAAACTTATAAAAATTTAATATGACTTTACTAATTTAATTTTCTAACGATTCTGAAAAAAATCAAAGATCGTGACAACGAATATTTTTTTATAAGGGTTTAAGTAAGTTATTATACGATATTATTTATATTTATATAATATTACATAATAATACAGTGGCGTAGCTATCGTAGGGCAAATCAGGGCAGTGCCCCGGGGCCTCTAGAGCTCAGGGGCCGTCAGCGCTCTTGGTAAATTTAAAAAAATACATCCGTAAAATAATTGAAATAAAATTGAAAAAAAGGTTGGATATTTTTAACGTGATAATTGAATATAAGACATTTGTTATGAATATTGTACGCCTATATAAATATACACACAATATGCAATGACCGGTATTCGACTACGGAGTGATAAAGACAAGATCTGGACAAGATCGACTCAAATATTTATCATTGATTGCAGTTGAAAACAATGAGGCAGCTTCCAAATCGGATAATATTAAAGCTCGTAAAAGATTATAAATTTGATTTGATAGACTTTATTTTTTATTTTATTTTATTTGATTAGATAGAATCAATAAAATAATAATGATACAATATTAATATTTAAAATTTGTTTTTGTAATAAAATTGATTTCCTTTTAAATTTTGAGTATCGATTAATATTATCTGTTTATTACTTTCATTGATGGTTTTATAGAGGTATTTATATTTTAAACAAAAATATTATAACGTTTAATGTGGTTTTCCCTTATAGATAAAATTAAGGGGCCTAATTTATTTACTGCCCCAGGGCCCTTTCCCATCTTGTTACGCCACTGTAATAATATACTGTTTTTACGTCTATTTTCAACTTTTTATTTATTTATTATTTTTTATTTATAAAAGATAATATACAGTATGTATCGTAGACACAATGAGTATACGTGGGATAAAATTAAAGAACATGATTTATTCAAATTTGAGGAAAGAAGCCACCCTTTGATTACACTTTCATTTGTTTTACGTGCGAGTTATTTTATTAGGATTTCTTTTTCTTTTTCCCCTCTATTGTAGTAAATCGCGGCACCGTTTACGTTTTAGACGCCTGGGAGGGCTGCCTGTGATTGTGAGGGATGAAAGGTTTTTAATGAGAAGATTTGTATGGATAATAAGACGGTTATGGAATCTTCTGTAAAAGCATTTAGCTTCGTCGTGGATTTATTTTAGATTACAATCCACTCTCAGATGTTGTAGATATAGAACGATCTAAAATATCTCATTCATAAATAACCACTTAATAAGTCCCCTGGTTTTGACCTCATTACTGCAGAAGTCGTAAGAAATCTACAAATAGGGCCATTGTTCATTTAGCTCATATATATAACTCAATACTTAGATTGTTTTATTTCCCGTTACTCTGGGGAGTATCTTATTAATCTTATTTTCAAATATAATTATGATCCAAAAGCCAAATTAACCTCCTGATTCTACTTCACCTTATAGGCCGATAAGTCTCCTTCCCTTTTACGCAAAAATTCTAGAAAGATTAATACTCAAACGTATCTTACCACTCATCACTGAAAAACATATACTGCCTGATTATCAATTTGGTTTTCGAACCTCGCATTCGACCACACACCAAGTCCACAGGGCAGTAGATGCAATATCTTATTCTTTAGGAAAAAAATTATACTGCACTTGCGCTTTTTTGGATCACTGCTCACACTGTCGCCGCCCGCCGGTTCAAATCTCGGTCACGGGTGGCTCTATACTATTATAATATATTTATTTGTAATTGATAACAGAAGTCAGAAAACCTTTCTTAATATTTTATTCGTTTAACATTGATATAGGTAGTATATATATATGTTTTTTTTTATTTAAAAGTTTACCAGCTAGTTTAACATAACAAAAGTTTACCAATACATAAATGTATAAATTTAATGATTAAATTCATACATTTATATATTGAAACAAAACATAAAACATATTTACTTTATACCTAAAGTTAAAATAACAGTATCTAAATAAATATAATAAATAAGTTTTAAAAGAAATATATTTACTATATTCCTGAAGTTGTATTCAAAAGTAGGTAACAATATATTATACAGAAATATAAAAAATGTATTGAATTTATACCTTAAGTTATATTCTAAAATCTAAAGTAACACTATGTCAATATATAAATAAATATAAAATAAAAATGATAAATAAATGTATACAATTATAAATAAAATAAAATAAACTTCATAAAGTTTATTTTTTTAAAAGAATTACCTATAAGATTAATAAAAATTTCCAAATGTTGATTTTCTTTGTGAAGTTCTGGAAATAAAATTCTTTGGCAATTAACTACAAATCAATTTTTGCCGTCATAGATTTATGAACGTGTAAAATCATCATATGAGTTAATCTCTTTTGGGTCAATGTGGACCTCAGATATGTCATAATAATAAATCGATAATAGTAATAAACATATAAATTAAGTGCAAATTACGATTTTATTTTACCCTTTAATTTTAATTTGGTTGGGGGGGCAAAATTATACTTTTGCCCCCTTGGATTTTATCCGAGAGGTCAACTGCCCCCCTCTGTCCCCCCTTCTCCGACGCCACTGGCAAAGTAACCCTTCCTTCCCTAATTACAACTTATCTTAGTTGCAAACCAACCCTCGAGTTGTTGACCCTAAGAAAGACCTTACAGATCGATCTTTTAAAATCAGCTATGGAACTGCTGTGTCGGAAATAGAAAGTATTAATGCCGCTGTTCCCAAGGTGGGATATTATCTCCATCACTACACAACATCTTTGTCTCTGATTAGCTCACATTACCAAACACAACTGTAACTGACTATGCAGATGACAAAGTGATCATCGCAATTAATGAAGCCCCGCTTTTGGCCTCTTTATATTTACAAACACATCTGTCATCTATACCGTATGGAAAAGTTGTATATTAAATGGAACTTTCAAGTTAATCAAAACAAATCAGTACACACCACATTCACACTTAGGAAAGCCCCGTGTCCAAATGCATTTCTTTATGATATCCCTATTCCTTCCTTAACAATCGGCTACGTAGGTATGCTTAAACATTTAATTTGTAATAAAGTCACTCCCATTAATATTAAACTCCTAATGTACAAAACCTTATTAAAACACATCTGGACATACGGTCTTCAGCTATGGGGAAATCATAGGTGCAACTAGGGGTGTGCTTGGGGGTGCTTCAACGATTAAATATATATTTATATATATTATATATATATGTGTGTGTGTGTGTGTGTGTGTGTGTGTGTGTGTGTGTGTGTGTGTGTGTGTGTGTGTGTATCTTGGTTAGGTTAGGTTTTGTAGGTATTATTATGGATGGAACAAAACATATGAATTACATATATAGATATACATATGTAGAAAATACCTATGCCAGTATTTTAATAATTCAAAGACTTAAAAAATTTCTTTGTAAACGACGTTATTAACTTTTTCTGGACCGGGGGCAAAAATATACAAATTACGACGGGGTGACTTATAGTTGACCGTGAGAAAAACATTGAACGCTTGGGTCAATTCCAGCAACGTTAAGTGTTTGTTCCTGTGCTTTATAGTCATTGCAAATACTAATATATGAAATTGAATAGGTACGTTTAAACTTAAAATGTGGATATGAGGGTATAATTGGTATTCTTGGTATTAAAACAGTTTTTCCATTACCACAACATGTTAAGATTATGCATTCGATCAATGCATTTCTCAATTTTTGGTTTGTAGTCTTGTACCGTTTGGCATTATTATACATTCATCGTGAGATTCTTATCAAGACTGACGACGTTTAAGTTAAACTTGCTAAGCATTCAAGACGTTTAAATATTAATTTTTATACATAAATTATTTAACACAAATACACAATACATTTATGTCGTTATATATGTTTTTCAAAGACTATGTTTATTTAATTTTATAAACCTAAATAATTATACGTTTCACTATATCTTTCTATAACTCGTATTTTATCAGTTATAACCTAATAAACCTAATTAGGTAACTAATTAATATTAGAGAAATTGATATTTATGTAGAAATGCGGATTTAAAATTTAACCCCCCCCCCCTGAAATATTTTTTGATAGCTACGCCACTGCAGTACTGTTATGTTTTACAACGGTTTATTAACTACAATATAATTATTAATTACATACTTTATTATATATATATATGTACATAGTACATATTAATTATTGAATTTTTTTAGAACTCTTATTCCAATTTTGGAATTTTTTTTTCCAGATTCGGCGTAAAATTGGGCATTCACGAATAACAAAAAGTACCTATTCAACAATTAACTTAATTAAAGCAGTACTGTTTCTGAAAAATAGCCTCTTCTAAGGGAATATTCAACGATTTAGATTTATTTTTTTCAATCACGTTAACTTTGTTAAACTAAAGCTATGGTGTTAAAAATAATAGTTCTATTCCAAAATAATTATCTAGAGTCGTTGATCAATATGCTTGTATAGATATAGATGATAATCATTATTAATTTTTGATCAGTCATAATTTATAATTTATACAATGTCATAAATCATATGAATGGTAGTGGGCAGTATTTGAGTTGAGTAGAGTATAATTTTAGTATACAAAATCGTGTGTTAGGAAAAGATTACAGAGTAGAAAAATTCCAGAGATCAAAATAAAATGTGGTAATTTTATAAACGAGAGTACGAAGTTTTCCAGCCTATCATAATTTCTTTCGTTGAAAAATTAATTTAATTTTATCAAAAACAATGCTTTGGGAATTGGAATATTTGTTATATATATATATATATATAATAATAATAGTGTCAAATGTTAGTAATAAATCGGTGGGTCATGTTACTTATTACATTGTGGTTTAGGTGTGGCATTTATTTGACTTTGCGGGTTGCGTGTTACTGTTTTCATTGTTTGTGCTCCAAAATTAAAAGCATCATAAATGGGTGTGGCACTAGTATTTTTCAGGAATAAATTCCAGAGCCTTTAGTACACTGATAGGCTACACACAGGGATAATGTCTCGGCAAAATGGACTTAAAAAATGTGTGCCTTCCAATGTCGTAAGCTACAAAAACACATAATAAAGCTTTTAATAGAAATTGTCAATTGAGTATTTATATTAGAAGTTTTAAAATGATGCGAGTGTAATTATAATTATAATTTAAAAATTAATAAATTATGAATCTTACTATCTTCAATAACAAAATAAGGTATGAAATTTTTTTTATGATTATTGATTAATGCCAACAGCTATATTAAACCATTAGTAAAAAGTAAAATTTTAGAGCTATTTTTATTAATTTTGAAAAAGTAATTATTTTGACACTCGCAATATTTTTAAACTTTATGATAGTTAGCAACCGTTTATGGATTTATAAAATGAAAATTGTAATCATTCAGGTTTAATAACAGTAATGACAAGCATAGGTATCTTATGAAGGGTCTGCGTAGAGCGTAAAAAAATCAAAATTTTGTTTGTTTAGGATAACGATGTACCACTATACCGGGGTTACGTTTAAAAACATTAACTGCATAAGTAGTGCGATTTGTGAGAATCCAACATCAAATAATTTTTCTCTCTTTTAATCTATTTAAATAAAGTATTTATTTGTTTGTTTACTTTTTTTTTTCCAAGATAAATGAATTTATTTTATTTTATTTAGAAACCTATTTAACATTTCAAACATTACGAAGCATAAAAGATTTTAAAAATGATTTATTTTGTTGATCATTATACATTTTATATTCTTTCTTTTTTAGTCTAGAAAATAATTTTTCTTTATACTTTATCGGCTTAATCAGGAATGGGATTTGAAACATTGCATTTTTGTCTTTTTTTGTTTAGGGCAATAGGGTTGGGTTAAATTAAGTTAGGTTTCGGTAATTTTTCTAATCTATTAGTTGTTTAAGTCGGTACCTACTATTACTATTTTATATACTTAAATTAGGTATTTAATTAAGAGATTACCTACTTCAGATTATAGGATGTTTTTACTTTAATTAAACTACTATTTTGAATGAAAACTTTGATCATCACTTGGGCTTGGATTTCAATGCACTTGCATCTTTTTTTTTTTGAATGTCTTACATGATGCTTTGCTAAAATGTGTTTCAAGTACTCCATATTGTAACTGTATATTTTTTGGGGGGTATTTTTTGCATTTTTAGCTGATTTTATACATACTGGGGTATTTTTATGTCTTTAGTTTATTTTTTAATTTTTAGGATATTTTTTTATCTATTTCTCATATTATGATAAAAAAATTAATTTGAATGAAATAAAAACAATGTTATGTAACAAACATTTTCATTTTGAACAGTATAAAAAAAGACAATCTGTAGCTTTAAATTAGACAAGGCTGAAATTTATCATTGTGTCACACTATTCAACTAGCCAATTTAATTTCATACAACTTTTATCGGAGTATTTTCTTATCCAGCGATTGTACTAAATCTATGTTTGAAACATTTCTACAAAATCGTCTTTGAAAGGGCATTTTTTTGATATGTTTAGGACATTTAAATTCGAGCCTTAGTCATCCATATTTTTAGTTTAAAAATTCATTGTAGTAGGATGTAACTACTAGTAAGATTTACCAGAGGTAGGTACACCCATATTTACCTAAGAGATGTCTTATTCAATTGATATTGACAATAAAATATAGGTATATATTTGTAGATAAAGTGAAAATAAAGTTTTTATTGTAAACAAGTATAGGTACATAAATACCAACTATTAACATCCTGTTATGAAAAAAAAAATTGTTATTGTTTTAATAAGAATATTTTTTCCAAGATGGTATTTGATATGAAGCATGTTATTAGATTAATAGAACAAGAAATACCTAATGATTTCAAAAATAATCCTACCTGAATTATTTTGTACTCTTAATCTTTTTAATATAAAATTAGAAGTATATGTACTTACTTAAAAATGTATTTACAAGATGTACAGTTTTGATTTTTATGAACATATAGGTTACAATAGGAGATTTTTTGAAGGATTTTTATATCTTAGATGTTTTTTTATTTAAGTAGGTACATTACACTTACTGTAGTATTAAATTAAAAACATTTGGAGGCTAATTTGATTTTTTTAAACCTTCAGCCTGTATATGTCACTGATGAAAATATTATTTATTTAATTTATTATAGTTAAACTACAAATTTATAGGTTTGAAATTAAATATTTTAGAAATTTCAAAATTATTCATTAAGTTCTAGATAGGTACCTATTTAACTTACTAATCAGATATACATATTAGAATATGTTTTTTTAGTACAGGTAAGAATAGATGAAAATTATTTTTATTTGAATCGTTAACAAGCCTTACCAACATATGATTTTGATTAAAATTAATCTGAATAAAGGTATTTTGGTAGATTGCGTATGACGTGACTTTTGATTAAATAAAATAGAAAAAGTATTCACATGGTTTAAATTAAATTATTATTTATCATTAGAATAATGAAATTATTGAAAATATTTTCTTAATAGAAATTTTAAAATTATTAACATGTATGAAAATAAACAATACATTCAAAAATTAATGTAACACACATATTAATTTGTGTAACAAAAACATACAATTTTTATTACAAGAATAACTTAAGAAAAATATGTATTAAAGTAAAATCATTGCAATAAATTTTAAATATTTGTATAATTTACATAAAGGCGATACAAATAAATACACCTACAATAACAACTACTTCAGATACTCTAAATTTATTACCCGTTGATGAACAATGGTTAGAGCTACAGTTATACAATGGTTATCGCATATGGCACATTATATTTTTCGTCATGACTGTCGTCTTCACATTAGGTACACTTACAGTAATAAACAAAATTTAAATTGCTTTACATATCATTAATTTTACAGTAGTGTTTATGTGCTGTTGTGTCCGATTTCGAATTCCAAGGACTAAGCAAGAGATAGAAGCTGATTTTGTACGTCGTAAAATCGCGACAAAATTTTGCAAACAGTTACGACTATTGAGTGACACTGAAATGGACAATATGGACCTGTTAAAAGGTATTAACAATAAATAGTTTATATTAGAATATATGTGTATTTCTTAATTGTCATGTGTAGCCCTTAAAAGACTTCAAGCAGAATTAGAAAGTATTAACAATGAAGCAGTAGAAGAGTCAGAAGAAGTAATATCTTCAGTAAAAACAACTTCACCAAGTTTAAAAAAATCTCCAAAATCATCGGACTTTGGTTAGAATATAATATGTAGTATTTTACATATTTATAATTTTTAACGGTTTTTAGATTCTTCTGTTGAAAAGTTAGCTGAAGAACCAGAAAACGTGTTGAGTGGTCGTTTAGCAACATTAGTCAACGTTTTGAATGTTATGAAACCACGCCGCAAGCATGCAGTAGATGAAATTACACCTAATCTTATTACAGTTTGAAATTAAGGGTTTTAAAATGTTTAATTTATAAGAACTTTTTTTCAAAATATCCAAAATGTTAATTAGTATTCAAATGTAAGAATTTTATAGTTATGCAAAACTATATACTTAAGAAAAATATGACTATGATTTATTGTGTATAGTACCTATGGCAAAATTACTACTTCCTCCCCCCAAAAATAAAAGTTTATAGTACAGGTTTTTAGATATATTATGCTAAGCAGTGGCGGACCTAGAATTTTGTTTGGGGGGGGGCAATATTTTTTACATCAGTACATATTTTTATAAAAACATTTATATTAGTATAATAGTATAGTTATATTCTTACACATCTTATGGGTCAAGGGGGGCAGGCCCCTCTGCCCCTCCACCCTTATATCTGCCACTGATGCTAAGAATAGGTAATTAGTTCTAAGATTAAACATTTTTATACATTTAAAATATGAAGTTATTATTTTAAATACCTACCAATATATCATTTTTAATAACTCACTAGTTACTTTCCTTCATGTTTCTCTCATAAACATGTTTTACTATACTTTATTCTCAGCATCAACAAGAAAATTAATAAGGAGATTATTTTTTTATTCGATTTGATATGATTTTTGTTTTTTGTAAGTTTGTTTTTCTTAAGTTAGGAGAGGGATGTTTAAAAAATTTGAGTTATTTTTGAAAACCTAAATATTTTTTTAAATTAAGCCACTAAATTATAGAAAACTGAATCAAATTGATTGTATATTAAAATTAAAAAATAACCAATTACCAATTATATTCTACGTATAATGTTGGTTCATTCTAGATGAATCAATAATTCTTGACAATTCTTCATAAATCATATTTTAATTTTAATCTAATCAACATATAGGTAGCTATCTTATTTATGGTTTTATCTACTAACAATGTTTTTAATTTAAAATAAATGTTGTATTTTTAATAGTATAATATAGATATACATTTAATTTTCATCAGTCAATAGAAATATTTTTAAATTTGGAACAATATTTTATACAGAAAATTACATAAATAAAGTAAGTAAAAAAATTTTATTTTAAATATATTGATATTGATTGAAAATAGAAACAAATCAAACATATATTTTTTATAAAAACTATCTTTTTATGACCATATTCACTATGATCAAGGCTGGATTGACTAGATGAAATATCAGATTTCCTAGTACTCAATGGCGTGGTGAACTTTATTTATTTGTGAGACCCTCATAAATTGGGATAGAAGTGAATTCCTCCCCCCCAAAAAAAAATATCAAAATCCTGTAGGTACCACTCTGGCCACCAAACCCATCCACCCTAAAATATTCTAGTAAATATATTCATCACGCCACTGCTAGTGCTTATATGAACTAACACCAGCTGTGATAATAGGGCAATACATACTTCTAGTTCAAGATTGTTATACATTAATAGTTAAAAAGGTTTTAAATTTAAAAAAATGTCTAAAATAAAATATAAGGATTTTCATCAATATATTATTTTTTAGTTCTTTAATGTATTAAAACATTGAGAAATACACTATTGGATAAATATTGGTCTTTTAACCTTTGTATAAATGGCAACAAAGGCCAGAAGAAAGCATTACAGAAGATATAGTCACAAAAATAATAAATACATCATTTACTTACCTATGAACTTCTTTAATAAAATAATGTATACTTAACATTTGAATTAAATTAAGTGAAATGTATTATCTTTTACTCATAGACATGTGGTGGGTATATTTTACACATATGCGGGCGTTCTCATGGGAAAGGGTGTAAGGGTGACCCCCCCCCTCATGACATTTATTTTAGTCAAACATATAAGTAATGATGGAGAAATTTTTAAGGTAAACTAATATTTAAATATTTTGTATAAATAATAGATTTTAATCACTAAATAATCATGTGAATCATTGTCATTTGTCTCTATAACGATGGCTACAGATATTGCAGACTAATATACTTAATTGTATACACATTAGATTGTGATATTTTTATAATCCGATAATCTTCTGCGTTTATACAATAATTACGATAATTGTGATAATATATTTATGAACAATCTAAGTTCAATGTGTTCATAGAAGTTCTTAGTAAATAGGTACTTATATTATAATGTGGAAGGAGATGTGGTAGCATAGGCCCCACAGCCCCATTCGCATTGCATTTCCATATCCCCTCCCCAACAAAAATTCCTGAGAATGTCACTGCATATAAATATAAATAAATATAATTATATATAAATATATATTAAAATTATTTTTCTGTAAAGTATATTTTATGACTTTTTTACATAAAGATAATTTACATAATATTTTTAAGAATTATTTGAAATTGGTTTTAAAATATAATTCTAAGTTATTTAAATGTAAGATAATTTTAAACCAAGAGTAAGTGTTTTATATTTTTGAAAAAAAATTCATAATTTGGAAGTAAAATAACATTGTATAGTAAAATAAAATAATTTAAATTATCAATCAGTAACATAAAACGGTTTATTTTTTATTTATATAACTATATTGCAGTATTTAGTTTAAATAAACTTGCTATGATTTTCAGAATAACTGGTTAGTTTATTTAATTTTTCCATTAATTCAATAATTTAAATTAAATATTTAATATAATACCTAGTTCTTCAATATTTTAACAAAAACTCATACTTTAACCTTAATATATATTTTAGGACGAGTCTATTTGATTTTTCTAAGTTTTTAACCTGCTAATTTATACTTCTGAAGATGATTAAATGAACACATTTTTATATTTATTTTAAGTCTTTTTAACATTAAAATTGCTAATGTAATGTTCTATTATTAATATTTGATTAAGTATAAAAATGAAAAAATAGTAGGACAAACAGTAGCTAATCCAGAAATTATCAAAGGAGGTAATTAAAACTTATCCAATACTAAATTTAGTCACACTCAATAGGGTAAAACATACTAATGTTAGCAATTTACTAATGTAGAACATACTAAGTATATAAATATATAATATAGCTCTAGGGCAGAATTTATCCCTTTCCCTCAGGATTTTTCTTAAAACAATTATTTTGTTAAATCAAACTAATGATTAGAAACATCAATATATAATTATTATTAATTTATTATTAAAGTATCCAGAATTTTAGTTAATGTGTAGTGAATGTTTGATTAAAATTTATTTTAGCTTTTTTTTTTCATACTTGTAATGTTTTTAATATTGTTCACAACTGAATATTATTAACTTACTGAACTCTATTACTGAAAGTGTAATTGCATTTTGAATTATTTAAAATATATTTATACCAATTATTATCACTCACCTTAATAATTGAAAATTGTTTATCGACTCATTATAACATATTTTCTGTATTAAAACAATAAAAAAAACACATATTGATGTTATAACTATTTCGGACAAAGAGACAGTTTATTTAATATTTTACCGACATGTTACATATCTATATTTTGATGAAAATAAGTACATATAAATGTATCCATATTTTATGGTTCACAGTATTCTAAATCTTATAATTGAACACTAAATAGGATATATGATGCTAACATATTTTTGAGAATATGAAGCAAGGTGAAGTTCATCTTATATATAAGTATTTATGAAAATAAACATATTTTCTAGACTAGTATAATTTTATTTATTTAAAATAAACACATGAAATTGCACTTGTCTATAACACATTTTAAATAGTAAAATGTATAGTTGAGTAAAACATTTAGTGTGAAAATTAAAATTTTTCAATCACAGACATACCTAATAATCAATCACTAATGAGATATAATATTTTGAACTTTAATGTTGTGACCATTTGATAGATTTTATGTCGATACCTTCTTGATGCATTTCCCACAGTGGACTAAAATTGAATTTAAATATAAAATTACATAAATATTAAATTGTTGTATTTTAATTTGAAAAACTAACCTCATTTCACGTAGCCGTTGTACATGTTTTATACATTTTTCTGCAGTATATTCAACTTCATCTTCAGTAGTAAAACGCCCGAAACCAAATCTAAAAGTGTTGTTATGAATGAAAATTATTTTCATGAAATAAATGTAGAGATATTAAATTACCTAATAGAAGAATGTGCTAAGTCTTCATCTGCACCAATAGCACGCAAAACATAAGAAGGCTCCAAAGATGCTGATGTACAGGCACTACCACTTGACAAAGCAATATCTTTGAGGGCCATAAGAAGAGATTCTCCCTCAACGAATGCAAATGATAAATTAAGACAGCCGGGATAAGTATGAACATCATCACCATTACGAACTACTTCTGGAAGACTTTTATTAATTTTTTCAAATAGTAAATTTGAAAGTTTGGTCATCCATGCATGGTCATACTAAAAGAAACAATAATGCATAAAAAGAGTAACATAAAGGAACTATAAGTAATATTTAACTGACCTCCATTTCAGTTTTGGCTATTTTACATGCTTCACCAAATCCTACAACTAATGGTGTTGGAACAGTTCCACTTCTTAAACCTCGTTCTTGGCCACCTCCACTCTGAATGGGTTCTAAGCGAACTCTCGGTTTACGTCGAACATATAATGCTCCAATACCTTTTTTTTTATAAAAATTGTTTAATGTTTATTTGGAAAAATTTTATTTTAATTAATCACCTTTTGGTCCGTATAATTTATGTCCACTAATTGACATTAGATCAATATTTTGATCATTTACATCAACACTAATTTTACCAACTGCCTGAGCAGCATCAGTGTGGAAAAATACCTTTTTTGTCTTGCATAGCTCACCTATGAAAATAAAAATTAAAACATTCGTTTTTGTATCAAAGATTTATTTAAAATATTACCAATTTCTTTGATAGGCTGTTTAACTCCAATTTCATTATTTACAGCCATGATAGATACTAGGGCAGTATCAGGGCGAAATGCAGACTCAAGTTTCTCAAGGGAAATTATACCCGTAGAACTAACTGGTAAGTAAGTGATTTCAAAACCTTCACCTTCCAAAGCACGACATGAATCTAGAACGCATTTATGTTCCTATTGCACAGTTAAATGTTTATGTATTAATAAGTATACAAAGGTAACATAAAATATGATATAAAATACTTTACCGTCTGTGTAGTAATAATATGTCTTTTTTTAGATCCATAAAAACGACCAATTCCTTTAATGGCCAAGTTATTAGATTCTGTAGCTCCAGATGTAAATATTATTTCTTTGGGATTAGCACCTATCAAATCTGATATATGCTAAGAATATTCTCAAATTAATTATAGTAAATAAATTAGTTAAAAGTTATTTTAAATACCTTTCTAGCTGTTTCAACAGCTTCTTCACTTTCCCAGCCATACAAATGGGTACGGGAATGTGGATTTCCATAACTATAAGTCAAATATGGCATCATAGCATCTAAAACTCTAGGATCCTAAAACAACAAATTGACAAACTTTAGATAAAGTAGAAATATATGTTAAATGTAGGTTTCTAGTTTCAAAGATCTTACCAAAGGGGTTGTAGCTTGCGCATCTAAATACAATGGTTTTCCTTTCAAAAATCCCATTCGGGATGCAATTTTCGTTTCTAAAACCAAAAAATTTTCATAGTAATGAAAAAGAATCATTAAACACACTTTATGGGTTATGTGACTACATTATTTTCAGTGGAATTCTATGCTATTGATCATATAATACACAATTATCTGAACAACATAAATTAGGTAAAGTCGCATTGCATATTATAAAGTCTATTTATCTTTGTCTAATAGAATTAAAAGTCTTAATCGAAATTTCCAATTTTAGTATTACCTTGTTCACCAGTTTTTTGTGAAAAACATCTGGCGAATCTTGTTAAATTTTGTACATTGATATTTCTGCTGGCCATTTTAGAACAGTATATTAATCAATATAAAATGAAAATCATAGATGATCTTTAGACTATGCTAATATATAAATTAAAAAAACTATGAACAAACATGTTGCAATGGGTTTGAGGATATTTAAAAAAAACTTACGGTTCTCACAGAATGACGTTATCACACCGACTGTTATCACTTATCACTTATTTTATTTCCGGGCATTCGTTCCCGCCCTAGGCACAGGTGATGTAAAAAACTATTAAATTTGTACTGTGTCGCAGTCTACTCAAATCACATTGCCACTATGTGTAAAAAATAACTGTAAATTACAATATTTTGTATTTCGAAAGAACTACGAATTGTTTAATGAAAATTATTAATTGTACATTATTATAAGAAGTAATAAGTTGGTATTTACATAAGCAGGGCTGTGATTTGTAGAATTCGGATATTGTTTTTGCTTCTTCTAAATCTAGAATTGACTATACAAAAATACTTTTTAAAATACTACACTAAGGGGCGAACATTTTGTGTAAAAACTTGGGGGGGGGCAAGGTTTTTTATGCTCATAATATCTATACCGACAAAAGCCACTCGCTTCACTTACGACTATAAATCAATTAATTTTTAAACTATTACTATTTTTTTTATTAAAATGTGCAGTCGTTATGTTATTTTTTTATGATCTTTGATCATTTTTTAATGAAACTACGTGAAACCCGTTTCATTCATATTGTAAAAAATAATTTTGTAGTAAATATAAATCAAGACTTAATGAGTAGTCACTAGTCACGTATTCAATAAATAAGACTGATGGAGTGAAAATTAAATTTGATGAGAATACCTACTTATTGATTTACTTTCCGTATCTCACTCAAAGATAATTAAATTAATCTAGATTTTGTTGTTAACCTATGGATAACATCGTTATTATTGATACATTTTTTATTCATTTTTCTTTTTATTCTGCTCAATTTTTTAGAGGAGAATTTTAAGACGAAGTTTTGTGAATGGCTTCATCAATAATGATTGTATATTATTACGTGACATATAATGAAAGACGATGTACGACGTGTATCAAATTACAAGCGGTAGGTACCTACTAAAGGTAACACTACGTGTACGTTACACGGTAGGTATTATTATAAGAAATAATATAGGTAGTGAAATTAGTATCTTCACAATTTTCTTTCAAATTATGGGCTCATTGTTGCTATTAAAAATTTGAATCGACCAGTTGACCAAACAAAGATTTTATTTGTAAAGTGAGTAGTGTCCGTTGGGTCACCAAGTGGAGACGTCGAGTGGTCGATTTGAATGATAAATTCTGATTTACCAGTTGTTAATTTGTTTTTACCTCCGTGGCTTTATTTACTCTTTATATTATGTTAAGTTTTATACAAACATAAATAATCATCATTATAAAATTACTATGGGTATTATATGCACAAATGAGTTGGTATATATGTGTAATTGATAAATCTTAGTTTATCAACGGTATTGCAATGAATTAAAATTAATTATTTATTTGGTATTTGTTTCATTATTTTTATTCATGTGGGTGCCTACTTTGATTTTAAAAAGTGTCTATTACATGAACATCGATCGAAATTTCGATGTCACGATGGTTCATGTGCACAACAAACTATAATGACTGTATATTATGCATTAAATTAAGTGTAATACTTATAATTGACTATTGTATTAAATTGCAAAGACGTCATGGAACAAATATTAAAAATATACAAAACAGTATTTTAATGTATAAGTAAGTATTACATAAAAGTATAAAAAAATACAATGAGTACCTATAAACAAATATTTTGTTTAAAGTAAGATTATGTGTTTTTAAATTTATAAATAATTTAAATCAAGATGGTAGTATAAATTATAAAATTAATCAATAGATAAATTGTGCCTAAAAGCATATCTATTCCATATAAGTAGTAGTGTTCATAATACTCTGTCTGTTTGGTTCCATTATTAATTGTTCTCTGGCAGCTGCTTTTTGTAACATAGTTTTGGTTTTGCTCAGTAAATAACATTTTTTTTCAAGCTGATCTTTCAAATTTTCATTTTCCGTTAAAACAGCATCATACTGAGAACGATAGTCGAGTAATTGTTGTTCCAATTGAGAACATTTTTCACTAGCATCCAAATAATAGCTTTGTGTTGCTTGAAGTTCACTTTGCAATTTTTCCACATAACTCTTTAAAAATATAATACAATTTAAAATTAAATAATAATTATGGATCTTAGATAAAGGAAATAAATTATTTTTATTTTTTTATTTAAGATAAATACATATGTATTTACAATCTGTAATATAATAAAACAATAAGAAAATTTGATAATTTTTTTTATTTACAAGGTTTGGAGGCTTGAGTGAAGGGGGCTTGAGTGAAGTAGTGTCCATTGACACTACTTCAAACTGTTTTTTTTTTATTTATTTAGCGGAGCAAATCATGAAGCCAATTGCGTTTTAATCGACGGGGAGGATTATCAGGGAGTATCTTAGTGGAGAGGTTTGAGGTAAGTGGGTTTGAATGATTGTTTGTATTAGAATGGAATTTTTTATATTGTGTTGAAACGAGGGTGTGAAGAGTTGGAATGTTTAGGTCTTTATGGATTGTATGATTACAAACATACCAGGGTGCATTTTTCAGGAGACGGAGACTAATCGACTGAAAGGATTGGAGAAGATTTAAGTTTTAATTTTTGGTCGAGCCCCAGATTTGAATTCCGTATGTCATTGCAGGACGAACTATGTAGTTGTTTGTATATAAGAGTTTTGTCACTGAGTGGAATTTTAGAACGAAGAAGTTGTCGAAGTTTATGTATAGTTTTAATTTCATTGATTTTCTTTTGGTTTTGATGTGCGTGGCCCATGTTAGTCTTTGATCAAGATGAATACCTAAGTATTTTACTGAACTTTCTCTGGGAATAGTTTCGTTATTGAGTGTAACCGAGGGGCTGTTATTGGATCGAAGTGTAAATGTGATTTGTGATGAATTATTTTCATTTATTTAATTCGATTTTGTATTAATGATTAGACCAATTTTGTAGATCATTTAGATGAGATTGAAGGTTCTCCGTTGCAGTATATACATGGGCCGGAAGATGCTATGCAAGTGTCATCGGCAAAAGTAGCTAGACTAGTAAGGTTTGAGTGAGGAATATCAGATGTGTAAATATTATACAGCGTGGGAGCAATAATGCTACCTTGGGTTACCCCTGCTTTTGCAATAAGAGTTTCAGAAAGTTCGTTGTAACAGCACACTTTGAAAGTACGATTAGAGAGATACGAGTTAAGAGTAAGGTAGATAGGAGCCGGAAGAAATCTGGTTTTGTAGAGAAGTCCTTTATGCCACACGCGATCAAATGCTTGGGCTACATCTAAAAATACAGCCGAGCAGAAATGTTTTCTTTCTAGTGAAGAAGCAATGTTATCTAAAATTCGATGGACTTGATGGAGGGCTGAATGGTTTTTTCTAAATCCAAATTGTGTGTTTGGAATCGTCTTTTGAACATTTATGATTGAGTAGATTCTTTTCAATAAGACTTTTTTGAGTGTTTTTGAGAATGAAGGCAGTAGACTAATTGGCCTAAAAGATGAAGGAAGATATTCAGGTTTACCTGGTTTGTGGATAAGTAGATTTTTTTTTACACAAATAATCAAAAAAATTATAAAGATTTTAATCATTTATATGGTAATTTAGTTTTCATTAGAGTGTAGCATAAAGTTGTAAAGATTTACGATTTAAAATTAAAAGTAATTAATAAATGAGATAATTTGTATTATATGCTGTTAGATGATTAAAGGTTTATTTATTTTAAATTTGATAAAGCGTCGTAAATCGAAATTAAAGTAAAACAAATTAATATCGTGATGTGTATGGAACAAAGGAGACATAGGTAGTCAGTAGATTTAAATGTTTATTTAACGTGTTTTTAAGTATAATATAAAATTCTAAGTACATTACATAAATATAAGTAAATTAAAAAAAAATATCGTTTTATAAATTAGTATATCTTATTAAATAATAGTGTTTTATTGTCTGTGTTCTAAATGCTTATGATTTTTTCACGAATAAATTAGGTTTTTACCCAGACATTTTATATGCCTTATAACCAGAATATACAACGTATGACTTTTTGTAGATGTTTAAACTTCTTATATTTCCCTTTTATATTTCTCGAAATCAGAATTGTATTGTTAAATAATCTTTAAACTAACCTTATCATCAGTATTAGTAACAACTCGTTCAAGCGACAAGTTTTTGTTTTCTTCTTTTAGTTTTTCTATAGCCGACCTTAACATAATTACTAAACGTTCTAGTTTTGCTGTACGTGTTTTGTCTGTACCAGAACAATCTGAATCTGAACTTAAACTGGATACACCACTCCTAAAATAATTATGCTATTTATTTAAATTTAGTTGTTCTAATAATTGATTACACAAAAAGCTTACAAATTATCTGTCGAATGTGAACGATCAACAATTTTTTTTAGTCGAGAGTTTTCCTCTTCAAGAGCAGCTTTAGTTTTTAATAATCTACTTTTACTATCTTTCAGTGAATCGATTTCTTTGATTAACGCATTACTTCCACCCTAAATAATAAAATAGAGTTAATTTCAAAATGATTAATGTTAATATTATTTTTATTTACTTTTTGGAAGAGCTCCAAAGTTGCTATTTTTCGACGAAGTTCAACAACAACTTCTGCTAATGATGAACCACCTGACATAATTTCTTTAGCAGTACGCAAGGTATATAATTCACTGGATAGTCTGTCTTTTTCTAAAGTCAACTCGTCGACTAGACTGTTTGCCAAAGCACATGATTGTGCCATAGCTATTCATAAATAGTTTGATCAAAATTATGTACCCGTATATAAAATGCAGTGTATAATTTATTACCATTAGCTGATTTAAGTTTCAACTCTAAAGAGTTTCTGTCTTTTTCCATGCGCATTAAATTATCTCTAAGTCTTTGATTATTCAAGCGAAGCGAATCGCATTCTCTAGTGATTTCTAATAACTGATTTTGCAGTCTTTCATTTGTTACTTGACGTCGCTTATTTGCTTCCCACTTGCACACTTCCTCATCTGACTAAAATATAATTTAAAAAATGTATAATTGGAATCTACCTAATTATACTGATTTTACGTATTTTATACGTAATTATACGTATTAGTTATCCTAATCTCTAAAATCTAACCTTTAATTTTCGTAGAAGCTTATTTTGTTCATCTTTCTTTTTGTATTCGTCAAGTTGTATTTCTAATGTTTTAATTTTTTTTGTCAGTACTTCTTCTTTTACAACTGACAAAGATTCGTCCCGTTTCCCGCCAGTCGGGGGCCTTAAAAGAGTGATAATCAATAAATAGATTTTCAAAATCGTGTTTTTATTATTATTCATACTAACTAAATAATCTTACCTATAAATCAATTGTTGCCTCAATTTTTGTATTTCAGCTTTGTCTTCTTTTTCACGTCGTTCATATTCACTGAGTTTCTTTTTCATTTTTTCTACTTCTACTCTTAATCGGTCTCTTTGTGTTGGCAGTGTATCTCTTCTATTTTGAATTCCCATTATAATTTCATTGAGTCTAATTATCTCAGCATCTTTTTCCTTTGAATCGTCTTCAGATTTCATTTGTTCCATTTCTTTAAGTCTTCTTTCAGCTACACCACTCCAGTGTTCTTTTTCAGAATTAGCTTTATTAAGGTCATCTTCAGCTTGCTTAAGTCTATCTTCCAGATCAGTTATACGTAGCATGTATTGATTAACAACTGATTTAATGTTGTTCGAGTGAATAGGAGAAGAAATATCTCTATGCGATCTATGTACAAAATAATTCAATAAATAACACATTTTAAAAGTAGTTAGTAATATATTTATTTTCTAGTGTATTTTACCACCTATTGTCCTATGATTATTATTTAAGCATTTGATGGGAACCATAAGACACTAGTTTTTGTTAGAAAAAATACTAAAAAGCGTAACCACATAAGGAATTATTTTTTTAATTGAGCGAATTAAAGTTACTTTTTATAGAGATAAGCATGATAACATGGAGATAAACACCTTTTGTTGAAAAGATAGTGTTTGGTATTCATTTTTCAAGTAGTATTTAAAAAAAAACAATCACATGTATTCTTAGCTCCTCGGACAATAATGAAAGGTGTATTAAATTTTAAAGAAACGGTAAATAATTTCTATATTTAAACGACTATAAGCAAAGTTTTAGTGTAAAATATACTGTTCATATAATTGACCAATTTTAGTCTAATTGTCAGTAGATTTTTTTTTTAACAAAACTGTTTAGAATTTTTTTCTGAACAAAGAAACTTTTTTATTGAAAGATTCAAAAATATTATGTTTTATCTGTATTTAAATGAATATCATGATTGAAAGGTTTTATAATTTTTCATTCACAATTAAATTTTAGAATTGATGTAAAAATATTCAAATCCGTCAAAATCGTATAATTTTATAGTAAAATGCTAATGGAAAAATCCGTAGTCGATTTTTGAAACTTTTTCATAGTTAGTAAAGTATATAAGTACCAAGTATATAACTAACCAAAGGTCATATTAAATTTTAAGAAATTGTTATCCAATATTAAAAAGTTATTAGAGTTAAACTTTGAAACATTAGGTATTTTTAAAGTTCTATTTTTAGAACGAATTGTGTCTTTAAAAATTTTTTAGTTTCATGAAGTATATAACAATACTCTATTAATGTATGATGAAAATTTCAAGTTTCTAGCAACATTACTTTTAGAGTTATGACTAAATAACTAAAATTGATTAAATGAAAGTGTCGGTTAAAACAAATTTTAGCATTTTTACTAGGTTTTACGCCAGTTTTTCCTCACAACTATATAGAAAAACTTTTGAGAGAACAGTAAAATGGGCTATCAAAATCTACATCTACATGCGATTTCCGATTTATAGAGTTACTGAATTAAACTCTCGTACAAAGTTAAGTATACCAAAAAGTGTTTGCAGAATAAAAATAAATTTCATTGTAAAACTAACACATCTTTCGCTTCACTCAGAATCAAAAATTGAGTAACAAACTACTCTATAGAAACATTTTTTTATGTAGTAAAAATATTCAAATTTGTTCAAATCTGTTAAGCAACGAACTCGGGAATCAAATTTTGTTTCAGCACTACACATGATACATGGTCAGTAAGTAAAAATTAAGGTTTATATCTTAATTTTTATATTATGTACAGGGATTTATTTCATAATTTAATAACGAAGTCCCTCAATACATCGGTAGTTGTTTTCGTTTGTTCTATCAGCTACGTAATATACACATACTGTTTTTAAAAGCATTAAAAGATTGAAGATAAATTGATTTTAAGGAATGATTATGGTTCATAGTTAAATATTTATTCATAAAATAAAATTATTTTAATTAATAATGAAACTCGCTTTTCTTTAATGTCGAATTGTTGTTCTTTGGCATTTTTTTGTAATTCTAATATTTCTTTAGTATGATCTTCTTGACATTCTTTTAATAATTCTTGAAGTCTATTAATAGTTTCTTCTTTTTGTTTTATAATTGTTTCTAAACTTTCTATTGTGGCGAGCAAAGCAGGATTTTGAGCATCAGTTTCCGAGATATCATTAGCAGCTAATTCAATAGCCAATTTTCTAACGTGATCATCTTTTTCAATTATTTCTTTTTCTAAACGAACTTTTACTTCTTCTTGTTCTTTCAAAGTTGCTTGTAATTTTTTAATAATTGAACTACTAGTTTCTTTTTCAGTCATAATATTGTTATTAGCCTATAAGTGTACATAATAGATTTACAGTTTATTTATTAACATACATATTGCATTAATATCATTAATTTTTAACCAAATTACTCACTATTTTTAACTGTTTACTTAGATCTTCTAATTTTTCTTCTAGAACTCTATAATTATTTTCTGATTGCACACTTATTTGTTTATCTAGTTTTTTTGGCTGTATTTTTGAATTATAACAGAAATCTTGAATTCCCCATGATAAGTAGTTATGCATACAATCGGAATCCATTCGCATAATTTCCTTTTCCAGACTTTCAATAAAACAATCTTGTTTTTCAATACGTTCAGTAAAAAGCAAATTTTTTTTTTGTAAATCATCACAAGTTAGTTGAACTTTGAGTTCCTGAAATAATATATGAAATCAAATTAAATATGAATATGTATTTAAACTATTTTTGTTATAAATCATGTTTGAAATCAGTAGTGTTATACAACATAATTTTAGTAACTTTTAATTGTAGTTGCATATATTTTGAACGATAATCTTCTGTGTTTTTTGTTGGAATAAATACTATTTCATCGCCATTATTTGATTCATCGTCATTAAGTAACTTTCTATAAGTTGTAGTTAATGCTTCTTCAAGTTTTTGTTTGTGTTGAACCCAAATTTGTTCGGATACCAAAGGTACAGTTCCATGATAACGTCTTTGTAGTTCAAAAATTATTTTTTCTAATCGCCTGTAAAAATAAAATATAATTTATGTCCCTATAGTTAGGTTTATTTATTGTTTCATCTACATCATTTTAATTCTATTTTGTTCAACGATTGAATCTTGCTGTTCTAAAATCCTGTCATGTTTACATTCTAAACTAGCAATAATGGCCTGTTGATCTTGTATTATTGTTTTAAGTCTCGTCTCTTCAACACTAGCTGCCATTTGATTAACTTCATGATTTGCAATTTCTCGCATTAGTTTGTCTGTAAGTTGAGTATTAAAGTATTTGTAAAAATAAATATTGAATTAATCTAAAATCAGTCCAACCTATTGTTGCTTTTTCGTCGCTCAAAGCTTGTAATTCTATGACGCGTCTTTGCATTACATCATGTTGATGGTCTAGCCGTTTATGATGTTGCTCAAGGTCACGTACTTGATTCTGAGCTATCTCTAGTACTCTCAATAATCTAGTTCGTTCTTCTATAGCTTCTTCCTACCATAAGAAAACAATGTAACATGTTTAATAATATTTGGTACTTATTTAATATAAACAATGATAGGTACGTAAGGTTTATGAATGATTTCCAAAAATGTAAGAAAATCTAAGATAAATATCAACATTTTTGTTTTAAAATGCATATACCTTTAACTTTGGTATATAATAAATACATAAAAGGATTATTTATCAATTGAGACGTATGACTAAAAATTTTTTTGAAATATATTTTTATATTTCATCAGTAAATAATGCTTATTAGTTATTATAAAAGTACATGATTTTATTTATATCAAAGAAAATGTGTTATACTTACTAAACTATTTTGTGTATGTTTAAATTTATCTGCCATTTCAGCATATTCTGATTCATTTACCATATTTACTGTAGTTTCACGTAACCGTACTTCTTCAGTCTGACACTGTATATTTGCTTCAATCATATCACATACATTTTGCTCAAGATTTTTACATCTAGATTCCATTTCTTCCATTTGTTCTTAAAAATTATTTTAGTTAAATAATAAATATATTTTCTAAATATACCCGTACAAAAATTAAAATATACTCAATATAATACATTAAAATAAATGTATTACCTTTTAAGAGCGTGTACATTTTTTCGGAATGTTCTGCTCTTTGTTTACAAATACTATTTTCTGCCTTCACTAATGTCAATTCATCGTCGGTTTCATAAAATTTAGCTACTTCAATTACAAAATTTAGCCGTTGATCTTTTAAAAGTGTTATTTCTCTCATTAACCTTTCTACTGCTAATTTTAATGTATCTTCCTACGATTTTTACTATGTGTTAATATAATGTACACCATAAAATATATAAATTATCATGATCATAAAAAAATAAAAATATACTCATTGAACAACTTTATTCTTACTAAAAGATTATGTGAATTTTATATCCAAGATTAATCCATAATATTTTGAAACTATTTATTTTACATAAGTCATAACTTAGAAGCTTCAAAAATGATTTAAAAATCAGGTACACATATATTGTATTATTATTTTTAAACATATTTATGCAAAATGATACAATTCTATTAGGTATTTATTTATCTTATAAAAGAGGTTCATAATATAAATTATTTTTATAGTTTAAATAAATACTGTAAAATTAACATAACAAATATACTAAACAAAAGTAATGTATTATTTTTAACCATTATAATATTATAAATATTACAGTACTAGATAATTTTTATGAACTGTAAACATTTGACCTCAACAATTAGTTAGCAATTAGTTAAATATCTACCTGTATAAAATAAATAAATAATATTTTATTATATAATACCTTTTTTAAATACAAAAGGTACCTTGGATACAAATAAATATCTTATATGAAATGAGAAATGTTTTCATCTAAGTACAACTTAAAATACAGTGTTACCAGCATTAAATTTGTGTACGATATAATTAAATTGATAAATGCAATTCTAGCATAAAAATGTTAACCAATACCTATGTTTTAATGTATTTTTAAAATTTATGTTTATACAAGGTTTAGGCTTCGATTACATTGTAATTTTTAATGGTATTCCTATAATATAATTTTCTTTAAAATTACCTTGAATAAAACTAAATGTAGTGTTTCTCTATGTTTACCCGTTAGTATTTCAAAATCTTGTTTTAATGCTTTGTATTCGCTAATATCTATAACATTTTTCATTTGCTCCTTCAATCTGTGTAATTCATTCTTTAGTTGTCCCTATTAAAATACAAACTATGAAGTAAATTGTAAGACACATAATTTAATCTTGTTGCTTAAGAGTTTTTTTAATGGAATTTTTACTGTATTTGTTAATCTATGACAAAAATTTTAATAAGTGTACTTGAACTTTTAATAAATTCTCGATTTCATTGCTATAATTTGCTTTAATTGACCAGATGTCTTCAATAACTTTCTGTTTTTCTTTCTTTAAAATTTGTTCCGTATCAAGACAGCATTGATACATTCGATTAGTTACTTGTAATTCTTCAGTCAAACTTGTAACTCTAATTTCACAAATTGTTAATTAAATTTATAAAAATGCATGTAAGCTTTCATGATTGTGTGAATTAAAGACATTATTTACTTTATAACATTATATGAAAGCTGACGTTTAATTTGATCTGGATCTTCTAGCATTGTTTTCCACGATTTTTCCAATTCATCGAATCGCTCCTTTAAATCGTTTTCTTTATTACGATAATTTTTTAATTCTAGTTCTAATTTTTCTACTAATGACTTCATCTTTTGTTTTTCGCTATCGTACTCATCATTAACTAATTTCATTTCATCTCGTAATTGTTGAAATTTATTTTGAAATAATTTTACTTCTTCTTCTAGTTGAAGAGATTTTTCCTGTTCATTCTGTAACTATATAATCAAAAATTATTTAAAATTTGTATTCTCAATTTTTGGATTAATCTGCAAATTAAAGTCTGACACGGTCTGTGTTGTCGTTGGTACATAAAGTACACCGATACCATGAACCGTGCACGCTCTCCATTCCAGCCACAAACCCGGGTGACGACTTACTTCCTTAAAATGATTTACAAGTTCATCTTCTTTAACTTCATCAGATACACTAATATTTTTAAGTTGTACTTCCATTTTCTGAGTTTTGATAAGTTCTTGTTTGGTTTCATTTAACGCATCACTATTTAATTATTATAATATTATAGTAAATAAAACAATGTTGAATAAAGTTAAATTGATTAATATTACTGTAGAGAATGAAGCTGATGTCTTAAATTTGAGTTTACTCCCTCCAAATGATTGATTCGAGCTAATAATCGCATGCCAGGTTGATACCATCCAGCTACATGTCTAGCGTCCATAGCTTCCAAAAGCCTCTCTAGACTTTGGCATTCAATTCGTACAACACTCAAGCCTATTTTATAAAAATATGTTTTTCAAGTTTTATTATTTTTTATATTTATTGTATAATATTTTATTTATATTTATTTATTATATTTTTATATTTATTATTAATTAATAATAATAGTAATTTACAATTAACATTATTACTTGAATACTACTATGTATACATATATTTAATGTGTTTATAATTATTAGTTAAATTAAAACCAAACTCATTGTATAATCAATGAATAAAATTATTAGTGAAATATGTATTAAAAACATTTTTTAGTAATTAAAAATGTAATTTAAAATATTTTCACAAAATGTCTTAAATCTAAAACTTTTTTTAAAGTAAAAATAACATTTTTATCATACCATCTTGATTATGTACACTATCGAGTATTTCATGCATTCCTTTTCTAAGGGATTCATTTTCTTCGATTAATTCTTTTACATTATCCTCTAGTTCTGACCCAACATCTAAATCTTGTTTAGACATATCAGTTTCTATATGATCTAGTTCTTTATCAACTTCTCCATTTGAAGGCGTAAGTTTAACAGAGTCAGTAGATTTGTTCAAATTGCGATTCTGAAAAGCATATAATTTAAAATGTAGTGTTAATTACAATAATCTTGTTTTTTTCCAAAATACATATTCTTTATACTTTTAGTTTTAGATTAATAATAACTTCTTTGCATTCATCAAGTTCTTTTTGTAACAAAGTTATTTTTGATTGTGCTTCTTTGTGTCTAGCCATCATACCATTTGCTCTTACGACATCATCTACAGGCAATCCTAATTTTTCCTTCATTACTAAATTGTCTTGCTCTAAAAGATCAGCTTCTTGATGAAGTTGATTACTTGAATCAATAAGTTCTTTTATATGATTATCACGTATGTCTAATTCTTGTTTTAATTTTCTTATTTCTTCGGTTGCTTTTTCTAAACCGTACTCTCCAGATTCAAATTCACGAACGCGTATTATTAATTTGCTTATCTATATGTATATGAATAAGTGGAATTATTTATTGTATGAAATAATATGCAAAATCACAAAGATTTATTAATATTGATTGTTCTTGTGAAAAATAAGGATAAATTAAAGAAATAATTCTTTACTTTAAGAGACAGGATGTACATGTGAGGATGATGGCGCGGCATGTGAGCCAAGGTAATTTGTATGTTATAATGGTGATAAACAATAATCCTACTGTAATTTACTATGAGAAGTCTAGAAAATTATTTTTATTTAGTAGTTATATTGCCTATAATAATGATTGAATAAAATATTACTTGTTCTGCTTTTTCAGTAGCATCTTCTTCTGCTCTTTGACTCTTGATTAAACTCAATTCTAATTGTCCTTGAGTTTCAGATAATTTCTTTCGCAAATCTTCTAATTCAGGAGATTTTTTGTTTTTAGTAAGTCTAGAAATAATTTAAATTCAACTATCACAAATTATTTCATTATCATGTAATATTTATTACAATTCATTGTATAACTTTTGTTGCCGCTCAAGCGCAGACGCACTTCGATTTAAATCATTAGTTGCTTGATGGACTTGTTTCTGCAATTCCATTATTTGATCTTCTTGTCTAGCCACGGTCTAAAATCATTATATTAATTAATCTAGATATGTATGAAAGCATAGCATATATATATATATATATATATATATATATATATATATATATATATATATATAGTATATTATAGAAATAGTATTTGTAAAATATATCATCATACTTCTTGGAGTTTTGCTAAATATGCGTTTTGATTTTCAATAGAATCTGTTGATCCTATTCGGGATTTGTAATTTGTGATTTCTTCATCTTTTTTTGATAGTAATTCCTACATTGTTTCATTAAATTTATATTGAATTAACTATTTTTTTTTTTAATATTCGATTAATTTGTATTTATACCGATAATTGTTTTATTCTTGATTCAAGTTCATCTCCCAATTCATCAATTTGTTCTTCACATTTTTCTTTTTCAGCCACCAATTCAGAAATTTGACTACGGAGACCCTTATCGTTCAATTCTAACATTTTTATTCTATCTATAGAAATACAATTTGAAGACATGAATTATTAATAATGTGATAAAAATGAAAAAAAAAATGTATAAAATAAGAAGTATTCGGAGGCACAATGTTGAAAAAATGTATTGTTTTAAGTATCAGATAATAGGAAAAGGAGTAAAACATATAAATTGTAGTTAGCATAGTTAGTTATATCTTAAACGCTTGGGGATCATTGGAATCAATGTTATGAAAAAATCCATAACAAGACCTAAAACAATAATAGTAAGAAATTTTATTACGAACGCTTATGAATTATATAAATTTTAATGCCAGATGATGAAAATTATATTGGAAAGAAAGTTAAGATTGAGATTAAGATACCAAGAAAATATAATGTTTTAAATGTTATTAAAAATAATAAGACACAAATGTTCGAGAACAAATTAAAAGTAGACGTAAAAAATGATTTTGGGGAACTAGACACAACCGTAATAATCTATTCAATTTTTCAATATGCTAAGTTAATTATTGTATCTAATAGATACTATCCAAACTACATAAGGTGTTCCGGAATTTTTCGTTTTTTCAGACTTGTGAGTAAGACCAATAATCTCTTTTGCGTATAGGGAAAACAGATCTTTAAAAGATACTATTATAACATTATGACAGCTATCTCATTAAATGTCATAAATACTTTTTAAAGACCTGCATTTACGAAACTTAAAATAGGTTTCAATCCCGCTCATTCATTTGATATTACTTTCAAAGTTTATTTGGCAAAACCCAGAACACACTATAGGTAGATGTATTGTGAGATCCATTAGGCATACAAGTCAATCACTTTACGTACCATAATTGAAATACAATTATTTATAAGTAATAAAATACGTATCAACAGTATTTTTTATTATATACCTACCTATGTATTCATCTTGTAAACATTTTATATTTCCAAATTCAGCACTTAATGTATTTAGATGTGCTGTAGCATTATGAAGTTCATCTCTTGTATTAGTTAGCATTTGTTTTAACATTTGATTTTCTTTTTCCGATGCCTAAAATCGTGAAATTTTATTAAACACAATTTAATACTTTTGATAGATATAATCGAAAATCATTTTAAACTTGAACTGTAAACAAATAACACATGTAGGAAAAATTGATGCTTTTTTAATTTATTATTATTATATAGGCTGGTAAAATATCCTCTTTATTATTAACTAGGCATAAATAATACCCTAAATCCATTTAATAATAAATGTATAATATAGTAGAGGTAGCCCATGTGAATCTCGATTATTTTTTAACGTTTAAAAATATTTGTAAAAATGCACAGGAACCTAATTTTCATATTAAAAAAATTGCTGAAAATTGTTTTACATAGGTTTAGACTAAAGAATTTCTTGATATTTTTTTCGAGTACAATTTTCTTATGAAAATATTCCATAATAATCTGTATTCTTTTATTTATCAACATATAAACATATCCCTCCTCATAAGTTAACCGGTTTGTTTGAATATTTTGCAAGTGGCCAAATATTTATTGTTGGCCGCCTCTGTAATTAATTAATTATATAATAATATATTTACCTATATAATTAAATTATCATTTCTGTCTAATATACATAATGGAATCAGATAATTCCAACAAAAACGCTCTGTTAAATCCGTTTAAATACATTTCTGAGTAAAAAAAAGTTACTGAGTTAGAACAGTGATATTATATTTTATAGCAGTGGCGTACCGATAGGGTGGCATAACGGACAAATAGCCATAGGCCCATGATTCAAGAGGGCCTGCTAAGAAATGTAGCAAATTCAATAAATAAATCACCATTATAACAAAAATTAAAAATACAATTATTAAAAAAAAAAAAAACTGTATTCTTGTAAAATTACTGTTAAAATAAATGTATTATTTTTTTTTTTTTTTTTTTTTTTTTTATTGAGTAAAAAGACAATCTACAATCTATACAACAAATATGTACATTAATTAGATGTGATAAAAGAATACAAAACAAACAACAATGAGTAATATGATTATGGGAAATTACCCAGTGGAAACACCCAGCACGTGATAATTATTTACTTATTAATTAATGGGGTTTTTTTTTTTTTTTTGTTTTTTTTTTTGTTTTTTTTTTTTTGTTTTTTTTTTTTGTTTTTGTTTTTTTTTTTCTTCTCAGGACAAGAGGTCCCTGCACCATTTTCTTTTTAGCCTTCGTTGAGGGTTATCGGGTAGAGTTTTTGTTGAAAGTTTAATAATTAAGGGGTTTGTATGTGACTGAAGTTTATTGTGGAATCTAGCATAGTACATTTTGGCAATTTGATCTAAAGTTTGAACTTTAAGATCTTTGTGAAGATTATTGTTCGATATGTACCAGGGTGCAGAGTAAAGTAGGCGGAGGCAGATGGATTGAGAATGTATTATTTAGAATAATGAATGATGCTCTTATTTATCACTGATATTATTTTCCCTGATTGTACGTCGACGTCGATGATATTAGAATTATTTATTTTACATTATATTAATTAGTATTACCATTTATTACCAAGCTAAGTTAAATTATTTGAACTAAATACATTTATTTCATGAGGCACAATAACAAATACTTCTATTAATATTGATGAATGTATTAAATTACTTAGCCCTTTTTTGATATCACAACTTTCCCATCCTGAGTAACCATTTTTTATTTTGATTAGCTATGTTTACTAAGCTAACGGAGTATTTATGTTAGGATATCACTCATTTTTTATTAAAATTTTGAAAATAGTAAACCAATATTTTAATTTTAATGCAGTGAAAAGTAGGAGTGTTCGATTTTCGGCAGTTGTCTGCTGTAGTACAGACAGTACGAATAACTTCGGTACAACCACAACCACCAAGTGTAAATGCCAAAAAATAAGTGTGACTACACAAAACCTTCATTTAAAATAGCTAAAAAGTAATAACGGCATTATCACTCACGCACACACACACACAAACTAAAATGTTGAAAAAATAGCATTTCGAGCAATTTCCGTGCTGATTCTTTTGCACATTTCTCAGGCTGTAGTATTCCAACGATTAACTTGAAATTTATGAAGTAACACCCAAAGATTCAACTTATTACTCCGTATTCAAATCAATTAGTTTAGGTATCGGAGGTGCCGACCTGTTTTTAGTAAAATTTCACAGGTTAAATAGGAGTTGTCTGACTCGTGTAATATTCACCGTCGTCGCGCGCTTCTTTTTTACTTTGCTATGATATGTACTGTACATAATCATTTATCTGATTCTATAGCCTATGAGTTACTTTTTAATTGATTAATTTTGTGTGAAAGTTTGTACCACGAATACTATATTTAAATGAATTGAAATGAAACACTAGCCGTCGCGGTTTGTGTTTATGAAATAAATACCTCTATGTCGTTAAGTAATTGTGTAATATGTTGATTTTTTTGTCTAACTGATTCAGTTAAGTCTCTAAACCTTTCAGCCATTGATAAGCCATCTTCAATTGGATGATCATCTAATTTATGTTCTGCAATGTCATCTTGAACAGCATCAAGTTCTCGCCGGAGAAAATCTCGTTCGTTTTCAACTTTTGATAATTGTGCTAGTATCTATGGTATTTCAATATTAAAATAAAGATATAAATTAAATTAAGGTAATATTTTACAACCTTATCGAGTTCTTTGACCTTTGAATCAACTTCTTGCTTTTGTTGTTGAATATCCGATGATAAACGTTCATTTTCTAGTTCCAGTCTAGTCAATTCTTTTCGGATTAATTCTGTTTCTAGTTTTATAAATTAAATTAATAAATGTTAAATCAATACAGATCATACGTATTATTTAAAAGATATAAGTTAAAACTATACGTCATATTTCATATTTTGATTTTGCACCACCTGATGATGATTTTAGAAATCAAAACTCGTTGTTAATAAAAGCCAAACCAATAACATTCTTGGACTAAAGCTACATAATATAATGTTTAGACACTATTTAAAACCTGAATGTGTCCGTTCATTCGAATTTTCGTTCATTGTTCTTTATAAATAGTACCTACCATTGATTATAAATACATTTATTTATAATCAATAATAGTACTAATCATAATTTAATTGTGAAGTATATTATTGATTCAGATTTAAGGAAATAGGCATAATTTTTTTTTGTTTAGTAATATTTTTATTTACTTTTAAACTGACCGTTAAATGATTTTCTAAAATTATTCACTCTACGTTTTTATGTTACCCCATCTCTATTCATTCTTTCTCGTCTTCCGCTGTAAACGCTATTCAATGAGAACATCGCATTATCCTAACGCTTGTTTAGTATTTTTATCAAGTATTCCAATAATGTTTGTCTATCTACCTTTTCCTTTACAACTGAATACATTTCTATGTTAAGAAGCTCTTCTAACCAGTAAAACGTTAGGTATTTTTAATTTTGTCATTAGTTTCGGTTCTCAATTGTGTTTCATGGCATTAAACTCGTCTCGGTTTGCATCAGCAGTTTCCTATATCAAACTCCAATTTATTCTATCCTTCTCTCCCTTTTCAGTCTTGATTATACGAGCCATTTTTTATGGCTTCTTATTCATACAGATATTTTAAGCAACAAAATCGCGAACCGTCTCGCCACATCATGTTCTTATTTTACCCCTTCTCTAATTAAAATTTTGCACTCCGACTTTTCAACAGTACTTGAGGCTAGTGGCGTTACGAACATATTTTTTTGGGGCAGTTGCCCCAAAATATTGTCGGTGGGTGGTAATATTCTGTCTGGCTGTTAAGTTATTTTATTAAAACTATCATCAAAAAATAAGTTATATTTAAGTTTTCATCAGTCTGGTATGATTTAGACTCGGTCACATGGATATACGTATTTCACTGATTCATTCTAGTTAACGGTGCAATAGCCTATTGGCACGCAGAAACGCATGCTGTATTATTGTTTCAAAGTGTAAATGTAACGTAATGTTATAACATAGCTTTGTAATTAAACATGCACCTATTACCCTGTTGGATTATTTTGACACAATTTATATTGTAAAATTGTATCAATATTTATGTTCTAGTGAAAAACAATATGTTAAGGCATGTTTTAAAATTGTATGTTCATATGTGTGAGTGGGTGGGTAGCTTTGATATTTGCCCCTATAGGTAAAATGTTCGTGACGCCACTGCTTGAGGCACATGCTACAAGGTCATGGAAACGAAAATGGACAAATTAATCTCTATATTTTCGTGCTTATTTTCGCTAGGTCCTTCCTGCCCTTTTCCTAGATCTAAAAAATTCTCATTTACCGAAAAACCATAGTTTTCAATTCTTGCCCCTGATTCGGTCATAATCGCTTCCTTGCACATTATTACTACCCATCCCTTAACGATTCTTCTTTTTGTACAGGCCACATTGACTATTTTATCTGTTATTCCTCTCATCTCCTCTTCAATTGTCCTGTTCATTCCAATAAGCGTTTTTTCTAATTTATGTGCAACATATAATATTCCTTCCACTTTTCATCAATGTTTAGACGTCCAGTCAGTAATTAATTAAATAATTAATTGTGTTTATTGCTTTAGTTCGTAATAGTTGGGGCAAATTGTATGTGTTTAATATGTCTCTACCTATTGAAAAAAAAACTTACAACTTTATTGATGTAATATATATATATATATACATATCGTTGTGTATACCTACAGGGGTTTTCAATAATAATTGTGTTTAGCAATTTTATCATATAAATATTTTAAATAGAATAAAATGAATTTTATAAAAATTATATTATTTTGCGAAATCTCAATTTATTTTAGTAAATAGTACGTTTTACATGTTTTACTACCCTAAGGGATAGTTTTGAGGGTTAAATTTTTAAAATAAAAGTTGAATATTGAAATATAAGTTGAAAAAAAATGAGTTATATGACCGAAATATTATAATATAGACGATGGCTAGGAGGACATAGATGAATATATTTTTATGAAGACAGCAGAATATTTTAATGAAAGGCCATCGCGATTTAGGACCAATTGATGAAAAAAAATTAGGTATTTAAAAAAAATGTATAGAAATGTTCGTAATATTTTAAGATAACAATCATTTAGTGATTTTAATTTAAAACAACGTCTTTATAGTCCAGGTCGTATTAGATACCTAACTCTAGTGACTCTTGTAGAAATTTCATAGTAGATGCTTTAAATTTGGTTTACCAATTGTTAAAGTTGTTAATAGAGTAAATAAAAAAAATAAAAAAATGCTTTCCATTCTTTGTGGATAAAATAAACGATATAACTGGGATAAACAAGTTTCCATTTGTGTCCACTTTGTACATTTCTTGAAGATTTTCTTTTATAGTTTGTTTTAATTACTGATTGAAGTGGTAAGAGCTGCCATTAACACTGGACAATCTGATTCAGTAAAATATTAATTTAATTTAATTTTTGTAAAATTTATGATTTTTTTTTATTAAAATAGACTTTGTATCTTCTTAATGAATAAGTCTCCGTTAACGGATTAGCAGTGTTGTCCATTTACAGTAAAGATTGTCTTTCATGTAATTTTGGATGAATTTAGTTATAACAAAGACGTCTTGATTTTTTACTTTAAAATAGTGAAATATCATTATGAATTAAATATACTTACCTACATATTTGTTAAATTCAGTCAATATTATATTTAATAGTTATTGCTATCGGAAACTTTTTTCTATTCATGTAATCTATTAGTTTAATATATCGCTGGATAAAATATAAATTCAAACCAAGTGTTTTATTTATAATTTTATCAATTTAGGTAAGTATCTACATAAGGTGAAAATATCGTTGAATAATCTCATAAATTACATTTTTTGTATCAACGTGTATTTGTTGAGTTCAACTTCTATAATATTTTAAAAACCACTTTTTCATTCATTTTAGATTCTGAACGGAGTGAAGAATGTATTGATTTTACAATGATGTGTGTTTTTTTTTTTTTTTTTTTTTTTTTTTTTGTGTCTGTCGACACGATTTGGGGCAGTAAAAATGCTTCGATTGCCTTATATAGCAACTTTTCTGAAAGGAAATTGAATCTAGTTGGTACTTTGGGGGGTCAAAAGTTAAAAATTTTCAATATTTTTTTAACGCGCCGGGAAAAACCCTTAAAAAATGAGGGAAAAACGGTATATTTTACGCAAAACCAGTTTTCGACAAAATCAAATTTTTTATTTTGCTATAACTCAAAAACTAATCGATGTAAATACTTGAAATTTTCACCAAATGTTTAGATTAGCGTTCTCTATACACCGTTTTATTTTAACCTAACCGTATTTTGACTTTTATTGAGCTAATTATAGACAATTGAAATTTTCAATTTTTTTAAGTATTTTTTTTTAAAATAACGATAAAATTTTTTTTTTTTGCCAGAAAATCTTGAAAATTTAATACAAGGTTTCTTATAAGTTGTTCCATAACTGATAAAAAAAAATCCAAAATCGTAAGTTACAATTTTGTTTTATAAGTGCTCAAAGGTCCAATTTATACGAAATATGTAAAAATTGCGAAAATTTGCAAATAATTTTGTTGTTGAAAAATCGTAAAATTTTTTTCTTTTATAACTAAGTTTTGAAAATTTGGTACAAGGTTTTTCATTAGTTTTTCTTCAATTATCTGCAAAAAAAACTCTACCGGATTCAGACAAAAAAATTTTATGAGTGTTTGAAATTTAAATTTTTACAAAAACACGTTAAACAACGGTTTAGCCTCAAACGATTTTTGCTATTTGTTTTTTTTTCAAAAAGTATAAGTTGTAGAAACTTGAAAATTTTATCAGTTGTTTATATTGGCATTTTCTTTATATAATATTATTTTCAAAAGATTTCACTCATTTTTAATCAATTTATAGGCATTTGAAATATTCGATTTTTTTTATTTTTTTTTTTTATAAATGTTGATAAAAAAGCCGATAAGATAATGGTGGTGGAAGTTCGTCCTTCGTCGCTTCGCTCCTCGGACAAGATAATGGTGAGGAGTGTATAGCACTTTCTATCATGGGATCACCTGGTTTACGATAGTTTAGTTGTATGGTACTTTACATTTGAATGCAATGATAAATCATTGTAAGTTAAGTACAGGATACAGTAGTTGGGTGGGATACACGAGATGCATTGCTAGATTAGGCATTATTGGATAGATTTTGGAATTATTTTATATTATAAAAAAAAAAACGATTCTGAACGAAGATGAAGATGTCAGCCTTAAATTGTAATATATATTTTATTTTAATATCCTAGATTGGGTTAAATTTACATTTGTCTATTCATGTGACTTCTGCTCGTGAGCATTGGACAAACCAGGATGTGCATAGATAGGGCGTAGGTAAATACCATATTATTTGCCTAAATGCACTATCGTGACGGTACCACCCGACCCCGCCGTCCATATATGCTGAATGCTCCGTGGCTACGTATATTTAAATATTAATAATTAATAATAATATATAAAATCCGCATGTTTATGGAACTATTGGAACTGATACACACATTAAAATAACTGGAAATTGGAAGTTAGTAACGTTCTATTCAACCATGTAAAGGTACGTTATACACCTTGTGTTTACAATCTACCAATATTTTGTATAGAACAGCTGTCAGCTACTGATTATATTATAATAAACTTAATCTATTTAATTATCTTTATCAGCTGTGATATTACATAATATTTTCATTTCTTATCTTTGAATACAAAAATTTTTATACATTTTCAACTACAAAATAATTTGCAAATATTCGTGATTTTGACAAATTTTGTCGATTTTTGAACTTCAACTGCTTATAAAAAAAAATTGTGCCTATGTATTTGAATAATTTTTGAATCACTCTTAGATCAACTTATTGAAAACCTTCTATTAAATTTTCAAGCGATTTGGTAGGGCCAAAAAATTGTTATCGACTTTTATAAAAAAAAATCTAAGAAAAATCGAATTATTCAAATGCCTATAAATAGCTAAAAAATAAACGAAATATTTTGAAAATACAACTATGTAAAGAAAATGCCTATTTAAACATTTCGTAAAAGTTTTAAGTTTCTACGACCTATACTTTTTGAATAAGAACAAATATCAAAAATCAATGATGCCTAAATTGTTATTTTACGCGATTATGTGAAAAAATTGTAATTTCAAACACTCATAAAAATTTTTGATTTTATTCCAGTGCAAATTTTTTTACAGATAATTGAAGGAAAACGTATGTCAAACTTTGTACCGAATTTACAATTCTTAGTTTTGAATACTTAAAATTTTATGAATTTTCAACTGCAAAATAACTTCAAATTTTCGCAATTTTTACATATTTCGTATAAATTGGAACTTTGAGCACTTATAAAAAAAAATTGTGACTTACGATTTTGGATTTTTTTTTATCAGTTATGGAACAACTTATAAGAAACCTTGTATTAAATTTTCAAGATTTTCTGGCAAAAAAAAAAATTTTTATCGTTATTTTAAAAAAAAATACTTAAAAAAATTGAAAATTTCAATTGTCTATAATTAGCTCAATAAAAGTCAAAATACTTTGAAAATTTAACGGTGTATAGAGAACGCTAATCTAAACATTTGGTGAAAATTTCAAGTATTTACATCGATTAGTTTTTGAGTTATAGCAAAATAAAAAATTTGATTTTGTCGAAAACTGGTTTTGCGTAAAATATACCGTTTTTCCCTCATTTTTTAAGGGGTTTTCCCGGCGCGTTAAAAAAATATTGAAAATTTTTAACTTTTGACCCCCCAAAGTACCAACTAGATTCAATTTCCTTTCAGAAAAGTTGCTATATAAGGCAATCGAAGCATTTTTACTGCCCCAAATCGTGTCGACAGACACAAAAATAAAAAAAAAAATAAAAAAAAAAAAAAAAAAAAAAAAACACACATCATTGTAAAATCAATACATTCTTCACTCCGTTCAGAATCTAAAAAAATGTAGCTCGGACGAAATACTTGAAAATTTAATAGAAGGGTCCACATAAGTTGTTCTAACTCCCATTCAAAAATTATAAAAATACATAGGCACAAAATTTTTTTATAAGCGTTTATAAGTGCTAATATTGACAAAATTCGTCAAAATCATGTATATTTGCTATGTATTTTGTAGGTAAAAATTCATAAAAAATTTTTTATTAGAAGCTAACAATTGAAATTTTAATACAAGGTTGGCCATAAGTTCGGCTTACCATAATTGTAAAAAATACGAGGGTAATTCATTGTTATTAATTAATTAAATTGTATTAAAATTTCAATTTCAGGCGTTAAATTACGATTTACTATAAACATATTATTCACTGACAATTCATCTTCGTTCAGAATCGTTTTTTTTTTTTTATAATATAAAATAATGTCCTAATCTATCCTATAATGCCTAATCTATCAATACATCTCGTGTATCCCACCCAACTCCTGTATCTCTACTCATCACCATAATCTTGTCCGAGGAGCGGAGCGACGATGGACGAACTTCCACCACCATTGTCTTACCGGCTTTTTTTATACTTGGATTTATTCCTGATATCAATTTAAATCCAATATAGTATTAACTGTTAAATCAGAAGAATGGTGGTCAATCTACTGCGGTGTGATTACATATAGTTCACAAAGTTGTGTTTATTGCTTACCCACAACCCACCAACCAACAGTTATGAGTTTATCGCCATAAAACCAAATTATCAAAAATTACTTACGCTCGTTTTGAGATAAATCGTCCACATTAATAACTTTTGTTTCTTCTTCAAATTTCAGTCTTCTAGCTTCTTCTTCGCCTTGTTTCGTAGCTAAATCTTCAATTTCCACCATCAAAGAATCGACCTTTAAATTAACAAATTAGGCAACACGTATTTGAAATAGTAAATATGTTCATCCAACTTGTTCTCCTTTATACAGTAGTAATCGTCGAAAAATCTTAAACAAGTTTTCACACTGTTGGCGGTCCATTTCAAAATCAAGTTGATCACATTCGGTTACAGTCACCTCTTCATACCATTGTTCCAGATCCTGTTCATTCATGTCATCTACCGGGACAGCTAACATTTTTCTTAATTCTAACTGCACCATTTTATTGTTTTATAAAGATCACCTCATAAAATATTAGTACAATATAGTTGTGCCAAAGATGTACAGTCCCTATGTGAAAATAAATGTACCTACCTACTAGTAATTATTGTTATGATTCCAGAGTTGCCTTGGCAACGCGTTGTATATACTTTATAAATAATAATAACAATGAATTATTGTGCTCTCGTGTAACAATTGTTTAGTAAGTAAATAATACTAATGCATTGACTTTGTAATTTATATGAAAATATTGCAATGTACAAAGGTTTTAGTGTTATGCATTTAATCCCGGAAACTTAACGAGATAAAAATGTATGACGGTTTTGGCATTTAAAAAAATGTCTATTAATAATATTATTAGTAGATCAATTTTACTTTATAAATATTACCTACCGTAAATTATAACAAAAATCTATTTACTTTCTATACTTTGCTTACATTTGAATTTTAATTCATATTTTATATACACTACACGTAATATACTTTCCTGCATAAAGAACGTTACTTTCACATGGAAAATAACTAGATCTCAGAAGTTCATGCATTTGTAAGTTTTTAATGAGTACTCTTAAAAGGTTGCTAGATAAACTATGAATTTAAATCACAATCTAACGAATTCAAAAATGAAAATTACTTTTTCATGTTTCGGAGAATTTTAGAAATATATTCATATATTAAAATCAAACTATTTATGAATGCAAAATTATGATTTCTTTAAAGGTATAAAAATATCGTATTTAAGTTAGGTTAAAAAGTTTTTTTTTAATATGCCAGCATGCAAATTAATAACAAATATAATAAACATAACAAATATGAAAAAAAAACAATGTTTAAAATGATGCTATAGTACCGTATAATTTTATGTGATTCACGTACCAATTAAATTCTAGTTTAGTTGAAACTAAATGCTTCGTGTCCTCACCAGTCATCAATTATCGTTATCTTATCGAATATGCTACCTGACCCTGAAGTAGCAATACTTTTTACATTTTTTAAAGCACAAAAAATATTACAAATTCCTTTTTATATTTAAATATTTTGCCTAAATACTCAGAACTATAGTGTCAACAGTCAACATTTCGATAGCGTTCGTGATACCACATCATAAAAAACGAAAAATTTGAAATGTACAAAAAAAAAAATGTTTAGTGCATGTTTTAATGAATTTAAGCGCATATTTTGATAATTTTTAGAGTATGAACTTTCGGACTCTCGTAAAAACTAATAAATATTATGCAGTATTAAACTGATCAAAAAATTAAAATATGACTTGAGCATAAACTGCCTTCAAAATATAATTCTAAACCCTCTATTTGTATCTGACCTGTGGCTTGTTAGTAATAGTATAATACTTACATAGATACACACTAAGTGAAAAGTTCATAAAGGATCCAAGAGGACAAAATTCAACACGCGTATAATAGAAATAAACATTTAACATAATTGTATAGCTTCTTTAATTAACAATTTACTTATAACAAATTATCAACAAATTTCTATGAAGGTGGCGACATGAGCATGTCATTTTCATGCATATCTCTTGTTTTAAATCTAAGCAAATCATTATCAATGTCAATTGCTTGTAGATCCTTATCGAACGTCGCTGTTGATTGAAATGAACTATAAGAGCATAGGCTGTTCCAATCTGGCTGAGGAAGTAGACTAGAAGAATTTCCAAACAATGGGTTTTCTGAAAATTGTTTTTATAATATAATACCTATGTGTTTTGGTTTGTGTAAAGTTTATATCATATTTTTTTTAAACAATTGACGGTAAGTAACTAAGTGTTTTCTTGTTTCAAAGACGGCCGTCGAGACAGAGTAAATAAATTATAAATTCCTATTTAAATATATAATTTAAGTGTAAGGCGTCTGACTGCCATATTGAGTTGAAGTTATTTATGAGTTTTAAGTTAGAACTTCTAACTTAAATTGAATTTACTTAAATAGATACAATTTTAAAGAAACTGTTTAGTTGAACTATTTCCTTTTGCTATGGTAGCCGTAAAGGCTGATTGTATGAGCTGGTTAGTGGTTATTACGTTGGGCATAGATCTAGTTATGCCTAAAAAACTTTCTAACCATCTGTTATTAATTTAGCCATGGATATGATAGGTACAGGGGCGTGCCTAGGGGGGGGGTGTTCATCCTAACCCCCCCTCCCAGAAAAATTAAAATAATTTTTAATAAAAGTTTTACTTAATATTATTATATATATGCAATATACTTACATAATATTATAATGTATAATATATATATATATATATATATATATATATATTAAAATAGGTACGTGTCAGTAAAAGTATTGAACCCCCCCCCCCCCGAAAAAAATTTCTAGGCACACCCCTGGATAGGTACACGAGTAGTGAAAACTAGGTGCCGACTACCACCAATAAATGGATTAGTCGTTGCTTATGATTTATGAATATATAACTATTAACTATTTACTATAGTCTTGTTCAGAAGAAATCACTTTTATTTTTAATGACACGTCTATAGAAATATTGTTTAACAATAAGGTCATAAGTTTCCTATTATAAACAGGTGTATTCAAGATAAAATAGGTAATATCAAACTTATTATTACGAAACCAGCAAATCGCTAAATTGATTTTAAAATAATATGCCCATATAGTGATACATTTGATGCAGGAACATAAATATTATTTAATTTCTAACCTGTCAAGCAAGGGTTCATAATTTGTTCGTTTGGATTTTGATGTTGAGAAACCAAAGTCTTTTCCTGTTTTCGCCATTTAGCTCTACGGTTTTGAAACCATACCTAAGCAAATTAAAATTATATAAATGGACTATGATAATGTTTAACGATGTTTACTGTACAGTCACGCAATACTTTTAATACCTGCACTCTAGCTTCAGTCAAATCAATTCGCATAGCTAACTCTTCACGAAAAAATACGTCGGGATAGTGGGTTTTTTGAAATGAATTTTCCAGCTCTTCTAATTGAAAATTTGTGAATGTAGTCCTGAAAAATAGATTTTATAAGTATATGCATAGCGCTTTTCTCGTTTTTACCATAATGACCCAATACATATGTTGTCAATTGAATTACCGAAGTTAATAATCAGTGCCGCAACTACCCTATGTGGCGCCCTTGGCGAAATTTATTGGCGCTTATTTTTGTTTTTATTTCATACGTATTAATAATTTTTTATACAAATATAATATTACATTCTTACGTGTTCATCAAAAAACTGCCATATTTTTAGTAAGTCTTAATTTACAAAAAAAAAAAAAAAAAAAAAAAAAAAAAAAATAATAATAATAATAATAATAAATAAGAATAAACCAAAAAAAGCACAACGTTTCTTATTCTATGTAAATAAATGTAATATTACATAATATAAAATAGTGCAGGTATTACTTTAAACAATTATTGTTATTAACATTCCAATTTTATCTTTCTAGCCTTTTTTCCACTTGATTTTAATAAAACTTTAAATAATTTATAAAAACAAAAAAGTTACAAAAAAAATTTTTATTTAACTCAAATGCGCCCCTTGGTTTGCTGCGCCCTTGGCAAGCGCCCATGTCGCCAACCTCTAGTTACGGCACTGTCAATAATTAATTATGATGGTAAATGGTGAAAACTAGAAAGTATTCAAATAGAATGTTTTTCAGATACGAAATATTGAACAATGAACAGATACAAATTAAATAGGTATTTATATTTACCTACTTTGCATAAGTCCCTATATAGGTATATTACCTATTCATAAATAACTGCATTTATTAGTTACAAATAAATATAGGTACACAGTACACTTTATGTGTTATTAATGTTATGAACCCTTTACATAGTAGCTAAATTGATAATAAAGGCGTGAATTAAACTTTTGTACCGAAGGTTGTAAAAGTAAAGTAACATTTGAAATCAAATAAACTAAGAAGAGACTAAGTACCTAGGTATCCCAAGTCTCCTTTTGGTATGTTCAATCTATTTAAGACCGAAAATAGATTGTCTGATATAATCTTTTCCATGAACTATTTTCCTACACTTTATAAGACAAAATATATTTTTTTCCCTCTCTCTTCGATTTCTTTAGTATGGCACCTACTGGGATTAAAATTTACGATTAAAAACAATCATCGTTTTTTATCGTGCATTTGTACGTACAGTTAAAATTACCTATTCGTTTTTGTACATTGTAACAATGTTACTACATACTTATTGATATTTTTTGATTCGTTTTATTCAATTATTGGATTTACCTACACAGTGAAGAGATTTATTCTTCAAATTATACAAATATTTGAAAGAGTTAATTTTAATATTCGAAATATTAAGTTCCTTGGCGATCGATTCTTCAAGTCTCTTCTATTCCGAATTACGCCAATTTCAATAAACAATATAATGTGTGACAAGATAACTTAGTCGTTGACTTGTACTGTGATTTATAAAAGTACACTAATAAATAGAATTCAGAAGACACAAATAATAAATTCTTTTAATTTTTAAATAGTACAGTTTTTATTTTAATTTATTGTACCTACCTAGTTCTGGTAAATAAATCAATCAAGCGATGAAAAATAATTGTATTTTTATGTTTAAAGAAAATTATTCGTTCCTACCATGGACACAATTGGATTCTACGATACATTTTTAATATTATTCATATGACTCCTGGGGGAGATGTATAAACATCTGGATTCTCGAATGCTACATTAATATAGGCCGACAGTCTTACCTGTATCTCCGTTGTTTTCTCTTCACGTTGCTATTAGAATTTTGATCCGTGCTTAAAGATCCAGACGATTGGTCGTTGTCGTCACACCGGTCCGACGGACTGGTCGTTACGTCGCCGTAATCTACGTATGATAAATGTCATAATTCACTTTTTTAGTCGAAATCTTTAGGTACTGCGTCCTACCATAGTGAGGCCCGGCGCCCAAAAGACCGTCCAGCACTGTGTCCCTGGAGTCCGTCTCAGTGCATCGCAAGTCTGAAATGTCCAGAATCGCTTTCTCTTCCATACCCCTAAACGCCCCATGTTTAATAGAATTTCTACATCTAATATAATACTGGTTGTGTATTACTGACCTTAGTGATGTTAAATTTAATTATGTCACTGGAACAGTTATAATTAAATGAGTGTAATTCAGTTAGGTTATTGTTTATAATACAAACTAGGGCACGTTATTACATTTAAAAACGTTTCGTACTCTATGAAGAACAATACACGATTTGAACTTTTGAGCTTCTACAGAAGCAGCACAAGTGCATTGCTGATTAGTGAGAATGGATTCGGTCGACGGTTTTCTTGCATAACACATTGATTTTTTTTTTTTTTAATGTAACAGTAGAATGATATATTGAATATCAACACACTCGTCATTGTCTTTGCACTTTCTCAAGTTTATGTTATGGCCGTTAATAATTATAATATTAATTCTCAATATCAATAATATTGCCACTACCTATTCTATTATTTTTTTTTAGTAATTCATAGGTATTAAATACATTTTTTTTCACAAAAAACATAAACGTAAAGTCGAATCCTACTTTTACATTCAGGAAGTGCAAATATTTTTAAGATCTTATCCCTCCCCCCACCAATACATAATACGATACTATGATACACATGTTCTTTAGCGAATGTCATTGACACACAATGCGTTCAATAGCATAAGTCATAATATAAAATTTGTTTAAAAACCTGCGAATAGGTAACCAGATTATTGGTGTATCATGAAGGCGTACATAATAATTTTAAACTTTATATTTTTAGGAGATACCCATTCAACACATTTAAAATTGTAATATGTTGTATATTGCACTATCTACCTTACCTACTACTCATATCTTAACAAAATATTGTTGTAAGTAAAAGTAATATCAAACTTGTAATAGCGTGAAATACACAATATTTTAGCTTAAATTAGAAATAATAAAAAAATACTCACCTTCAATCACTAAATCTTGGGCATTTTCTCTGCATTTGAGAAGCAGGTTGAACATTCCCTCCCTATGAATATGACATTTACCTACCATGAATTGGGAGTATCAATCAGGACATTTTTTCCTCGATAATAGGATTACTTCCTCTTAAAATATTGCACTCATAGGAAAATTTTTCAGATGACAAAGGTTTTTTAAATTAAAAATGATTTATCAACAGAATAAATTTAGCATAGTATACAATGAATTTAAATATTAATTACATTTATAAATATAAAATTATTTACCAAAAATAAAATTTTATTAAATTTCATTTAATATGGTATAATGATTTTAAATGTATATATGTATATATTTATATCAGAAAAATCAACATTAAAATGTTGAAACAAAATTAATTGAATTTAATTAATTAAATTTGATGTAGCTGTTGCAATACACAATTGTAATGATTCGATCAATACCAAATAGAATTTAATGTGTATTGTTATTTTAATCAAAAAAACCAATTTATCTTGTTTTTAATTAATTTTAACATGTAAAATAATTTAAGAGTAAAAAGTCCTCTCATAGTTTAAAACACGAGGAAAATATCAGACTAATCTCTTATACACGAGGAAATATCACAGGAGGGAAAACATTTATTTACCGTTAAGTTTGCCTAAAATAAATATTATCATCTCTAATGCCTAACTTGCACACTTTACAAGTTTAATCAGTAAAAAATAAATGAATTTACTAATTTTGTATAAATTTACTTTGAAATAATAACACAACAGTATTTCATAATTTGGATTTATTATTTAATTATTTTTAGCAAACACGAATATACACAAATAAGGTATCAGTACATGTTACAATTAACATTTTGGATTACAAACCTAAACAATAAGGTTATTTGATGTTTAAAGGATTAGTATGGTTCATATAGTTTAGTTTACAAGAACACAAACATAATTCTATAAATATTAAGTATGTACAGTAAAAAACCAGTTTTCAGCTCATTTTAAAATAAAGAACTTAAATGAAAAAAAAAGTATATATATATATAATAAAACAATAATAATTTAAATAAAAATTAATTATGCAACATAACTATAGCCGTCAGATGAATTTGGAGTACGTTCCAGATACCCCTTATCAATTAAAGTCTCAATGGATTTTTTAATTAGAGCAATTGATGGAGCAAATGTTTTTGATTGAGATAATATCTAAAGATAAATACATTAATTAATATTATGCATATTGATTATAATACTATATTATAAATTAACCTCATTCACAAGTTGATTATGCCTCAATACTTTTCGAGCTTTCATAGTTCGAACAATAGCAGCCTGTAAGTATGTTTTACGGTCATCTTCAACAGAATTCACGGTTTGTTCAATTTCTTGTGGGGTGTCTTTTTGAAGAGCAGCTGTTATGCGCAACTTTGTACGCTTATTAGAGTATGCCATATTCAAAGATACATTCTAATAAAAATGAATTCATTAAATAGAGTAAAATAATAAAATAATATTGAAAATGTAATCTAAGTTACTTACATCACCATCAATTGTCAATAATTTACATTCTACCAAACTATGTATGTGCTTTTGATATTGATCATTGGGCAATTGAAGTAACTCATGGATATCAGAATATTTTAATGTATTATTGTCTTCAAATAGCAATAAAATTGCCATTTGAAATGTTTGCATAGTCACCATGTAAACTTTAGGTAGATAATTCAATTTTAATTCACCTTAAACAGGATTGCAAATTAGTTTCAGTAAATTATAAAAATAGAAGAGAATCGTGATACCTTGGCAATGGTGATGAAGCCATGTTAATTTTCTTCCATTAAATTTTTTTTTGTAAAACTCTTCAAACTAATATAGATAAAATCAAATAATGAAAATCGTAAAAATATAGACATTTAAAATACTTACATATTGTATACAAGGAATCAGTTGTTTAGGAATAAAAAAGGATGATACAGGCGATGTTCCTAAAGGCCAAGCTCCAGTTTGCAATACATACGTAGAAAAAGTAACGTTTAATACGTCTCCAGATTTAAGGAATTCATTGTGAAATTTTTCATTTAATCCTTCAGATACTCTGATATCCGTGAACATTCTATGTAATTTATTTGTAAATTCATAACCACATGCTTGCTAAAAACAAATAAGTTCATTAATACTAAAAGTTGGTCCTACACGACTAGTTAACTTGGCTAATATTGGTTATTAGTAAAGCAAGGACTTTTATGCACTAAAAAATATGCCATTAAAAAAATTAATTATATTATTATTCTATATAAGACTTAACTAGATTTATTTTATCAAATTGATTTGGAATCTTTTTTGAATGTTGGATCCCATTCTTCTTAATTATTATTTGGCGTCTAATAAAACAAAAGAACTATTTTAAAATAATTGTTGAATTATTCTCAAATATTTACTTTACCTAAACTAGAACTTCACTCAATTATTATCATTTCTTTGATATTTTCAAATAGCAGAGAATGTACCACATACCTACTATTCGTTAAATAAAAATACAAAAATAGATTTAATAAATACTGACTATTATTATTATTTTGAGATAAAATTTATCTTTATCGTCTTTATAAGTTTATAACAAATTGTTGACCCTGATTCATGAAAAATATTCACCAAAGCGTTTGATTTTTGATGAACCATCAAAATATGCACTAAAAGCTTTAAATATGCTCTTATAATCAAAAATATGCCAATTAAACCAAAAAATGTCCAAATATGCAAAAATATGCACTAAAAACTTTGAGTATTTCATCATAAACGTTATGAAATGTATTTTGTACTTAACAAGCATACGATAAAGTTTACCAGAAAAAATATGCAAATGCATGAAAGTCCTTGGTCTAGTTATTAGTGACTAGTTAAATGGGAGATAAAGGATTGTCACTGGAACTTTCTCATTGGTTATCAGTAAATAGTCAGCCTATATTACCCAAGTGCATCAATCATGTGGGGCTCAGTTAATAAAAAAAAAAAAAAAAAATTGATGCCTACTTTTAACTTGTTAATCATTCCTTCTTCTCCATCCATAGATTGGCTTTGTTGATGTATTAATCTCTTAGCTAGATGTCTTTGATAGAATCTCTGAAATACATCCTTGTCGTCTACATACTTAAATATAGTAATAGACTGTAATAATTTGTGATCTATTTCAGCCTCACACATGCCTTTAGACGATTTTTTTAATAAGTTGTCACAGTATTTGGACAAATATTCTGGAGATTTAGATGGTTGGTTTTTTACAAGTTTATAATTTATTATTACTGTGAATGCTTTATCGAGAGCACTACTAAAGCATAAATCATTATCAAACACATCAACAACCATAGATTTATATTTTTCATGTACAGCTAAAACTTCTTCAACAAAATGTACATATATCTACAAAAAAAAAGAGATATCAATTGTAATTTATGTTTAAAAAAATTATCGAAAATAATATACTTGTTCTTGTTTTAAAGACTCGATAACCCTAATTCCATGTTGCTTAATGTGTTCTCTGAAAATATCTACTAATGAGTTCATTCCATCTTTAACTTCACGTAAAAGTAAATAAATATTATGCATATCATCCCTCCTCTCTTCTTTTATCATAGCTTCACACTCGCCATGTAAAAATTCTAAATGATCACCAACCATATGCTGACGACATCGTTCACGTACTTTGTTGTAGGTGCTATAAAATAAATTAATCATTTTATAAACTATTGTTGCTGTTGATATAGTATTCATAGTTGATATTGTAAATAATATTTAAATAGTAGGTATAATTAAAAATTACCTTTCATGAAGATATTTTTTTGATCTAATCCCTTCTTGTTTCAATATTTGCAACACTTTAACCATATATTCAGACACTGTACACTCTTGTAATAATCTGGCTGCTTCACGTTTAAAATGTTCACTACTTTTTTCCAAAAAAGGTTGTTCAAAATAACTTTGATAGAGCTATATTATAAAAAATAGTTAATAATACAGATAAAAGAATTTCTTGTATTTATGATAAATAAATTTTAATACCTCAAGAGGATATTTTTTTCTGAATTCTTGGACAACAACAAATGAATTAATAACACCAGCAATTATATCTGTAGACGTAGTCATAGATATGTTATGTCTTTGTTTGTCAAACTCATCTAATAATAATTCAAGCATACTCTCTTTTAGAGGTACAATCATATTGTGTTTCCATACATCAAGACCCAGTTCTCCAACTTCCATCTGTTCAGTAGAATCAGGTGTTATGTTCCCATATAAAACTTCAGCTTCAGATAGTTTGTGTTTTTTAATATGCTGGTTATTGAGGTACCTAGGAAATTAGTTGATTTTAAATACACACGACTATTTTACTATATAATATAATAATACATACTGGTAGAGTGAATGTAAGTATTTGACACCTTTGCTATACTTCTGCCAATATGTATAGTAATTTTGTAAAAGATTCGCATTACCTCCATTTTGTATGATACTTAATAATTCGAGTACATGATTCTCTAAGAATGATTTTGTTGAGTCATAGAGTTGATCACCAAGAGGCTCTGGGAAGGCTACACACATAGAGTAAACATCATTGAAACGTTCGTTCCATGCATCTCTAGGAACTTGATCAAGTGTGATTACTCCTTTCACAGTTTCTTGTAAACTGTTCCATTTTTCAGTAAAGTTAATTGGTTTAGGCTTTAATGACATATTTTCTGAAGAATTTTAGAATAACTAAAAATAAAAATAAAAATAAAATTGTACAGTTTATTTTAAATACGATAAATTAAAATACATCAATTTTCTTTAAAACTATGTTCTATAAAATAACATTTTATGTATTTTACTATCATCTTAAAAGGATTTATCCATGTCTTAAATTTTTTTTTTGAGTCATCACTAGAGTTTATATTCTTTGTCTTGCTATGATGACGGTATGAACATATTCATGGCAGTAAGATAGATAACATATATTTTGAAAATAAAATCATACATTTGTACTGAAACGACAGCACGCAATTGAAAAGACAATCATAAATGGTTGATATATGATTATTAATGATTTATGACCATATAGGTATATTTATTATTATATAATTAATTATTATTATTAACGGATTATTAAAATATTTTACTACATAAATATAAATGAAGCTAGTCAACATATTTTTCATATAAAATATTAATACATATACGACATACATTCATATTATATAGGTAATATGTATGTATTTTTTTGCGTTTAATTTTATAAAAGTTTGTTTTGAAACTACAATTGCATTTATTATTTAAAAATTGTGAGTAACAAATTAAATATATATTAAAATACTATAAATTTAAGTATTAAATAGTAAAATAAACTTAAGTGTTAATAGATTAGAATAAAACAATAATTATTTTTAAATTAAATAAAACATTAAAAAAAAATCATTAAAAAGTTATAAGGTAGGAACATTAAGAAAGACATACTACAATAACATATTTAATCTTAATACGTATTTAGTAATTAGTATAATTTTGATAAATATTCATTAAAATAGGTATAGTTAATAGGTAAATTAGGAAATCATATAAGGACATCTTTTGTTTTTGTAAGTAATTGAATTACTATGTGGTTGAATACCTAATGGTTTGGACAGATATTAATTAATTCTGAATATTAAAAAGCATAGAAAATTGAATTTTATTAAAATTTGGACTAGAATAAATTATACACTGTTACAGGGTTAAACTATTTTCTATAATCAAATAAATCAATGTAAAGTAAAATACTTTACCATTATTTATGTTAAAGTTCACAAAGGGAATAAAATTAATGAAAAATCTAAAATTCAATATATTGAAAATAAAAAACAAATTATGATACTGTGTATCCACAAAAACAGGTTCTACTTTATAACTCAGTACACTGAATATATTTTTCAATTCTGTTAGCAAGATATTAAACTACTCATGTATTCTGTGCATGCATAACAAAACTTTATTTTTTTTTAATCCCTTATTTTAAACACTATTTTCAGATTCATCAATTTTTTCAAGCTCTTTTGATTTATCAATTTATATTCTAAAACCATAATTGGCTAAATGAGAGATAGATAATAAAAAATAAAAAAATATTGATAAAATTAATTTGGGCAATTTTTACTGTAAGTATTTTATCCTTCTAAACTCTGGATCAGCATTAACACCATTTTTGTGTGTCAGTTAATCCGGATCTAATGGGTGAATTATTACTGTCCATTAATGAAAATAGTTGAGCACATTCATAAGTACTATTCAACATAGAATTGATTTTACAAGTAAATTTACGAGTTTCTACAAATCGTACTGGCAAAGTTGTAAATTAGAAAGATCAGAACAGAACACAGTATAGTAATGTATACCAAATAAACCATTTTCTAAGAATCTAGATAGTTGTGACACGGTATTAATATTTAATTTTATATTTTTCTATTATTATTGGTAGCCGCGGGCTACAAAAAAAATGAGCTGAGGGACACGTGTTTGATGCATTATTCATAGTAGGAAATCATAATAAATAGCAATAGAATAATATTTTTTCCTCAACTTCAGAGTTATTCATTTTGTGAATACCATGATATATCAAAAATAGTAACATAATACCTAGAATATGTTACCCATTATAAAATAATGTTTAAATTAAATATTTCATAAAATCAATACTACGATACAAAAGATAAATTGTGTTTACAAATCTCAACTGAATCTTTATCTCAGATAAACTTTATAAACACTTATTTTTAAACTATAAAAAATATCAACATTTTCAAAAAAAATCAGTTCATATTTTATCATGATAGAACTATAATTGCATTATTGAGTAGAATAATAATTTTAACACCATATTAGTCAACAAGGTCACATAATGAGTGGCCATCAATATTATCATTGTGTAACCACTAAGCAGATTATTGGATCGGATGCGTACTGTACTCATCCAAGAATTTTCATCAGATATTGAAAAATTATTGTTACACGTCTATACCTTAGGACTGCACAGTAGTCTGCTATTCCATATCCTCGTGATGGGTGTCTCTTTTGATTATTGAATCTACGTGTGCTGGACAAAATTTCGTTAATTGTTGGTAGATAAATTATATTAAATAATGTAGAGATCAAAGATAAATGACAACAAAATCAAAGTAAGATAAAAAATCTATCCAAAATAAACATAATTTGTGACGAGGTGAGAGGAATTACGCCAGTGTGACCAAAATGATAAGTTACTTATTAAGATAAAACTTCGTTAAAATGTTCATTTTTCAATTAAAGAAAGAATAACTTGAAATTAACAATTATTTTAAGGAAATAGAAAAATACACATAAGGTGAATCGAAAGATCTTTTAAGAATTTTATATCATTCTAAAAAATGATAAAAAGTTTTTAAGGTTATGTTACATATTTTTGAATTTGTTAGGTTTTTGTTTTTAATTTGAAACTCATAATTTTTTATTTTTTAACTTGCCTAATTTTTGTAAAGAATAATCTTTGTTATTTAAATTTATATTTGATTGAACTTATCGACATGAGTCAGCCTTGATTAGTTATTATGGCGACAATGACTGATGATTCACAAACGGCTGGTCCAGACAAAGAGCTAGAAGAGATTCTAAAACTTACTTGGGGTCAGCAGATCCGACAGGATATATTCCAACGGTGGACCCAAGGTGAGCCATTGTAATTATTTACCTACTGATTACTTAAATCATCGTTGCCAGGGTTCTGTTTCAGTGACGATGAACCCACAGCTCTGGTGCAGTTCGAAGGTGGACCTTGTGCTGTTTTAGCCCCAATGCAGGCATATATTGTTAAACACATAATTAACAATAAGTCTGTTGATGATGATTGGAAAAAAGTAATATATTATAAATTTAATTATATTTTATTAATTATAAATTGTACATAGGTCGAAGTTGATGAACAAAATCATCTTCTGTGTAAAGCCGCCTGTGATATTCTTTGTCAAGCAACAGCCGGCTGTGATATTTTGAAATGTGTATATATTGATGATAAAAGAGTATGCCTTGAACACAGTCAGTTTCATTCTTTGCTTAAGTATGTTTTTATGATTTCTATATTGCATATAAAATACATTTTTTAATTGTAATTTATTTATTGTAGAGTAGAACAAGTCAACAAGGATAGTATAGAAACTTTTTTTAATGACCATATTAGTTTTATGCGTGATACATTTGGTGTTTTGTTATTTTTATATACCGTCATGCATTCTAAGGTAAATTTAATGAATGTTTGTGATAAGAAATTTAGAAGAAAATTAATCATTTAATTTGTTTAGGGTCTAGTAAAATTAAAAGAAGAAATATGTGATGTAGACGTTTCATTGATTGATAAAGAATTTGGCTATGGTAGTCAATGTTTGATTAATATGATGATTACTGGACAAGCAGTTTCTAATGTTTTTAATAATGATCAAATAATTGCAGGGCTTAGTAAGTGAATTAATTGAATACTTCTTAAATTAAAAATATAACTCAACTTAATAACTACTTATATTGATTTAGGACTACAAGGTATTGAAAAGCAAAGTGAAGTTGGATTTATGACCTTATTAGAACATTTAAGGTTCTGTCAAGTTGGAACTTATTTAAAAAATCCATGCAACCCAATCTGGGTATTGGGTAGTGATACACATCTTACTGGTATTATAGAGAATTTCCGTATGAGTTTTATTAAATTGTAAAAAAGTAGTAATATTGAAATTATTGCAGTTTTGTTTTCGTTTGATCAAAACTTGGTAAGTAAAGAAACACAAGCTGATGTTGCTAGACGGACATTTAAATTATTTGATCAAGATGGAAACAACTTCATTAGTACTCAACATCTAAAACCACTGTTAGAAAAATTAGACCTTGTGTCTGATGATGAATAGTATGTGATTGCTACACAATTATGAATTACCTTTCAGCAGTGAAATATTTAACTGTTGTTTTTCAGTGTAAATTTAATGTCGAGTAAATTGGACTCTGAAGGATTAGGTATTATATTAATGCCATCATTTATGGATGAGTTTTTTTCTGAACAAGAAACCAGAACTCCAGATGTCTTCATGGTATTTCATTATAATGGACAGCCGAGATCTAATCCTAATTCAAAGGTGACCTTTATAGAAGGTAATGCTATTATCCAAGAATCTGATGTTATATGCATAGTTGAGGATAACAACTTGCAATCTTGTTTGCAAACCAAGTGGCCTTCCATAGAAATACAATGGAAAGGAGGAGTAACCCCTTCGATTAACTAAAATGTGTTACTATTTTTATTATTATTAAATGTCACAAAGAAATTGAATCTTTTAACTAAGTTTAGAAGGTAGATTATGTAAAACAATTTTAATAAATTTCACTTTAAAAATAAAATAATTTTGGTTTAACTTTAATTACTAAAAAATTATTTCAAGCATTAGTGAAGTCATGGACTTTAGTACTTTACTTAAAAAAGTTATTGTACTGTTGGACTATCTATTTTAGATATTATATAACATCTTATCAAATCTATTCATTCTTCGCTTTAAGTATATTTATCAAAAGCAAATCAAATATCTCATGTTTAATAATGTATATTAGGGGGTCTTCAACAATATCAATATCTTAGACAAGGTGATCCATTTTTTATACCTTACATAAATATTAAATATTTTCTTTATAATAATAACTAAAATCAAATGCAACCTAGTTTAGATTTATATATCTGTAAAAATTAGTTTAATTTATAATAAAAATAAAATCAATATATTTTTTATATGCAAATACAATTTCTTTCTTTAAATTTTATTAAAATTGATTATTTATTGTTTGTAAATATAATTTTTATTCAATGATGAATAATGAAATTTTAAATATTGTAAAATCACAAAATGTGTGATATACTTGAATATTTTTGTTCTTTTGATTATTATAATCAACTGTTTTTTTTTTGTCAAATTTTTAGTTTGTGTTGATACATCATATTAATTGGAAGTATAAAAATATTATTATTAACGTAATAAATACATTAATTGTAGAAATAATTTTTATTAAATAAATACACTTTAATCGAACATATGTGTGATTTATCAATATCAATCCATCACATTGATTGTAAATTTTCTGATGTCAAACATTTATTGAAATAATTTTAATTTTGAAAAATATCATTGAAGACCTCTAAATTATAAGTATATATTTATTATGATTTAATTATGTTTTTTGTTTCATTGTATAAATGCATTGAAAATTAAAATTAAGAATGACCAATTTAACATAATAATTATACTAAAAATAATTGTATACACTATTAATACATATTGTATTAATTGTCATATATATATATATATATATATATATTAGGGTGTTCCTTAATTTTTGATTTTAAAATATGTTTGGTCTCACCCCCTAATTTTGTGCCTATATGTATAAAAACGAACTACAAAAAGTTTTGGTTCGATCAGATAAGGTTAACCCGTGCCGAATTGTGATTTAAGTTTGAACTTATTACATTTTTCAATATTTACGAAAATTTTCGACATTTTTGTAAATATTTCATTAACCTTTAGAAATATTGATATTTTTAATACTACATATTTTAAAGTAAATTAAATTTGCTATAACTTTTATTTTATTACATTTTTTCATATCTCTAATGGTTCGTGAATTATATTGATTTGACTCTAAAAAAACTCGATATCTTTGGAAATACGAGCAACATAGTAACGATTAATTATAATAAACAATGTTATAGAATAATTAATAATTATGTTAATGTTTTATAATAAATATTAAAAAAATGAAATATTTTTATCATAAAAAAAAATTCTATAGAATAATGAAAATTAATATTGTTGTTTTAAGGTGCTTTTTTTACAATCTGGATAAATTTTCCGATGTTCTTGTACACATTTTAGTATAAATTGTTTTTGTTCTTCATCTAATGTGAGTGTAGAATTGTATTCTTCCATCAACTTCACGGCTCTCTCTGCAGTATCGTTAACTATTTTTAATGAATTAATAATTTTTTTACCATTTATGTAACTTTCACTAAATTCCCAAAAAGTCGGATCATGTTTTAAGAATCCGTCATCAATGTTAAATCGGGAAAATAGTTTTAAGCTTTCTTCTGTTATAAATGCGTCAATATTTTTTTCTGTAAAAATTATAATATTAAATATAATTAATTGCTTATTTTTTATTTTATGAATTATTAAACGTATTCAATATATTTTGTAAACTTAATGTTTATTTACTTACCAATAAATTTATCATCTATTTGGTTTGGTTTAATTATCAATCGTTTGGCCGGATATTTTGTCGCTTTTTTTTTTAAGGCTTTTACCATCTGACGCTTTACCTCTAGTGGTATAGAATCATCAAAGAAAGATAATGCAGCAGCCTCTTCAGTTAAATACCACAAATGGTTGCATAATTTTTGAATTGATACTCTAGATATTTCTCTATCAAATACTTCATATAATTTCATATCTTTTATAAATTGTAAGTCTTGATTTGGGGACTTATTTGGTAATGGACAAGTAAACCAAGCTTTGACGTAAAATTTAATAATAAAAACACAAATTTCACCGATTGCTTTTTTTGTTAAGTCGGAAATATTGTATTGGCTTCTAAACAAAAATATTTTTAAGCAATAAATTGCTCGTGCCATCCACCGGGCTTGATGCATGGCTCCGGGAGGATGCATTTTAATTTTATTTTCCAAATTACCGCCAATAAAAATAAATATTAACTCCAAAAATTCACGATAATCTCCACGAGGCTGTTTAGTTTCTAATTTACTTTTAACAAAATTTAGAATATCTTCTTTAACATTTTCTAAAGCCACGCCACATGCCTGATCTTCAATTCCGATGTTATATTTGTTAATATCTAATTTATACCATTCTTTTTGGAAATTTTTAAATAATCTCAGTTTAAATAAATCTCTTTTTAATATCTCAGTTTTTTTGACATTTTTTTATTTATAATAATACAAAAACGGGATCAATTTGAAAGCATACAACGACAAACGACGGTAAATGTTAGATCTTCACTAAACAGCTATTACGATCAAACTAACATTAATAATAAGGTACAATTGTACCAAAATAAGAACCAGACTTATCTTGCTATTAAAACGTAATATCAAAATAATTAACCATACGAATAGGTACTATCTAATCTATTGATATTTAATTTTTATGTACGGAAATATAGAGAAATAATTAGGTGAAAGAGATTAGATTAATACATTATTATTGTGAACATTATACTTGTATTGTGATTGTTATATTACCAGCGATAATATGAAGGCAATAATACATAAAATAACTTTATAGAAAATTTCATATGGGAGTTTTGTAACAATTATTTTAGCCCGCACAATAATTCATAATTATGAAAAAATACCTAAATTGTGTTTTTTTGGAGTCAAGTCGAAATACTTCACGAACCATTGGAGATATGAAAAAATGTAATAAAATAAAAGTTATAGCAAATTTAATTTACTTTAAAATATGTAATATTAAAAATATCGATATTTCTAAAGGTTAACGAAATATTTATGAAAATGTTAAAAAATGTCGTAAATATTGAAAAATGTAGTAAGTTCAAACTTAAATCACAAGTCGGCACGGGTTAACCTTATCTGATCGAACCAAAACTTTTTGTAGTTCATTTTTATACATATAGGCACAATATTAGGGGGTGAGACCAAACATTTTATGATATTTTTTTTCCATCATCTATAGCTAAGGAACACCCTAATATATATAAATCAAACATCAATAAAAATTGAAAATTTATTTTATGGATGAAAATAATTGATTTTAAATTTAATACACGGCATTTAATAATGAATGTTACATATTTGTTACTTCATTTCAGGATAAACTATTTGTTCTATTTACAATAATTCAGGACAGACTGATGTAGCCTAGGTTAAATTGATAAAGACCGCTGATCTCATTTAATCATAATTATTGAGAAAAAAAAATCATTTATTATGAATTATCAAAATAATATAGAATAATAGTTACATATAAGTCCTATTATTATTTGTTTTTGTACAAGATATACTCAGGTGACATTGTGAATTGCAAAAAACTTTTTTTTTATCACAGACGTTTATTTGTTGAGCTGTTTTTGGTGAAATCATATCTCACAAAACCTTGTACATTTTCAATAAATGTTAGTAGCAGTTCTTAATACAATATCAATGTTTTTATTATTCCACTGAATACTCAACAGACTAGATTGTTCTTGTTCAATCAAGTTGGTCCTAACTGACTTTGGCCACATTAGTTTGGCCGATGATAAACTAGTTTATCCTGAAATCTGGTTTGGCCTGGTACCAGGTGTTTCAAAATTGGATAATTCCCAAATGTTTTGAAGACAAACCATTTATAAGAATCGAAAATGTATAACTTACAGTTTTAATAAATATGTATCAATATTTCCAAATTATGCTATTATCATTATTATTTTCTTATGTTTATTTGCAATGTCTGTTATGAGCTGTTGTGTTTCAGCTTTAAAGTTGAAAATATTAATGATGTACTTGTCAATATGTTGATATTTTATTATTTTTTAATATAACTCATAAATCTATTCATGTATGGGTATATATCACATTATTGAATGGATAATTTACACAATAAATTATAATGAAATAGGCTGTATAATATATATATTTGTTACACACACACACACACACACACACACACACACACACACACACACACACACACACACACACACACACACACACACACACACACACACACACACATATATATATATACACACATATTTTATTTAGATATTTGAAGATTATTTTCCCGTCATTAAACTTTAAAGTGTAAAAAAGATATTTACTCTTGTGATTTATATTATAAAGTGAAATAATTAATTTTTATTTATTTTTTTTTAATCTTCACATATTATATATTTAGCTTTACATTACAAGTCACATTAAATATTTTATCAGTATTTATAATAGTTGCCTTTTAAGCATTTTGGAATAATAATTATTGCATTATTTTGGTTATCCATATCTTTAATAATAGATATTTAAAAATATTAAAACAATAAACACAATATTTTTTCGTTAGAGGTCTCTATGCAAACACCATGTAGACGCATTGAAGCAGGTGAGATAGTGAAATATCATTATGATACTGATATACCTACTGGCTACTTTGATTATGTAGAATATGAACTTACCGATGACCAACAAAGTTTTTTGCTGATAAATTATCGACAGTTACCGATTAGAAATATCTAAGTTAGATTATCAACATTAAAAATTACCGACCATAAATTCCAAAATTTTTCATTAGGCAATTAGAAAAATTGTTACAAAAATAATTAAATAAAAATGTTGAATGTAACTTATATCCTAATCATAAAAAGATACTAGATACAAGTAAAAAAAAGGACATACTTTGCACCATATGGTATTCTTCACTCTCTGGACAAAATAATAGCAATGAGTGTATTGAATTAAAAAAAAAAAAAGAACAATAGATCATTTCTTCAGTTTTTGAGCAAAGCATTAGAATAAAAATTTATACATTTTACCATTCATGAACCAATACAAAACTCTTCTTCAACCAATATGGTCTTACGGAATCGTCCTATAAGGCACAGCCAAACCCTCAAATCTCAGGACAATTCTAGCTTTCCAATCCATTTGTCTCTGCATAGTTGCCAAAGCCCCAGGGTTCGTCACAAGCGCCGCTCTACATGAAGACCTCAAAGTTCTATCTATTAGCCAGACTGCAGTCACCTTCTATCAAAGACTCCACTTCAAAATGCAAGGTCACTCAAACCAACTAATATCACAACTACATTCAAAATATCTTCCAGGCAACCCTATCCGACATCTAAACCGCAACTGGCCCAGAGACCTTCTCAATAATTGATTATACTAATTTAATATTCATGTAAAGGTTACTCTACTGTTTCCCTTTTTCACCTCCCCATCACTGTCATTCCTCCCTCAAATTTGGTAAAATATGGTGAAAATTTAAAGATTCTAGCGACATTACTTTCTGAGTTATGATGAAATAACTAATATCGATTTAGTGAAAGTGTTATTTGCGTCAAGTCTTATCATTTTTACTTTTTCTCGCCTGAAAAAACTGTTGAGAGGGGAGAAAAACGATTTGTCTGAAGTACAATCTACATGCAATATCTGATCTATAGATTTGCTTGATGCAACTTGGACCACTCTAACAACCGCTAAGTGTATACAGAAAAAAAAATAATAATTAAACCAATAGAGTCTTTGCTTAACTTAGAACCTAAAAGTATTTAAAAACAAGATACAGAATATTTTAAAATCTTGTATTTTGATACAAGATACAATTGTATTTTAAATGTTGCTATCTGGTAATGCTCAGTTCTGACAATATATCATACATTTATGACTTACCTATATAATTATGATGGTTACATAAATAATTGTATACAAATTATTAGCATTGTCTTTATCAGTAAATGTATGATAAATGTTTTAATGTTTGGAAATATGAAATTTTATAAACCTAACATCAATTAGAACTCATATTAAATTAGATGACTATTTTGGGTATAAATTTAATAGTAATTCTATTAATTTAAATTCAAAACTTAAGATAACTTTTAGTGTAAAATAAAACAAAAATTTTAGTGGGTATCATGCTTGCCAAACTGTTATGAAATAATTTTAATTCCAATTGATTATAAATACTTACAGTTAATTTGCGTAAAAGTTGTTGAAACAAAATGTTCTGGTATTTGAAAGTTATGTATTATGAAGGAAGTAAACTTTGAGGTTTTAGTGTACTTTATGAAAAAGCAAAAATATTTATTCTGAATTTTAATTATTTATTTACTAAATGATGATATATCACTGGTGTATTTATAGATATTTTTTGTTCAGAATATTATAAATTATTGACAAGGCAAATATGAGTCGTATTTCACTTAAATGTGTTACAGTAGGTACATTATTAGGTCATCATATTATCAAAAAATTGTATTGAAAATAATAACTTCATATAAAAATAAATAGTTTTAAACAATTAATTAAATATAAATTGATGTAATGAAGTTATTTTCATTTTTTAAAAATATTAGAAATATAATAGAATGTCATGGATATTCTAACCTAAAATGAAATTATTTTAAATATTCGATAATTCATAGTTCTTTCATACTTTATCAGTCAGTTTATTGTCACATTTTGTTTGTACCTAATATTACTGAAAATCAAAATGTTTTAATTATTAGAATTGTATCAAGTATTTCGATAACACAATCTAGTTGTGTTAAAATATAATATTATAGATACATTAATTACCTTGATTTAATAACCAACTAAAAATATAAGTAGGTTTTTAAAATAAAATAGTTTAGTAATCATACATACATATAGATTGTATATATATATATATATATATATATATATATAAATGTTGCATAAAATTGTAACATAAACAATTTTTTAAATCATAGAACATTTCTAACTCTAAAAAAAATACAATAAGTGAATACTAGTCAGATAATTTAAAACAAAAATATATTTAATACAAAAATACACATATAATTTAAATTTAATCGAAGAGTATAAATTATAATTCACATGTTTATAAATATAGGTAACTTTCTAGAGTTTGATATTGAATTATAACAAATAATAAAATAACTAATTAAAATATAATTTCAATAACACAATTTATATCACATCATCGGATTCAAGATTAATTTAAAATAAACTAATAATCTTAATTTTATTTTCATACACAACAATGATTAATATTTATTTGAGAATGCAATGTTATACTACTAAGTATCCTACTTTGTATACTACTAAGTCTTGGACTTTCACATAGATAAAAAAAAAAAAAAAAAAAAAAAATGTAATTTGTTTTTTGTTTTTTGGACACATTAAAACAAATGTTTGATATTAATACTTAATATTTATTATAAGAACAGTATACTTCAAAAATTTTTAAAATTGTATTTTTATGCTTTACTACAAAGGTTCATTTTAATTTTAAATAAATAAATATTAAAATGACCAAAAGTATAGTAAATGTAAAATATACAATGGCATAGAATTTTTTCAAAATTGATAAAAAAATCAATAAATAATATCATAACAATAAGTTATTAAAACATCACAAGTTTAGACATATTACATCTCGATTTAGGCACATATTATATATAATCAACAATGATACATTATTATTTAATTTCAGTCGTTTATTGCCATGGGCCATGATAATATTAGTTAATGTAAACTAATCAATAGTTAATAGGTAATCAATAATCATTAATTGGCATTTTAATTACTTTAAATAATTAAAAACAAATGGTTTCCACTAAATTATCATAAAGGTTAAAATAAACACAAACAGATTTAAATTAAATATAAAATTAATAATAATTAAACATATAATATTGTTCACAATGATAATGGGTCACAGTTTATTTTATATTTTTAAGATGCATTCAGCAATATAGTAACTAGATTATTTTGTCCACCAGTTAAGTTTCTTGTGTATAATATCTAGTGTTGAAAAAAAAAAATGTTAAAAGCATTCCACAAATTAAATTCGAAATAATTATAAAACATTACATAACTGATATTATTTAACTTAAAGGTTTATGACTAAAAACGTTATTATTATTATTTGTTATTTTTTTGGTTTTAATTTAAATGAAATATAATTTTAGATTAATTTCTAGTTATAAAAATCAACACATAAAATAAATTAAAAATGTTGAAAAACTTTAAACAATAATTCTAAAAAAGCTTGATAAACAGTAAAAACTAAAAACATAATAATTTGTTTAGCTTCACACAAAAATTATTTACTGATTTTTTAAAATTATAATAAAAATTAAATAAAAATCAGAGATGTGTACTTAATAAATTATATTTTATTATATTTTTTATTTATCTTCATTGAAATGAATATTTATTTTGAATTTTAGAAATGTGTAAAAATATAAGTTTATCAATGGTTAATAAGAATAGCATTACAAATTTTTTTTATCAAAAAAAAAAAAAAAAAAAAAAAAAAATAGATAAATAAATTTTATAATATTCAAAAATGATATTAATTTTATACTTGCTAACTGTATGATGTTAAGTACAATCCTTTTGATACATGCATTAAAAACCCATCATAATTTATAACTTGATATTCGGTATGTCATCTTGGCTGCTATTGTTGTAATAAAAACAAAATAAAGATAAAATGAGATAAAAACTTTTAACTCTATTTATGTTAATAACAATAGGTAGGTGCATAATACTGCTTTTAACAGGTTTTACATGAATTTAGTTTATACTTTTAATTTTTAGCGCTAAATAGAGCTTGTATCTTAAATTACGTTCATGTGTTCTAAAACATTTTTAAAGAAAACATATGACACTAAACTTTAAAGTTTTAATAACTAAATATTATGGTTATTATTTAACATTTTTGATAAATGTATTAAAATCAAAGGAAAGTATTAAAATGATTTGATAGAAAAAGTAAATGTTAATTGATTTAACAATAGTCATATAACTTAATACTAACTTATATGTAATCTATAATGTATAACACATTATTAAGATAGTAAAATAAGTGTTTAAGATATTTTGACATAATACAAAATAAATATATAATGTTATTATATAGTAAAATATAAATGGAATATAACAAAGATATTGAAAATTAAAATTAAATAAAACACTGCTTTAATACCCAATAATGTATATTTACATTAAGTGACTCACTAAATATGTTCACTTTTTTTTTTTTATAGAGGAGAACCTTTATAGTAAGCTAAGCATGGACCACATGTTTAAGAATAAAATAAAAACAATCATACTGTTTTATTTTTTAATTTATATACTATATACAATTGAAATCCAATCTGTTTTAAATTGTATTTTTTTTCGTATGACATGGTTATCCGGGAGATAGACCCTAGGGTCTACAGTTCGGATGCCGGTTTGGCAGAATTTCTATTGGGGCACCCGTAGGTTTCTGCCATGCCACGGAGTGGGGGATGGCAGTCTCTTTCCGAAGACAGTTGTTTCCTGTCCAAGTTAGAGAGACTGCCCGAGGCCGGGTTTGAACCAGTGACGGTACGCGTTGTAACCGCCAAGTGAGTCTACTCGGCCACTCCGTCCCCCAAAATATAATAAAATTAAATTAAATTGTTTTGTTTATTATTAATTACAGTATAAATGTTTTTAATATCGATTGTCTGAATAAGAGATAAAATGTGAATAATTCAGTTCTAAATTACTTGATCTTGTGGTTAATTTTAACATGCTCTCTGTATAACATACTAGTGGTCTCATAAAAAAAAATATCATTACAATAAAATTGTATAATGTATTACACCCATATGTGTGTGTTAAACATGTGGTGCATACATTTCTTGTTTCTAATTAATTTTCTAGTACTTCATTAATATTTAGATATTAATAATTAAAAATTAAAATTAATTAAATATAAATGGGTATCTAATATATAAAAAAATTGTTTCTTTCATTATGACCTAATGAGGTCAATACAAAATTTATTACTTCAATACTATGTAGGGAATATGTTTAATGAACCATTCATAAAAAGGTTTACTAATTGAAAATAGTGAGTAAGTGAAGTTAGCATCACCATAGAAAATAGTAAATCTTTAAAAACTTGTAGATATAATTTACAATAGTTACAAAAATTGTAATCTTATAAAATTTAAAAAATATGACTATAAATACTAAAACTATTACCTCGGTGGGGTAAAATGGTTTTGTTGATGTTGAGAAAAATTGTCACCAATTTGTGGACCAATAAATTTAATAATAAACTGAAAATTATTCAAGACAATAAATTAAAAAATGTATACACACAATTTTTAATTTGTAAAAAAAAAAAAAAATACTAACTGGATTTCTTCGTAATACACTATTATTGTCCAGAATACTGATAGCAAGATGTAGTATAAGATAGGCACACATCAATAAATAAATTGTACTATATGAAAAAACACCAATCATCAAAGCTACATTATGAGCTGATTTTTTTAAGGCGAGATCGATTACAAAGTATACATTTATGCTTATTATAATAGCTGACATTACAATTGTCACTACAATGTTTCCACTGAAAATAAATACATGTAACAAATTCAGAATAATGACCAATATATATTTATAATTAATTTTTAGTGTACTTACAATCCATTGGTAAACTCGCCCATAATACGTGGATTACTAGTGAACGCAATTACAGGAAGTGTTGCGAATGGTAGTTGTAAGCTCATAATAGCATTTAATAGGTCATTCATACCAGTTAGGTCATTAATATCACTAAAAAACGCAAAGTAAAATGTAGGTGCTATAGCAACTAGTCTAGTAAATCCAACTCTTTTCCATCGGCTCCATTGAAGATTTAGAAAACCCTAAAATTCACACACTTGATAAATAATAAGTCTACTAAAGTAATTGAGATACATACTTCCATTACAAATTGTCCTGCATAACAGCCAGTCATTGTACTACTTTGACCAGCAGCTAAAATACCAATAGCCCAAATATACATAGCAGCTACTCCAAATTGACAACCAAGGAATATTCCTCCTTTGTAAATATCAACTTCTACTAGGTCAGTATTATTCTGGTGGAATTGAAAATTAGTGATAAATAATTGAAAACTACATATATATGTCTAAAGTTGATATCTTTTACAAACCACAAAATAAATAGAAAAAATGTAACCTTTTTGAAAATTTAGTTCATATTTATTATGTATGTATTTAATCTCTAACGTAAAATGGTTTTTATTTTAACAAGTGCCATCACAAAATAGGTAATTTTCTTAACTTTTTTTCATAAGAGTCAAGTTATTTAGTAAATACAATGTGTATGATTGGTAATAGTTCTATTTATTTTTACTTAAGATATTTTGTGATTTGTATAAATATTATAATATTGTAGAGTAGTATTTTGTATAATAAATATATTTGATATAATATTAGATAAATAATACTGTTAAAAAGTGAAAAGGTATTTATGAATTTTCAATATCAATGCTAACTTCTAGGCATGAACTAATTATGTTTTATGTGGGGAAGGATTGGAAAGGAAAATACATTTTTCTGTTTTAACATAACTTTTATATAAGTAATAACATAATTTTAATTTTCAAAAATATCATCATAATCATTTAATTTAGAATTTCATTCTAAATTATAAGAACACTGAAAATGAAGTTAATATTTTTTTTTTTAATATCATAAAAATGTTATATGCAAATAAAAAATATTGAATAATGTGGAATTAAAAAAAAAAAAAAAACTACAAAAAGAAAGTTATAAAAACTAGTCAAAATAAATCCAGAGATAAAGGATAGTCATCATAAAAATAAAAATCATGCAACTCACTTCAAAAGTATCATTATGGTATAAAATTTTGCTATTTGAACAGATTTCCACCTGTTAAAATAATAAAATATTAAAATAAAATAATGATGCTATCAATTACTTTCTTGGAAGAAAATTAATTGTTTAGCTTACCACATCTCTATTAGTCTTATTATATAGTCCATGAGCAAAAACTGATACAACACATACATTAATCACAAATGAAACAAATAAAGCAATAGAAGATTCGATAAAGAAATAATAGTTGGCTTCACGTAATTTGTCTTTTTTTGTTCTGTCAACATCCCTGGACTAAAAAATATTTAATAAAATATTAGAAGATACTTGTTTTGCTATATAGATTAGAAAAATGATATTAACAGATATATTGAAACATTAATTTACAACAAAGTATATTTTAGCTACAATCTGTGATGGTTGAACTTCAGTTGATTATAATCTTAAAAAAAAGTATGTTATAATAATTTATTAAAATATTAAATGCTTATTTGATTGAAAGGGAATCACAATGATGCTAAAAAATAATTATAGTTGATATATAATAATTTCAGGTTTTATAGTTTTTGGTAGGTATAAAAGTTAATAAAATAAGTTATCTAATATAAAAGTATAGCAAATATTCACTAAATTAATTAAACAAGAACTATTTTATTTTTTAAGTAATCAAAATAAATATTTCAATTGGAATTTTTACTATAATGAAACTAATATTTACATAGCTTCTATAAATTAGATTTTTTTTTTTTTTTTATTCGTATGGCAACAATAACACAGTAACATTTAAAATACAATGAATAAAATAAAATAAATAAAATAAAATATACACGATGTATACGTGATATTGATAACAGTACATTATGGTGTATTTAGTCAAATCTAGATTTCTATGTCCAAGGCCCTTATCCATTCAAATGCTTCCTTCGTAACTTCGTTAATCCCAATAATGCCCGACTCGAACCTTCTGTTCGGGCATTCGTCTGTAATATGTCTTATAGTCTGGCTGTCATTTCCACAGTCACATTCTGGACTGTCCTTTAATTTCCACTTGAACAACATATGTCCACATCTTCCGTGTCCAGTTCTTAATCGGTTAAGAATTACCCATTCTCGCCGTGGAAGTTCGAACCCTTTAATTCTTTGTGTGGGATCCTTTATCAGATTTTTGTGTAATGCCGCATTGCCCAACCACTCCTCCTGCCATTTTTTAGCACTGCAGAACTGCGACTGGATTAGCTCTCTGGCCTTGACCCATGGTGGTTTCCTTGACTTTAGTCTTATATCAGGCACCTTTTCTAAGTATTTGTAGAGGATTGAGTTTTTATAGGCTTCGGTCTTAATAAATAGTCTTACTAATGCTTCATTCCTTCTGATTTCTGGTGGTGCGATATTTGAAAGAACTGGCAGCCATGGTATCGGCGTTGATTGTACTACTCCGCTTATTAACCGCATTGCACTGTTTAAAAGCGTATCCACTTTCCCCGAGTGTGCGCTATTCGACCAGACTGGAGATCCATACTCCGCTGTAGAATACACTAACGCGATTGTTGCCGTTCTCAGAGTAGTAGCATCTGCCCCCCATCCAGTTCCAGCTAGTTTCTGCACTAGGTTCACTCTCGTTTTAAGTTTTTTCTGTAGCTTCTCAATATGGTTCCTAAATGTCAACGATCGATCTAATGTTACTCCCAAATATTTTGGTGCAAAGTTATGGTTTACTTTTACTCCCTTCAACTTGACATTGAGTTTTCTATTTGCTTCTTTATTATTAAGATGAAATCCACATACTTCTGTCTTATCTGGATTTGGCCTTAGTCTCCATTTGTGAAAATATCTTTCCAATATGCTTAAGTCATTTGTTAGGGTATTCTCGCCTTCTTTCATATCTTTACACGTGTGTGCTATGGCAATGTCGTCTGCGAACTGGAATTTTTGGCCAGTGGTTATCGGTAAATCATGCATGTATAAGTTGAATAGCGCAGGGGCTAGTACTGATCCTTGTGGTAGTCCGTTATTCACCGAGCGCCACCTACTTTTCTTCCCATCCATAAACACTTGGAACATGCGATTGACTAACATGTTGTTTAACAGTTCACCCATTTTCTTGCAAGGCACTATGTTTATAAACTTATGCATAAGCCCTTCTCTCCACACAGTATCGTACGCAGCAGATAAATCAATAAATGCTACATTTGTCTTCAGTTTTCTCTGAAATCCTGCCTCGATCATTGTAGTGAGCGCTAAGACCTGTTCCACACATCCACGGTTATTTCTGAAACCTGCTTGTTCTATTGGTATGTGTTTATCCAGGGTTGGTTGGATTCGGTTTAATATTAATCTCTCTAATAACTTGTATGATACACTTAGGAGTGATACTGGTCGATAACTTGATGCTTCCGTACTAGGCTTTCCAGGTTTAAGTAAAGCTATTACTTTTGACTTTTTAAGAATGTTAGGTATTTTTGATGTGTTTAATATGTCACTATATAATTTATTAAAAAATAAATTAGATAAGATTGATACACAATTGTTGAGGTATTGCACACACTAAATTGATGAAATGAAAATATTGATGTTCTTAAAGTATCCTTATTTATCAATAAATGTAGTAAATTGAAATAAAAATAAAACAAAATCATTAATATTTGGTAATACAATTTAATTTTAACTTAATTATATTCATAACTTAAAAGCCTGCATTACTTTGTTATCAACAAATATTTTGAATAACATTTTTTAATATAAACAAGGTTACAATTTGAATTCTATTACAGTAAGGTATGCACGCATTTCTATAGTATGAGAGAATAAATATTTTGAAGCTATGAATTAATTTTGCATGCCAACAGTATACAAATATTAAGAATAAAAACGTTCTTTATTATATTAGGGTGAAAAGTTTCCTAAAATAACTGTTTTGAATCAATATTTTGTCTCATTATGATTTATCAACTGTTTAAATAAGTTAATTTTAATTCCATTGCTACAACAACAAACTGTACTTTTAAATTAATACTAAAATACTCAGACATGTTCAATATAATTTAAATAATGTTTATCGGAAATAATACATTTTGATTTCAAGATCAAACTTTCTATATTTAAAGAAAATAATATTTAGCCTTTGATTAAACTGTTATTAATGAATTAACATTTTAGTTTTTACATTTTTAAAATTAACAACAAGTTACTTAACAATTATATAGTAATGTTATGGGTAATTTAAAAAATAAATATTTAATTATGAAGATTTAATATTAATATACAAAGGTAAATATATTTTTTTGAAGTATAGAATTACAAAAAAAAACTTAAACTTAAGTATAATATCTGTTCAAAAATATATTCAATTATAAATGATAACTACATCAATTTCTTTTTTTTATAATTTATTAATTTTTGTTCAGACAAAATTAATTATTTGATAATATTTGGTTTTGTAACATTAATGATGAAACTGATGATGAAATTGGACTTAGTATAAATTATAATTTTCTTATAAAAAATATAATTATTTAAATACTTTTTAGTAATTACCTTGACTAGACCTGAATGAAGGTAAAGATTATGAGGCATAATAATTGCTCCAATAATGCCAACAGCTTGCAAGAGAGCAGATTCTTGACAATCTGAACACCAAGGAGTCACCAAACCTTTGGCCATATCTTTTATATCAGGTTTTACAACTACGAACTATAAAATTTAATTATTTTAAATACGTTTATTTAAAAGTTAACAGCATTTTATATAGTTTTCAATACCTCATATCCAAATGACAATGACATTATAACAATGAAAAAACCAAACAGTAGTTCCAGTTTTCGAAGTCCATATTTGTCTAGCATCAAAAAAGATAAAGTATCGACAATAGTGATCAGCACTCCTACCCAAAGTGGTATCCTAAATTAATTGTTATATTTTTTTTTTTGATTATAATATCATTTTTTAAATAAATTATAAAAAGAGCAAAAAATGTAAGTATTATAGATTTCTTTACATAGGAAATATAAGTACTTTTAAATATCAAAACTATGATTACTATGAGTAGCATAGGTAGTTGATATGTATGTAAATATATAACCCATCATTGTATTCAAAAATTTGATTTAAAAAAAAGATTTTCATTTAATCCTTTCAAATAATTCCAATGCAAATAAATAGAAACGAAACATACATTTTTAATAAAATTTCAGTAAATTGTAAGGTCAGGGACAAACTGACTAGAATGATTATGTAAAAAGTAATCGCCGACTAAATTAGGATTAAGCATGTATAAACAACATAAAAGTATGAAGCTGATAAATCAATTACAAGTCCATTCGTTGATCTAAAGAAATCAGTTTGCCCCTTAGTATGAATAATGCTTACATTCTGTTACTGAGCAAGAAAAGCGCAATGGAAGTTCCAATTACTTCTTGCATGTCTGAACCTATGATAGCAACTTCCATCATTAACCAAACAAATATTCTAGGAGCTTTTCTGTACTGACGATAACACATGTCAGCTAAATGAAAACCGGTAACAACACCTAAACGAGCTGACAGCCTTTGCATAACCAAACCCAGAATGGTAGCACTCATTAGCACCCATAATAACTGTAATAAAAATATATACATAATTTAATTTGAGTAGTGTAAAAAAATTAAAATTAAAATGGGCAAATTGGTACCTTATATCTAGCAGTTGTTCCAGATTGTAAGTCAGATTCTATATTGCCCGGATCAAGGTAGGCGATACTCATTAAAAACCCAGGCCCTGTAAAAGCCCATAGTTTACGAAAACTAAATCCACCCTACAAAATATAATTAACACATTGATAACACTCAAAACACTTTTTATCAATTATCAACATTAGAAAATTTAATTTCAGTTGACATACGGAACTTGATTCAGGGATCGGAACTTTTTCTTCCTTTACAACTTTTCCAGCTAACCCGGTCAATTCAGTGGGGCCGGATTGAGGCTCATCCATTGTGGGCTATGAACAGTAAAAAAAATATTTCATATTAGTGCCTAAGATATTGGTTGTATAACTATTTTGGGACGTCATTCTCACCACAAGATGGTAATCAGACATGGCTATTATATCATAGTCCGAACAAGAAAGAAAAAAGAAAAAAGTTTTGGAAAAAAAAAGAGAATTTTTTTAAAAGTACTATGTTCTTAACAGAAACTCGGTAAATCGAATAGTGGCAGTATAAATGAAGTATGTATTTTTTTTTTTTAGTAATCGTATAAAACGATTGGCCGGAGGGGGGATAAATGGTACCGCAATAAACCTGATTACAATAATTATTCCACTCCAACAATGTGTTGACGAATTGTGACAGATAAGATAGGTAGGTAATGAGAGAAAAAAATAATTACTTAATTTAAACAATATACAAACAATAAATTGATTTCACACCCGTCATACGGATCACCGCACGGTCTATCGCACAGACGGTACACAGAGACGTCTGTGATAAAAACGATATATGTAATAATGATACGATAATTGATATTGCCCTCTACTATACAACTTCAGTTCGCTAGTCACGGCACTTGAGACGTACATAACCTTCTAGTGTAGTAGTGTGCGCGCGCATCTGACAACAAGTAACGCCGAACACGTGTGTATCAGTACCCTTTCGAACCGTGACGACGGTAGGTGCGTACGTGTTGTCTCGGCGGCGACCTCGTAGTAATAAATAGAAATCCTTTCGATCGCGTCTCATCAGTTTTAATTGCCCAATGAACGCGGCCTGATTGAAGAGCGGGCATTTGCCCCCTCCCCCTCGGTGCGAGATTTGAAAGGCACACATTTTTTTTAAAGTCCCGAGGAGAAAAAAACTGTTATAATATCGTATAGTGATAACGATATTGGACGTATTTAAAACAAATTGAACCGTCGACAATGTGGTACAGCGTTAAAAAAAAAAAATAAGACTCGACAAATATGAGCGTTATAACAGTGAAATTGTTGAAAAAACGATATTACTGTATATACTTTTTTTTGAGTTCAACCTGCACCTTTGCAGTTTAACGCACGGACTTTTTCCCATTAGTGAATAAAATTTATACATATCAAACTTTTGTAAAACAATTTTATGTCTATGAAAAAATCTTTAGAAACAATTGTATCGTTTGGTGGTTTGAACCCATTCACCACTTTTATCAGTATATGCAGGGTATACCGTATACACCATACCTACTGAGTGTACTTATTCCCCCGGGCGCAAAACGTCTTAATCTGACCTGCCTATTGTCTATAGATGGCTATAATTAAAACTAATAATAATAAAAAAGTTAAATTTAAATGAACTGTAATTAATGAATGGCCTTTCATCGGTATTCACTGTGTGAATATTTATCGATTTTCTTTGTGATCCATCTACTTAAATGTAGGCGTACCTATAGATTGTAAAAACGAATTAAATAATCACGAAAACAAATTGTGTCCGTAAGGGTGATATATATATATATATATATATATATATATATATATACAGTGGAACCTCGATTATCCGGGGTAATGGTGGGGAGGGGGTCACACGAATAAATGAAAACCATGGTTAATCGAGACTTTTTATAATAATGACATTTTTTATTTCATTATAATTAGGAATACATAGGTACAATTTTATAATAATGAAATTTTGAAAATTTTGATTCAATTATAATTAGAAATATACATATACATACAATAATGTTATACATACATCCATAATAATGAATACAACAAGATCAGAGCTTAAAGTATGAAGTTATCAGTCTTTGATTTTTTTTTGGTTTGAAATAATTTTCCTTACTTCTATTCTTATTTTTCTTAAGGCAATAACGTCATGGAAGTCAAAATGTTCCTGTTCGCAGAGTTCAGGAGGACATCAACTGCTTCCATTGCTTGGCTTGTCTGTATTTTTTTTAAACTGTCTTCATTATCATTCTTAGAAGAAGAATCAGGCTGTTGTGAGGTAGATAGTGTAGTTATGCTGCAATAACGAACTGCTATGTCAGTGTCACTTAAACAGTCAAATCCCTCTTCTTTAAGATCTTTTTGTAGCCAATCAACAATATCGTCTTCATCATCATTAGTGAAATCTGGAATAGATGTAGCTAGTTCAAGACAAGCTTTTATATCCATATCTTCGATATTTTCTTTGTTATCATAGTCTTGATCAAAAATTTTCGCCCAAAAAAGTCTTAACGTAGTTGCAGGTACATTTTCCCAAGCATTACATAGTGCAAAAATAGCATATATTTTAATGGTCCACGTTTTCAAAAGTTCTTTCATCGAGTCAAAACAATTTTCTTGCAAAAGATAACGGAGAAATATCTTTTTGTATCTTCGTTTCAAACAGGAAATCACGCCTTGATCTTTTGGCTGTATTATGGAAGTTACGTTAGGTGGTAGATAGGAGACAAAAATTTGACCATCCGGGGTTTTCAGGGTAGTTTCTGAGGGGTGTGAAGGAGCATTATCAAGTGGAAGAACAGCTATTGTTACGTTTGTCGATATCGTGTATAATGTAGTATAAAATAACTAATAATTTTAACTTTGTGATATAAAAATAAGCTCATTATAAAGCCAATTGATCCTTCGATTCACTTAGAATCTGAAAATGCGTTTAAATCAATAAACATAAACTTGTCTGTATACATGAACAATAGGAAGAGCAAGCGATTTTTTTTTCATATCAAGAACGGAAATTAGGTATACTTCTCAATATATAGATTCATCTAACAATGGTGTTCTTGTAAAATAATCAAAAAGCAATCATGCAATCGATGCACGTTTGAACATTTTCACTAGGTTAACAATTTTCTTAACTTAAAAACAGCATCAATACGTTTTTAACAATAAGGAGTAATTAAGAGTATATCATAGTTAATAATTTTAAATAAAAAGAAAATCGTAAATGTCGTAAATTGTGTGTACTATAAAATAATGTTAAAAAGTTATTATATCTGAAGTCTATTCGATTATTTTAAAGGTAATTTGAAAATAATTTTGTAAAAATGCGAAAACGTTTTTGTTTTATTTGCTTGTACCTAATAAATTTATGATACATATAGTTTAGTTAAATCAAAGTATAGGTATGTATAAAATATTTAAGTGATGTACTTCTGAACATTGATTAATGCATGGTAATATAGTATATAGGTAAGTACCTCCGTCATGTCTCATAGTATTTCTGGCCCATAACTTTTTCCTAGTAATTTTTTTTTTTTTAATAATTTTCATGTCTATAGTTAGCATCAATTTCATAACTATATTTTTATAAAAATCATTTTTTAATTAATATTTCTATCTGCATGGTTTTTAAGATTTTTTTAACATTTTGATATTGAAAATTTTTTTTTTCGAATAATAACTTAAGAAATGTAAGGATTAAAAATTTAAAGTATCGGAGAAGTGGTTTTTATTTTTTATAAATGTTTTATTATTGGAATTAATTTTTTCGGCGTACTCATACTTCTTCACTTTACTATTACTACCTCTAAATGCTTTTATCTCTTAAATTATTTGTTGAGAAAGAATATTTTTCAAAAATTATGATTAAAAAAATTCATTTACCCGGGTATATATAGTGGGATACTAGTGAAGCTATGATTACATTTACGTATTCTTTTATAGTATTGATAAAGTTGTAATAATAATTTGATGTAATTAAATGCGAAAATATAAAAATATGTGCTAATAACTATTTACATGGATAAGTTGAAAAATAAAAACACTACTTGACTGGCTGTATGTTATGTTACATCAAGGAAAAAAGATACGGAAGTAGTGTGCTAATAGGGTAGCTAGTACCTACCCTAACACACCCAAAGGGATAATGATACTCGAAAAGAGTTTGGTTAAAATGGACTTTCCTTGTCAAGCATCGTTATAATGTAACCTGCAGCAAAGAATTAACAATAATAATTTCGTTTAAAGAGACAAGCCTCAGACTATGCATCAAAATTTAAAGTGAATTAACTATCGAAATTTATTAGAGATAATTATGAATCATCATGACAGATTATACTAATTTATATTATTTTCACGCAGGTATATTTTTAGTACAATAATTTCGAGTACAGTAACATAGGTAATCATAATTAAGTGACTTAATTTCTGAGTAGGCACTGATACAAATAAATAAATGACTATGTGTTTATAGGTACTTTAAGAATCAGGGCTTTAATTATTTTACAATATTTGTGTTGTTTAAATTTCTAATAAGTATTAATGGTAATTATATGTATGAAGTAAATTATATGATTTAAATACGACTTTAACAATTAAGTACCTACGTATTTATATAATGTTATTCTAGTTTAAATAATTTTTGAGATTTCAAAATTAAATTGTTTTGTCAAAGAATATCTATAATAACATTTTTTATACTAGATAATAAGTTTTGAAAATGTAATATGATCATACTCATACACTCAATTAACGATACTGAACAAATTTCGAAAATCGCTTGTCAAAATTTTTTTTTAAAAGCAATTAAGTAAATTACTATACGATTTTTATGGACTTGACTATTTTTATGTCAATTTTCAACTTAAAATATTTATTAAAAATAAATCATCCATTCAATTGTTATGAAAATTTGTATTCAGAGAATTCACCAGAATAATATGTTTTGAATATTTTAACTTAAATAAATTTCTCATTTGTCAAAAAAAAAAACTTCATACAGATTTGATAAAAAAAAAAACATACCGACAGTCAAATTAAAAACGGTTAAATATATAAATGGTTTATATTTTTTTATACTGGAGCTTTTTCTTATAATCGTTTAGCTAAATGAATGATCTACTATTTCTTTAAAATTAAATTTAACTACCCCTGTTATCGTAACTGAGGAATGAAGAATACCCTGTGGGGCGAAATACGTCCTTTTTTAGAATAATTTACACCATAAAAGAATAATATTGTTGTAGAATATATATTAATTTGTTAGTATGAAAGTTTCGATAACAATAGAGCACTATATGTATTTGAGATATCATTAAATTTTATTTTCTAGTCTTAAATGAATTAAATTAAAGTAGGTAAATAAAATTTGACAAAATCGTTGTACCAAACTAAGTATTATTTATGATGTGAATTGAGACAGAAAATGATTAAGATCCATTAATTTCACAAACGTATAAGATGTAACGATTGAATAATTACTAATAGAACTTTAACTATTATTAAAAAAAGTGAATGTAAATTACAGACAGAGTTATATAAAGTGGCAAGGGATATATAAAGTGGCAAGATGTGAGACAAGAGTGGGGATGTGTACAGAATCGAAGGCTCCTGTTTGTTAACAAATGCTGCGCATAAGTACTCTTTTTGGCAAAAGGACTTATAAGCAGGCCCAACGAGGGAAGATAGAATAATGTGATATTATACTTCAATATTTTTTTCAAATAAACGCGTTTTTTTTAACTTTATATCCTTATAAATAGTTTTATAAAATATGTACAAGTAAAAGTTGTAATAATTCATAGTTGATAAATATGTGAAAATAATTCTGAAATCTATCTATGGTAGATTACCGATTAAGTGGGTTCACGAAGAAAAATTAGCTGATTATGTAATAATAATATCAAACATAGTTCATTAGTGAATACCAACTTAATTATATGTTTTTATTTAATATGGTATCTTCAATTGTCATTACTCATTGTTCAACCCATGTAATTGTATTACTATTGATTCAAAACTTCTACTCATTTTGCTATCTTTCACTTTAACTCTGACTTTCTCGAAAATTCTCCTATCTTTCGTCTTATGTGCACCGTCAACTGTGATCCCTCTTTTGCTTTTTAATTTAATTTTTCTTTTTCTCTTATACTATCAATAAATGTACCGATATTATGTTTCTACAGTTAGAGGAATCGTCCCGTTTTGATTGAATAAAAAAGTTATTTGCACCAAATACTATGTAATATTCCGGAGATATTTGATAACAATATATGACATTTGTGAATTACTTATTTGTATAACGTAGCCATGATAGAAACAATAAGACAGCATATAGGTACCTACCAGGTACTCAGAGAATAGTTGGTGCAGATTATTATAATAGGGGAAAACACCCAAGAAGATCATGATTACACGAGTATATACAAATCATTAGAGACAAAGTTTGCTTGTTACTTAAGCGTAACTTGTATTTTGGATTTAAAATGGGGAGCTGGTAACACAAAAAGAAGATTGCTGTGAACAAACTTTTGGATTGATAGTTAAAAAGAGTGAGAGAAAGAAAGAGATAGATAGATAGATAGATAGATAGATAGATAGAGAGAGAGAGAGAGAGAGAGAGAGAGAGAGAGAGAGAGAGAGAGAGAGAAATGTAAATTTGAAACAATAAAATATGTAAAATGGTCTACCTACTAAAATATATAATACTATAATATTATACTGGTAATTTTTAACTAAGAATACGACTGCTTAATTTTTAATATTGGATTAATTATTTTTTTAAAAACCATGCCTTAACTCTAAGATAATAAATAATGTGAAGGAAATGTCTTCCTGAAAATCTCTCATATTATGGTCACAAATATTGTTTATTTATTTGGTAAATAAATTTTAAATTCATAATTAAAAATGTCTAAGGATATAAATTTATACTTATTTTTCTTGAAGAATCAAAGTGGTAGTGTGATACATTATAACTTGGCATTTCATGAATTATGTCATCAGTATCGTCAATCTTAATAATATCTGATTAGTCATGAACTTCCCTACACGCAAACCACAACTGTGCATGCAGCCGCAAAATGTAATTATGTGTTTCTCAACAAAATTGTAGTAACAATTATTTGTGTAATAATCCTTAGAAGTGAAAAAAAATTCAATTATAACGTTAATTTTTTTTTTTTGCAAAATATTAGTGAGTATGAATTAGATCGTAGTATAAGTAGTTATTAAGTTATTGATATTTGTAAATAGTACCTAAGTAATATTATTGACATCCTATGGGAGCTCACAGTTATTCAAATCATTATGTTTACAAGTCACTGTGTAGTTAATAAATAATCGAAATTATACTTGTAGGTACAGGGCCGGATCAAGCTATCCGTAGGCCCTAGGCATTGAAAAAAATTGAATTTCATAACGGCCACTTCTGAATATTATTATTTTATATTATTTTAAATTAATACAGCGTCATGAGTTTACAATGGAATTATCAAATATTTAATTTTATCAAATAAATAAAATTAATGAGCACTAACATATCTAGATTACATTTTTTTTTCGGAATTTTGAAATTTGGAAAACTTGTCGTTAATTTTTTTCAATTTGTTTTTGAAGCTTGTCACCTACAGTCATGCCTGGTTCACGAAAATGTACAAAAATTAGAATTTTGCTACAAAATCATTTTCCAGATCTAATGGATATACCTGAACTAAATAAGTCACTTTTATTTCGATTTCACTTTTGGTTAATTTGTCATCAGTTAAACAACTAAACCGTCATGTAATTTTGTGTATGCTTCTTTTCGTTTTTTAATTTCCACAATTAAGGAATCTATCATAACAAAACTGTTTGTATTTCAAATTTATCACGTACATTTGTTTCAAATTCAGGTGTGATATACTGTAATAATATACTCTGATAATAATTTCCGTATCGCATGGCCATCACAAAGCTCATCGTCTAAATAATATAGGTATTGCCCTCCGTACGTCGTAGGCCCTAGGTACAGTGCCTACAGTGCCTAATGGTTAATACGGCCCTGTGTAGGTATTTATTTAAAAAACACATATAGTTGTCAAGACGAATTTGTATTTTGAAAAAAGGTGGACGTTTATTTTGATAAGTAAGACAGCTTATCAGATTCATTTAGACATTTCGAACATTAAAAGGCTCAAACTTAATGTTAAACTAAATATCAACGAGTAGATATAGTGTGTCTTTTATAAATTATTGAATTTGCATTAGCTATCGCTATCTATTATATAGAATTTTTAACATTTTTTTTTGCATATGGTAAAGAGAGGCTTATACAAAGTAAATTAAATTTAAAAAATAGAGAGAGGCTATTAGTCACATTTAATTACATTGAAAAAAAAAACTACATTACTATATCTGCATTATATTTCGAATTTAAGTGATGAATTTCCAAATGAATCAACATATCTACTGTATAACATGAACTATTTTTTGATTAATTTAATAATTACCAAAGGAGTTTTTTTTTATCATTTATTAACAGTCATTGTTTATAAAGGTTTAATGAATAATTTAAAAATGAATTTCATTAGTAAGACATTACAAAATCATTTTTTGATAATGCAGGTTTACCCAGTATTGGTTTTACTACTAGTGGTTTAATTTTGATATACATTATACCTATACATATATGGAAAATGTATGTATTTTATAACTAAGATGCATTTATATTTTTGACTATATTATTGGGATTTTAAATAAAAAATAAATAACCATATGAATATCTTAGAAATATTAATTATTTAGGTGAGTATTTGACTATATTTCTTTGAAAATAAATGTTGATACTTTTCATATGTACTCTTTCATTCACTGACATTGTTAGTATGTGTTCAATTATAATAATTCTGACGACTGGTAAGAAGTACGTTGAATACAATATTATTATCTTTCAGTGGTTTCGATTATTGAATATGTAAATCATTAATTGTTTTAGTACTCTTACGTTTAATCCTATTTGATATTCATGAGTGTAAAACTTCTTTAATAAATCAGAATTGTATTGGTGATAAATGATAATTAACTGAATTTTTTTTCCTATAAGAAGATTGACTGACTATGCAATTCTAAAGTACTTGGAGTAAGTTTTTTTTTTGGACCTCATGAATAAAAATACATAAGTGAATTAAATACTATTACAATAAATGTAATAAATATTGAATTATAAACTATTCACAATCGGCTATTAGGTTATCGTTGTTTCATCAATCATAACAATCTACCTAAATTGAAATTAATGTATATATTTATTTAACATCAAAAAAATTTAAGGAAATTATTTTGTCAATATTATCCAAATGTTTATTTTTAAATCATTGGATGATTCATTCTATTGGAGTTGTAATTTAAACTTAATTTTGTGTGTACTAATTTTAAATACTGAATATAAATTTGTTATAGTCGATCGATTTTAATTTTCAACATAGAATAAAATGCCTATAACTCATGTCAGTGTTTTTTCTCTTGTCTTTATGTCCACGTATAGCATTAAATATAAGTGATAAGTATATATACTGTTTTCACTTCAATGCTTTATTTTTACATACATTTAATATTACAAAAATTATAGTAGACACAGTGGTTAGGTATAAATATTAAATTAAAGAAATTCAAATTTAAAAATTTGATATGTATATAGTTTAAACAAGGTGGTAAATTTGGTTGATAAATCATATTATAGTATTGGTAATGATAATCGATATGGTGATATGGAAACGTGAGTTGGAGACAATGAGTTTGTCCGAAGAAAAATTATCAAGATATGATCAAACGAAATGGAGATTTCTGTAAGAGATATCTCATTTTATGAGAATGTGTTGAAAGTAATATACTCGTTAGTTAAAAAAATGTCTTAAAAACTATGTATTAATAAATTATTGTCAGTTATTAGTTACTTCAATAGTATAAAATGTAATTCACAAACGTCGTTCCATCATTAATAGTGTTATTTTGTTACCTAAAAATAAAAATAATTTATATTATTTTTTGTGTGAGTATAAGTGTAGTATCGCTTGGTTTGGGTTCGGCTTATAACTGTTATTTTGTGTTCCCTCATGTTGTTTGCATGGTTTATAGCTATAATCACACCAGTTGGCCTGTGTTCTCTTATTATCTAGGATCTATCTATCACTACAATTTTTCTGTCCAAGGAGCGAAGCGACGAAGGACAAATGTCCACCACTATTAATCTAACTTAACCGGCTATTATATTAAAATATTCATATAAACTAGATATAGTTGATAAAAGGTATTATCAACATAATTGATAATTATGATCATTATTTGGTTCGCAGTATACATTTAATGATTTTAAGAGGAAATATATATTTTTAAGAAACGTTAATTACTTTGATCTGAAACAGTGTAATCTAACTGATTGTCTTTCCCGTAATGCAAATACATGTTTTTATATTTCGCCTAAATTTTTCATTATCGTCATACGAAATATCAGCACTTTTCTACTATTGGATTACCATAATACATCTCATTATTGCATCTTTACAAGTGCGTCTTGTGTATTTGAAAAAAAATAAATTATTGCCTATTATACTTAATTGCAGTGAAAAAATATTGATTTGGTGTTCTTGAAAACATATGTACGGAGGATTTAATTTCGTAATATTTATGTGTTTATTGGTTTGACGATGATAAATAGAAAAGTCATAACATATATTTTTGTGCTTTAATAAGACAATGTTTTTACTATTATAATATTTAGTATTTTTTATAGTGTTCTCTCTAAAATCTACATTTAAAACAAAATAAGTGATTACATCATCATAATAATTTCCAAAACTTTTAAGTGATATGTTATTGTTGAAACGAAGTGTATGTATACTGTATGTCTGTATAGTCTAAAAAGTAATAAAAGTTTTGGATTCTGAGTGTAGCGAAGAATTTATTGGTTTTACAATGATGTTTACTTATTTATTATTGAAATTTTTTTTTTCTAGAGACATTTTTTGGATCACTTAATTTTTTTCAAAAGTTTCATCAAGCAACTCTATAAATCGGAAATCGCATGTGGATGGTACTCTGAGGGTTTATTTTCTCTACTCTCAATAGTTTTTCTAGGCCTGAATAAAAACTGCCGGGAAACCGAGTAAAAACGGTGTAACGTGTCTTAAACGACACTTTTACTTAATTGATTTAAGTTATTTAGTCATAAATTCAAAAGTAATATAGCTAGAAACTTGAAATTTTCACCATATATTAATGAAATATTACTACATACTTTATGAAAGTTACAAAAAAATTTGACAACTTTTGGCCAAATAATAGAACCTTGTTCTTTTAAAGTTTACCACTAATAAAATGTTCAATATTTGACTAAAAGTTTTGAAAATTTAATAAGACCATACACGAACACTTAACTTATGATACTGAACAAATTTCAAAAATCGTGACTGAGTATTTTTTTTTTTTTATTAGCATTAAAGTAAATTATTGTACGACTTTTACGGAATTGACAGTTTTCATATTAATTTTCAATTTTAAATGTGTATAAAAATTATTGAACCATCCAATCATTATGAACTTTCAGATACAGATAGAAAAAAGTATTTGGAATTTTTCGGTAAAAAAAAATTCTCTTTGGTCAAACAAGAAAACTTTAAACAGCTTTTATAAAAAAAACCTATAAACAATTAGATTAAAAATGGCAAAATATATAAACAGTCTATTCTTATATTGAAGCTTTTTTCAGGATCGTTGAACCAAAGAAATAAACAATCTTTTCTTTAAAAATGAAATATACCCTCCCCCCTTATCTTGTCCAAGGAGCGAAATATACCCCACGAAGCGAAGTATGTCCGGATTTTTTTAAATCTCATGTTAATAAAAAGAAAATCTATTACATTTTTACAATTGATTATTTAAATATTATTTATGAAATTTCAAAATCTAATATCGTAAATATATTACTAGTTTGGAATTAGATGCTCTACTTTCAAGATCCCGATGTAATACATAGTGCGTTTTGGCACTCCACATTCTTTCACATTACGAAAATTCAATTTATTTTTAATCACTCATACAGTAGTTACCATAATAAAATCAAATATAATAAAAGTTACTTATGTATGCATGTATATTATACTTACATATAAAATTCAACTTTTAATAATGTAAATTAGTGTGAAAAATTGATAAATTTGTCACTCAATTAAAAAAATAAATAAATAAATGTACATAAATATATAATATATGTGTATGTATAACTTAATTCAAAGAAGAATATTGAAAAAAGAAATATAATATTATTCTGAAAAAGAATTTTTTTGCAATTAAAATGGTTTTTGAGTAATATGTTTATATTAAAAAATTTTTAAGGTATTTAGTGTTGTCTATTTCTTTTAAGATAATAATATCTAGAAGAATAAACTATTATTTTCTTTATGGTTTTATTATTATACTGTAACTCGTATTGATTGGTTACCTAATCAAACGTGACAAATGACTTCATTATCCGGTATATACAAAATTATTAATACAATGAACACGTTGTTAAATCTTACTGACGAATCGGTTGTTAAGAAAATTACAATCATCATAGGTGTATACGTTTTTAGTACAATAACAAAACCTCTCTTGGCCATTCTGTAGTTACGTTACACACTTACACCATAATATATTATGAAATAAATAAATAGTAATTGGTAAGGTTTTATAATTTTGAAGCAATTATATATGGTATAAATTAATAAACAAATCATTGTTTTAAATTCATGTAACTATTATAGGATTATATTTTTACTTTTATATGTTTAAAACTTAAAACAAATGTTATTTGTAATTTTTGTTTAATCAAAAGACTTATAATAATTTAAGATGGTTTCATTAAATTGAATGTGCATAGAACATAAATTTACTTTCTCAGTTCTTATTCTTATACATAATTAGCTTTTAACATTTGATTCTGAACTAAAAAAAAATAATATGTAATATAATGAGTATGATATTTATAGTATATAAAAAAGTCGGTAAGATAGTGGTGGTGGAAGTTCATTCTTCGTCACTTTGCTCCTTGAAGGCATGAATACAGGGATGGTTATGAGTGTTCGGACATTATACATAAAAAAAGAAAAAAAACATTATTGAACAAATATTGAAAAATGTCCAAATAGTTGACAGTAGGTATGATTGCATGTATATTATGCCCTCACCGTCAAATATTACTTAATCTCACCACATAGAGTATAATATTATTTACTTTATGGCCCAGCCTGTTGCCCATAGATGTTTAGAACTATTTTAAACATCTCCATTGATTACCTCAATACGTCATCATATAAGTCAATAATTTGAATGTTTTAAATTCAATAAATACTAATATTAACTATTAAAACAGTAGGATATGTTTGTAGATAAAGGCCCATACTTTTAATTAATAATGATAATATGATAAAACAAATAAGTTACATCCACAATAAGTGTGTGTATGTAATTTTACCTAAATATTTCAAAATGGTAGCCAAGACAGTACGATTAATTAAAGTAAGTGTAAAATATGAAAAGTCAACTTAGTAAGTAGGTACATAAATAAATTAAAGTAATAAAGTTGATAATCCGGTACTTTTTGATTGAAGAAGGTATTAGGTACTAACTATATACTAAGATGTTGGCACAAATTTAAGTATTCAATGATTAGTTTTTAAGGTTAACCAGTGACCACCTAATAATAATTTCCAGATTTATGCCTGGTCCCTCGAATAAGATATTGGTGATGGGTGTACACCAATGGGGAGATTATTTTCATTGTTAACTTATTTAGCATAAATAATAGTTCTGTATGATATATTTTCAAATTCGGAAGAAATAATGAAGCATTGTATTCATAAAATAATTTTAAGAAGAACGCAATGAGAAAATATATTATTAATTTAGAAATTGATTACATTGATTTTAATATGATTGTACTTAAGTATGGATATGCTTATAAATGTAAGTAAGTTTCAAGTTTTACATGATTATTATTGTACCTAGTCAACAAAAAATTATTACTATCAATTTCATCAAAATTTAATTTATGATATATTTTACTGTTCTAATTTAATTTCTGTAGTTTTAAAGATATTTATATAATACATTTGAGCTCTGTGTGGGTTGTAATAGATGTTTAGGTCGTTTTCATGAACTGAAAATATGATAATGCATAAAAAAAAATTCTCTCATCGTTGTAAAACCAATATATTTTTTGCTTTGTTCAGAGTCTAAAATAGTTCTTAATCATGTCAATGAGAAAAACAATGACTGGTTTTTAACTAGAAAAATTTGAACAATTTAATTTGGATATGGTCTGTAGTTTCTATGGTTAACAATAAATAAATTATTTTAGTTCTTTTTTCTTTTTTAGAAAAAATATTATTGTGTTAAGTGTTTAATTTAGTTATACTACGGTTTATGCCATATAATATAATGTTCTTACTATTTTAGTCTGATAAATTACATTTCAAATACAATTTTATAGATGTAGTTGAATTATAAATTAAAAATATTTCATAATTATATTGTGTTGTTTCACTATGAATACGTTTCTATCTGTCGAATGTACATTTGATGAGCATGTAAATATTAGTGTTACAACCTTTAGACTATATATAATGTTCTAACATTAGTTAAAAACATCATTTTATAATGTTTTTACATTCATGTATTTGTATCGCTAAAAAAAAGTAAGTTGATTATTGGTATCGAAAAAAACATGTGTCAGTTATTATTATTAAAAAAAAAATAATAAGCTAATGCATTTCAATTACATACTAGAAATAAATGTGTATGATTTTTTAAATCAACATTCCTCAATGATATGAATATTTCATTGAAAATCGTAGGAAAATAAAACAATTGTTTAAAATTAATATCTTTAGGCAACAATTATGTTATGGAGTTATTCAATTAATTGTAAACTAAGTGTAATTAAACATTGGTTGAAATGACCTAATTTATTAAATTTTGAGTAGTTGTTTTTATTTAATATATTATTGATTGTTAGATTTTTTTTTTTTTTTAATAAAGAGGATTATTGCATTTCTACATTGGTGTTTACTTTTTAATTATAACGATAAATATAATTTAAAATCGTAATTAGTAACTTGATTAAAATATTAAATAAGCATATAAACGTGTGAACTATGTAGCACCATTATTTATAATTAGTTTTCTCTAATTAATAACATAAAATGTAATAATAAATATGATAAATAACATGTAAAAAGAATATTTATATACACTTACTTGCTTTTTTATATCCATGTGTGGGTTTATATTTTTGTCTTGAAACATTTATAAACATGAATTCATTAATACTTAATTTTTAATTCACACTAATTAATTCTATAAAAATTGTAACTTTAAAAACTAAGTTAACTTTAATATTGTATTGGATATAGTACACAACACGTTCGAAACACGTTGAATGAGCTATACCTACCGGCGTCAGTCAACGTAGTGAAACACATACAAGGTCGTATTGTGTGTGTGTTCCGTTGTACACGAACCAATCGCAATATTGTGCTGTATAGTGTTAGATATTAGCATATACAATGGTTACTTAAAAAACCTCGCAGGTTCTAACAACTGAATTGTTATGCAGATGGCAGCAGAAAAGGTTACTGTCAGTAACTTTTTTAATATTTATATGGTTGTAAATCCATAAAAGTGATTAGTGCATTTTAACTTTGATGTTTGTTTAAGAGTACGAATTTCTGACAAAAAAAAAAAAAAGTTGTAATTATAAAAAATTCCTTCATATTAATATACAGATATATTTTAAGTGCTTATTGTTGTTTTATTATTGTTATAAGAGTTTTAAATCTTTAAAGAAAATTAATACCTATCTACTTTTTTTTTTTATAAATAATTTTTTTATTTTATGGTTGTGATCTCATGCTTTTGGATAATCTCGTAAATATGAGTTCGTAAAGGTATATTTTTCATAATTCATAATAACTATAACATTCTTCTAAAAATTATTTAAAAAATAAATTTAATAAATTTAATTAATTTTTATTTTTATCAATTTACACTGTTTCATTGTGTGTACAATATTCTTAATATTTTCTGTTTATGATATATAATAATATGCCATAATAAATAGTGTTTGAAAATCAATTAATTAGTAATGAAATGTGAACATTTCAATTTTTGAAGATTGAATGGTTCATGTCATTTGAAAAATTATAAATACGCAGAATTATTTTGAAAGGAGAAGTCATCACGTCTTTTTATGAGAGCTACAAATTAGTAAACTATTTAAAAAATATTATTTTTGTGATTGTTAGGAAATTAAAAACAATGATATAAGCAAATAGTTTATGTTAAATTAAATTTTTTTTAAATAAATAGAAGATAAAGAGATATTTTGATATGTGTTAAGCAATATTAACTTTACATAAACGTGTTGGATCAAATGCATGTCCAAAATTCTGGAAAAATTAATTTTCAAATCATAGGTTACATAGTTTTTTTTTTTTTTTTAAGTATTATAACGAAGATAAAACATCTTTATTTGTACTAATTTTTAATTATATTTCTAATTTTAGAAAATAATAATTTGTTATTATAATTTCTGTCGATTTTGAAACTGTTTGATTTAGCATTATTTCAGTAATTAGAATTACAAATGTCAAGCATGCGGAGATTCTAATAAAGATGACAATAGAAAAACTAATCAAATTGTAACATCAAGCGTAACAGTCTGTTGTGTTAAATTATGTCATAGTCCACAGGTACTTGAAATGTGGAATTATAAATAACATTCAATGAGGAAAATTAGAAGGACATGGCCATGAGTTTTTTTAAAACTACAAATGCATATGACGGAAATGTTATTATTTACATTAAATTTTAATATAAAGTAAAATGTAAAATTATGCAATATTATGGGCATTTAAAGGTAATTTATAATACTTACAGTAAAATTAAAATCCATCGGCGTATTTTCATTACATTCGGCTGAGAATAAAACGATTGTTAGGTCCCGACAATATAGTATAATTTAAAATGATGATGTTTAGTGTCTACAGAGATGTTTACTTTATTTGTAAAAACTTAATATCACTTAATTTTTTTTTTTTTTTTTTAAAAACTATTCAAAAATTGTGTAAAAACGAATCCCATTTTAAACGTACTATTATATATAAGGATCATTAAAAATTTCTTTGTATTAGAGGTGATTAAGGTTTTGGGATGTTAGTGTACTCAAGTGCATTGATTCTTAAGTCTCCTCACCAAAAATATATAAACAATAATAATAGGTATTTAATTTTCCATAAAGTAAAAATGGTTGAATGTCTGTTGTATAAAATAAAATGTATCAAAAGTTCGAAATACGATTAATAGTTATAAAAATGAAAAAAAAAATACCCCATAATAAAATTGGTGCTTTTTAGAATTCAAAATTGAATGTGATGTTCATACGGCGGAAGTCATAAATTTAACTCATACATTTATCTACACAGAAATCTAGAGAAGGTTTAGTTTAATTTCTTCAGTGTAAGTAACTCACGAGGTTAGGTTAAAATTTAAAAATGATTCGATATGTTATTTTAAGGAAATAAGAATTTTGAAATAATTCAATAAACTCTAAACATTTAGAAAATAAGTATTGTTAATAGGTACATTAAGAATTAAATTTAAAAAGTTATTTTTGAAAAAAAATATGCTTGTTTAAAATGATTTGTGATGTATGGCTATTTAAAAATAAATGGTTATTGAAATTACTTATGCACAGTATAACGTGTCATATTTAGTCACTATCAAAAGACTACATCCGGCATAACGTATCGTAACAATAACAACAAAAAAGATTTAACCGTACAGAATTATAGTTGACATTTTAGAATTTTTAAGAAAATCAAATTAAAATTTTAAATTATTGTATGTGAAATTGTTGACTAATATCTAATTCCATCAAAATTTAAACTTTAAATGATTTCAATTTATTTTTTTTTAGAATTATTAGACTAACGCATGAATTAACTTTTATATTCTTTTTACGAGTGATCGATTAAAAGTATACAATTGTGGGTTTCACAAAATAATAAAACTGTTGACACAATACAAAGTTCTTACTCTTAAATTTAATTTAATTCCTATAATTATGTTGAACAGTTTATCTGATTACGTCTTAATCGACAAAGCATTAAAATACGAAAATGTACCACAAATTTTAAATTTAGGTATAACAATATTTCTAAATCGTACTAAATGAGTAATTTAATGCTTTTTACCGATATTTAATAAAAAAAAAAAAAAAAGAGAAAAGAGTCAATTTTAGGAACGCTTTAAATATATACATATATGCTAATTAAATACTAAATCACAATAGAACAAATTTAGATTCCGTAATATTCAATGTAAGAGGTAAAAAGGTTATTAACATGCGAATACATGAAAGACGATTTTATACTTATGCATTTTGAAAACAGTTAGGAAAAATTTATATTAATCACTTATAATACTAAATGTTACTTAATATTTATTTATAACGTTATATGCATATATTATATAGTTTATTATATTATTTAACTACAATTTAAATACAATTAATAGTTGTTATGTTAAGAATTGATTTTCATGTTAAATTTTTTTCCATTTTTAAAATTTATCATTCACCAATATATACCAGGAAATGTCTAGGGACCGACGGAAAACAGTGCCTTATAATGGAAAGCGTTATAAGCGGGTTTTACTGAATATATATATATATATATATATATATATGTGTGTGTGTGTGTGTGTGTGTGTGTGTGTGTGTGTGTGTGTGTGTGTGTGTGTGTGTTTTTCTGGTAATACATTTAGAGATATTGTATTTTCCGTTGTTTCAATAATGAAATGTGGTGTTAGAGACTCACTCTGATTGCAGAAACTTAAATTTACTGACATTTTATGTTTTGATTATTATATAAAGTGGTGAAAACAAATAAATAAATCTACTAAAGTAAAAACGTTAAAAAATAAAAATGAATAAATACGTTGTGGCATTGTGTAAAGAAACTATATGATGTGACAATGAGTTTATGTGCTGTTAAAAACCATGGTATCGATTGTCTGTATCTGAAACTAGTCCACGAACTGTTCTTGTCACTATCAGTGTTAGACTGTTAGATATACTAAATCGTTTCATAGAACGATACGGAAGAAACTCACCCACCAGCAATACAAACGTAAGAACTGTTAAAGGAATACTCACTAACCAGTTATTGATATTTATATATAGGTATAATATATGTGTGGAAGTGAGGATCAAGCGTTATTAAATAGCATATAAATTATAAGTTATGAAATATGCAATACGAAACTACGGTTACGGCGTCATATGCAATCTACGCGTGATTCGATGATGTCATATTATGCTATCTACGCGTGATATTACCTTTATTTATAATCAGGGCTCTTCATGAATGAATGAAGATTGTCAATGAACGCTGTCAGTTACAGTTGAAATGTATTTTTCGTATTGTCAAACAAATTTTTGAAAACATTTGCTGTAGGTATTTTCGGAATACTATCATTGTTGTTTAAGCTGAGTTTCTAGTAAATTTGTGATACTAGCAGTATTTTATCATAACATTTTCACGATTTGCTCATTCATACAACTAGCCGTTAAATAACTTAAATGCTAGCAATTTAAACGTGGAATAATACAAAATATAGATAAGATATTTTTTCTAATTATATTTTGGTGAAAAACTCTCTTATTTATTTTATTATTTTATTTTAAAAATCGTATTTAAATTACATTTAAAAAGAAAAGTAGATAAAAATAAAAGCATAATTATACTACTCATGTAAGCCTAAACTTGTGTTGGAGTAGAGAGTTAAACATTCTAGTTTTGTGTTCAATATTTTACCTACTTGATGATATAAGTTGGGTGATATTATTATTATTGTTTATTTATCGTATTGTATAATATAACATAGGTAATATGTACAAAAAATAGTATTATACATTAATAGTATTTGCACGTAACATACGACATAATGTATTAAAATCGTAGATATAATGTATTGTGTAGATATCATAAGACTCCGCTACTAGAAACTATATTTAATTTAGCATATACCAATAAGACATTAATAATATAATTTATATTTTTCCTGGCAAATTTCACAAATTAAGTCTTGTTGTAAATAATGTATGATTTTGAATTTTCACATATGATTATTACGAAAGTTATAATATTTAATTGTTAAGAAAGTCATAGGTATATAGATACTAAATAAATATTACATTTTTGGTATATTACCACGTTATTCATTTCGAACTAACGAAGACAGAGAAACTCGTATTTACCGAGTCACACTGTTTTCCGATAGATGTCGCGTTCAGTCAACCTCAACCCCCGTTCTGCTCGTTTGTTTTCAACCCTTCATACACGCCGTGCTCGAGTGGTGTTTTTCAAGGAAAACGCTAGTTTCCACGTCCGCGTTCTCGCACCCAGACGTATTTAACGCGCGTGTATTTAGCTACAAAACAGTGTTGTAAAAGTATATAAACCAACCACCACTAAACGTCATGTACGTCGTTTAAATACGAAGATATTTTGTGTAAGTATTCATTCGTTAAAATTATGGCTGTTTTTTAATTCTTTGGTTAATAAGCACTCGTATGATACAGTAAATATTTTAATATTATCATGATAGGTAGTGTTCGTATAATGAAAGTAGGTACCTAGTTCATATATGACATGACGTGATTATGATAAATATTGTATTATACAGTTGTTCTGTTGTTACATATTATATTTCTTAATTTGTATATATATATATATATATATATATATATATATATATATATATATATACGTATATATATTATTTTTATTAAATTTTAATCAATTAAAAAATTATTTTGCTAAGAAAAAAATGAATATTTGTATTTTGTTCTGGGTATTTCAATATACCATTGTTCTTACTTTTCTCTCCACCACCATAAACTTTTTTCAACTGAATTCATTTCAAATATTATTTAATAGGGTACCGTTAAGATGAACGTTTTTTGTAAGAATACTTGAGCACAAGAACTATGACTGTTTTTTACTATAAAACTTAAATTCGTACGTTTTTTCATATTTTTACAATGGATACATTCTCAGTATAATTTTATATATGTATATATTTACAAAATATCTAATGAAACTCTTTAAGATTATATCTACTAATATGTAATAAGTAAATTGTATTGGTAGGTACTAGATGTATTCAAATATTATCATAATTTACTGAGAATGTATAATGACAATGTGAGAATAGTGAGAACCTGTTAAATTTAAAAATTGTAAACATAAGGTTTTAAGGTTTATTTATTTTTTATTTTACAACAATTATACCAATCAATTTATTATATCATACGGTTATACATTACAAGTATATTATTGCATGCTTATACACGTTGCTTATTAATTTAAATATTTTAAAACATTTTAGCAATGCGTTTGTGTCACTCACTAGAGATAATAAAATTGGCGAGTTAAATAGTCAGTTGGAAGTTTACTTTGTTTACAATTTCAAGTAGTATTACGCATTAGATCAAGAGATATAAAACGTATTTATTGTGGCTGTTGAAGGAAATAGAGGAAAAAGAGTAGTGGTTATGTGGGGTGAAATAAAATTGTTCATAACGAGCTTTTCCCACACTCCCATACATGGCGTGATACGAATCTGCTCGAGTGGCACGAACAGCGATCATTTTGCGATTTTGTTTGTTTTCAATATTATGTAAATAGTATGCATTACTATTTGAATAAAATAAATGTGATGGCATTTATATTTATTTACATACATGGTACGCACACATAAATGTACAGCATTTATTTCGTTATTTGTTAATTACTTTAAACTAAATCACAAAAATTATGTTATTTATTATATTCTAAAATATGCGTGCTTGCTTAATTAAAAATTAATAAAATAATGTGTTTGTACAATTAGTTCAGATGAAATAAGTTATGTCGAAAAATGTTTGATTTTTAAATAAATTGCTTAAACATTGAATACGATTATATATATAATATATATAAATATAAAAGTGTTAATAATTCATAATTAATTATTTCACATTTCATATTATTAAGAAATCAGTTTTTAGAATATATTGAATTATATTTTATTGTACATTTTAAGTTCTTATAAGATTGGGGAAAAAAGTAATGTTAATAATAAGAATTTGATAACTAAATTAATTACATAATATGAACTTTGTTATATTAGCACGGAAAAAACAATAATTTAAGAATATTTTATTTGTGAGAAATCATCAACCTCATATAATTATGATTCTGTTATTAGTAAAATAGTAATTATAAACATACTTATATAAGCATTTTATTTTTTATTAAAAAAATATATTGTTGTTATATTGCCTAGATTATTACTTATATTCAACGCATTTTCTTTAGATATAGTAAAAATTAAAAACTACATTAAAGCATCCTTTTAATTCCGAGAGAAACAAAAAGTGTATTGATATTATAATGATGTTTTTTTATATGAATACCACGTTTCTGAGAAATAATAGTGGTCCGAAAGTTTATTCTTTCAACGAATAGAAGCTTTAATCACCTTAGTATTTTTTTTTTGAAAATTTACTACATATTTCTGTGGTTAGGTAACATGTTCGAAATTTCACAAGTATTGGTTCGATGATTTATATTTTTCACATTTATAAATTGTTTATCTGTGTATTCGCATGCTTGTACCTATGACTAAAGAAAACAATATACTATTAAGTTGTGATTAAACATAGGTAACCTATTTAGTTAAGGTGTTTATAGTTTTTGTATGTATGTATAATCTACAAATGTGTAAAAATCATTGGTGAAATTACAAAAAATAGAATACAATTAAGTAGAAGTTTTATCGGATATCGACTGTTTTGTGTTTACTGAATTTGGTTGTGAAATTTGAGGTTTTTTGTAACACTTATATTTAGGATTTTGTGATCCAAAGGATCCATTAGTTTTATTATGATGTTAATTTATCTTTTGATTCATGATACACTTTTTCATATAATAGATTTCGTTTAGAAGTTGCGTTCGATTCTTTTATAGATTAGATATTGTTACCTCTGTGTACTTTCAAACAAGTCATTTATCTATATTATTAAAAGTCTTTCTATTGTTTGAAACTATCTATAAACTGTAAAATTAGATGATAAAATGTGCCGTAAATGAGATTTTTATGAAATGGTCTTAGTTAGTCATAACTTCATTAGCAATGGAGCTAGAACTTAAAAATGTCATAATATATTAACAATAATTTTATACAGATTTGGTAAAAGTTTCAAAATATGACTATTTTTTGGCTAAATATAGAATTTTGAAAATATTTTTTCAATCCAAAATATGGTTTATTTTTGATTTTTAGACTTAAAAATTAAATATGATTTTACTCGTAAACTTAAATCTAAAAAATATCAAAAATCATTCGTCATGATTTTTTTATAAGCGTTTAAAACTAAAATTTTAATTTCTGCATGTTACAGTGATATACTAAAACTTTGCACAGAATCGCTTAACTTAAAAAAATGAATTCTTGTTTCTTTTAAATTCAATATATACACTATCGACACCAAGTCCTATAATCAAAAAATGGCTGTGGTGTGAGGTTTATTCGGCATTTTCAGTATACATTTATAAGTGAATATAATACCTAATTTAACTAAAAAATGTATATTTCATGAAAATATTGAGTTACTAGACTATTTTTTATTGTTAATAAATTATTAAGAAATTATAGCAAAAATAAAATTGTATTTTTTTGGCGAAAACTGAATCTACGATCCTGAGAAATAATATATTAATCAAAATAATTATATGTATCTTATTTTCGATCTTTGAAGAGATTTTACTAACTAATAAATTACTTATTCTGTATTATTAAATTCAAAACATATTAACAAAAATGAAAATAAAAAAAACGTATTATTAGCAATAGGTGTATTCTTCGTTCTACTCTGAATATAAAGTATAATTTTATTTATGATTGAATTATTGTTAAATATTTGATAACTGAATGATCAAGAAGTTTGATATTGTTTTCCGATGGTGGCGGATTGCCTGTGATATTGGTGTATTTTTGTCTGACGTATATGAGTAGGATTCCAATAGGGGTTAACTTCCGTAGGAATGGGAAGATGTCTTCCCGTTTTTTTTTGTTGTTGTTTAGTGATTACATTGCGCTTTTTGTACCCTTTAAAGTTTATATGATACCATGTGGCATCTGAGCAGAGTGCGCATTTGGCCGGGAGGCTTGTGTTTAACTTATTCAATATTATTATTAAATTAAACTTATACATTAAGTTGATAATATTATTCGAATATTTCATTTTGACATATACATAGGTGTAGGTACTACATGCATTTTTTTGTTTTTATCCATATAAGATGTTAACTTGTGTTCATTGTACAATATTATAATTATGCAAATTTAAAAATGATTTTGAATGTGAATCACGTTGAAGTTTTATTGTTCAGTAGACATGTTTGATTTAAATTAAAAAAAAAAGAATTAATTAAAAACTTGGTATGAATTGATGTATTATTTGCAAGATATTTATTTGTATTTATCAATTGAAATGTTGTTATTAGCTGTTTATTATCACATTAAATAGCATTTGTCTATTATTCATGTTATGTTTGTGATAATTAGTAATAATCATTATATTGTATTAAGGATATCTTATTAGTTTAAAATATTTACTTAACCGTGAAAAAAATATATGCATGTAAGAACATTTTTTAATCAAGTTTCTGCGAATTTGATAAAAATATTGATTTAATTCTTAGAACACACTTACTATATTTTTGTTGATTAGAATTTGCTGACATAAGCCAAATTATCCATTTGCGATTGTTATAAAATGCATTGAAGAAGACATCGTTTAACAATTATAAATGTATTTTAAATTTTGAGCGAAGAGGGTATTGAATTGACAATGATGTATTTTTTTGGTCTGTTATCACGTTTTCGTGTAATAAAAATCGTTCAAAAGTCCATCCCCTTTGTAGACCAGAAATTTTATTATCTTTGTATGAAAAAGGTCGTTTTTTAAATTCTCAATTGCTTTTCGAAGCATAAAAATGAAGTACCGACAAATTGTGTAAAAGCAATAAAATGTATTGTAAACTAGATTTATACGGAGTCAATTTTAGTTATTAAGTTGTAATTTCAGAAGTATTGATGCTAGAAATTTGAAATTTTCTCCCATTATTAGCAAAACTTTCTAGATTTAATAGCATTTTCATAAAAAAAGTGACATATTTTAAGCTAATTATATAATGTTGAAAATATTGGAAATATCTTGTTTATACTTAATACAATTTTATAATAAAAAATCATGTTATATTTTTAAATCTGTGTTCTGAATTTCAAAAAAAGGGTTTTATGAAATATTTTTTAAAGTTATAGCTGAATTAAGTTTTGTTGACAGCAAATTTTATATTAGTTTTTGAGTTAAGTGAAAGATCTATTAGTTTTACAATGATGCTTTTTTTTTTCTTGATTCAGTTTTTGGTAAGTATACGAAACTTGATCCAAAATTTTTATTCAACATTTCTATAAATCAAAAATCACATTTGGATGGTACTTTAAGGGTTTATTTTTCTTTCTTTTTAATAGTTTTTCCAAGTGCAATGAAAAACTGCAGACAATCGATTAAAACTGAAAATTTTGTCGTAAATGAGATTATCTTTAGTTGATTTTAGTTATTTTATCATAACTCTTACAGTTATGTTGCAAAAAACTTGAAATTTTCACTATTTATTAAAAACTTGTTTATTGATAAAAATTTTAAATAATGTGACTACTTTTAAGGTAGACATTTTTTTGAAAGCTTATTTCTAATAAAAATAAAAATTTTCATATTAAGACTTGAAAATTTAATATGACCTTAATCATACACTTATCAATCAGTACTGAAAAAATGTTTTTAAATTGTGACATAGAATTTTTTTATAAGCGTTTAACTAAAGTATACAATTTTCACAGAATTGACTATTTTTAGAAAATTTCAATTTTAAATGCGCATATAAATTTATTGGACCATGCAATCATTGTGAACCTTTGGATAACAATATGTAAACACACTGTTAAAAACATGAATGGTATATTTCAAATAGAAGATTTGCTCAGAATCATTTAACTGTAGAAATCATTTAACGTTACTATAAATTCAGTGGACCCATCACCTCTATTTGGTCCGGGGAACAAAAGATACCCTGTAATGTAATGTACGCTTTTTTTTCTTTATTTTTTTTTTTAATTAAATATTATAATGTTTGTAACTTTTGGTTATACGACCTGAAACTTAAGATTTTGTTTTTTTTGTAATTTTTGTAATATATGCGTTTTTATACCAGTTTGATGTAACAAAAGTCTTTCAATTAGTCCGAAATGGATCCAGAAATACTTTTACGGAAAGAGTAATACATTTTGCCTTAAAAACTAATACAGATTACAGGTAAAACTAAAAATAATTTAGTACAATTATATTTTAATTTATCTATATTAAAATTATGGTATATTGAAAAATATCATTTTCTTTACTTATTTAAATTAATTATTGATTATTATATAGTTATATTATATGTAATTAAATAATTAATTCATTTCGAATTTTGGATCGATTGGTTAATGACTCTTCACTTATAGATTTTGAGTTAAGTGAAGAATGTAGTTATAGAAAATTAACATAATAAATATTTTTTTAGGCTTTTAAGTTGAATTACGATTCAAATGACTGTTTAACTATTTACAGTAATATTACATTTTACGATAGGATTAGGAAGTATATTAAACTGTTGTTTTATCATTCACCATGCTCGATTACTTTAATAAAATTTTATTATTTTAACTTGGATGACAACACCCTAAATCAAAATGATAACTTAATAAAACATTTTGGTAGATTCAGGCCTATCCGCTCCAAATCCTGGATTCTCGTCTGGTTTAAGAGTTTAAATACGACAAAGTGAGATTATTTTTATGAGTAATAATTCAACCTATGTAAACTATTATTTTCTATTCCAAAACTAAAATATTACTAAAGGCTTAAAAATTGCACCAATAATAATAATTATTTAGGGATTTGCATTCACTAAAAATGTTTATCCGTAGATAAAACATTTATTTGTATAAGAATCAATTTATAGATTACAGAACTGTTATCTATAATTTGTTTTCAAATACATCTGGTGCCTGGTTCTATAGGCTCTACTATACCATAAAATATATATATATATATATATATATATATATATATATATATATATATATATATATATATATATATATATATATATATTTACATAATTATTTAATAATTTTTCTAATACCCCATTAATCCGTCTATTACGTATTGTTAACGTGTTGATTTTCTTAATAACGTCAGTTTTCTCACAGGAAACTTTTATTCGTTAACTTTAATTTTTAAATTATCCTCTGCAATTGTTATCCGGGTCCACCCCACTTATATTTTAATATTTCTGTCATTACTTAAGCACTAGAGCTATATTGTATAATAATATATTGTTTATTCTAATATACTTTGTTGTTATTCTTGTAGCTTAGGTCACATGCTCGTATATTAAATAATAATAAAAATAAATAAAATAGGATTAATGTGAATCAGGTGTTTTATGTACGCATGAAAAACATTCACTTAGTTAAAGTGGTTACTGGTTATTTAACTGTCAAAGTATGTACTAAAATATTAATGATTCTTATTATTTTAAATACCTTAGAAATATTACCAAAATAATGGTTGTTTGTTTATCTTTGATGTAAAACGTTACAGGTACTGAAATTGCGAAGTAGAGTAAAACACGGAAATCAGTAAAACATTGCGCACGATGTACAGGGAGTTTATTGTTGAATGTATTTGAAAGAAAGTTAACGAGCAATGATGTTTTTAAACTTTTCGCATGCAAATGAGCCTGAATGATAAACAAACGTTTAGGTACTCTCCGACCGTGCCCGTGGTCGTAATTTTAGAATATAATTCGCACGTGAATCATTTAAACGAGTACTCATTAATCGTTATTATACTGGTGTAGGAGAACACAAATTTTTAATTGACAGTCGAAATTTGGTGACGATTTGTATTCAACAATATCGCCTTTCAATAATATGTAACATTAACATCCTAGAATTGATACTCAGGTAAACATAATTATGACTTATTTGTATGTGTTACACATGTGTATTACTTTGTACATGTAACACATTTTACTATCATTTTTATTTAGGAAAGCGTTAAAATGTTGGTGTCATAATAATTGTACCAATTGAATGTATATTTATTTATTGTAAAGCAAAACAAAAGGTTTACTGGAAAAGCGAGTCAACTCATTTAGCTTGGCTGATGTAGTGTATGCTATTATATTGAATTCAACATTTTAACCTAAAATTACAAAAAAAAAAAAATAAATAATAATAATAATAATAATAAATAAATAAATAAATAAAATAATTTTCAATATTTTATGGTATAAGTTAAGTTCGAAAGTGATAAAATTATATTAATGATTGAACGTTGAAAATTTCCAGTGGCCAACATTGTTATTTAAGAAATTACCATGAAATACCTAAAATGAATTTCATAATAATCTAGCTTTCAGAAAAGTTTACCGACTTAATTCATTTTTTCAGTACTTTTGAAAAATATGTAACGTATTTATGAAAAATACTTCTTCAAAGTATCAATCAAATAGTAATTCAACCCTTCAAAGAATTATATGCGAATTTTAGAAACTTTTAACAACCTGAAAATGTGTTTGAAATAAAAAAGCATATTGTAAACACCATTGTAAAAGTAAAACCAATTCATTCTTGGCTTCGTTTAGTAAAAAAAAGAGAGCAATATGAAACCAAAGTATTCAACAAACATTTGTTACTTGAATGTCGCATGCTAACAACCAATTAGAGCTACCAAACTATCAACGAGGGGGTCTAAACAATGATGCACAAAACGTCTAAAAATACCATAGCATTATCAAAATGACGCAATTCTTCAATGAAATTTAACACGTTCATAAATAAAGAGAAATCAATATTTGTTCAATTAATTAAAGTTTAATTTGCTTAAGTAGTTGATATACTTAGTTAGGGTGACCGTATTAAAAAAATCAAAAAACGGGACAGTCGTTACTCCCCCCCCCCAAAAAACCAAATTTCAGATTTTTGTGATTTGATGTATCTTTCATAAGGGTTGCAAATTTAGTACTTTTCAACGCTTCTAAAACTTGCTCCGTTGCAAAAGCGGCAATTACTTTTGATATAATCAATTCACATTTCGTTCGAGCGCAAGACAATATTTTTATTATGAATTATCTTCATAAGTGAGGACGTTCAATCTATAGATCGAAACGAATAAATATGCTTGAAAGTATGAAAAGCAAACATACCTTCTTCGGCCGTTATAGGTTTTCTCACTTCCGATAGCCCAGATTTTCCTTTATTGATCAATAATGATGTTAATTTATTAGTAACTGTTTTATAGGTATCTTTTCGTACATCAATATTCTTTCATCAAATTAACATAATTATATGGAAATAACGGGATTAAAACGGGACCATCTTATAAAAACGGGATAAAAAGCGTCCCGTTCGAAGTTTGTCGGGACAACGGGACATGATGGTAAAAAAAGGGACAATCCCGTTTTTAACGGGACGTCTGGTCACCCTATACTTAGTTATATCCCTTAAGATTATTTAATTACTTTTTTATGTCAATGGATTCTATTCTTGGTCAATGATTAAGGACGTTAAGACTTTTTTTTAAAGAAAAAAACAGCTCTTACAAAGATTTGTAAAATTATTCCCAAATATACAGGATACTTAAGAACACAATATTTTTAGATTTTTTGAAATTTTTTGTGATTTTGAATGTTATAAGCTATTACACTTTAAGCTACCAAATTAGGACGAGTATAATGGCAGGTATAATATATTATTTTATCGACGTACAAGCACATAAAATTTCATGCAGTAACTAGGATGGCTAAATCGTGTGTGACGGATTTGACGGCCCCCTGGGGCAGTATTGATTTGGTGTTTTTTTGATAGGTTTTGAGCGGTTGGTATTTTTTCGCTTCAACGTTTATTTTACTAGTCTTTTTTCTGTTGTTATTTGTTGCCAAAAGTTCCAAAAAACTTTTATTGCAATGCCTCGGCGGCAAAGGTGTCGCGTGCCAGCGGTATTTTTGGCTGTTTACCAAAAGTCATGTGTATCGATCGGTTGAGCCTTTCACCTTTCCCAACCTTAGTGGATGGTTAAGACGGGGAAATATATAAAAACACGAGAGAATTGAACGAGTTAAAGTTCTAATAAACACGACTTTTTGGCAAATAGTCAAGACGTGCTTAGAATTACACTGGTGTCATCCATCAGTGAAAGTTTATCCTAGTGAAAAAGAAACTATGTTTTGACACTTTTGACATTATAATTAATTTAATTCATCGTAGAGAGCAATCTTTATATTTGTTTTTCAATTAAAATTTTTCTGATAAAATATCAATATTTATTTCCAAAGCAATAAATCGCAGAAAAAACGTATTGCATATTTATGTATTTTATTGTTGAACCAAGAGTTTTAAATTTTCTATATCTATATTGGTTTACGTTGATTCATGTAATTGTTTTGCTATAATATTTCAATCAGTACACAGTAATATTTATTATGGTTATAATCATAGAATAATAATTTTAATAATAATTTTAGAAGGTATTATGTATATGTAAAACACATCTCTACAAAAGCACATTTATTTAAATATTCAATTTACTAAGTATTTTTCTAAAATTAAATTAAGGGTATTTTTGGTACAAATAATATTTACACATTTAGAGAGATAAAAAAATGTTTAAAGGTTATCATTTATCATTTAAATGTACTTTTTTAGTTTGAATTTAAGTTCAAAACTTTTATATCAACTACGAATTAATATGAATGGGAGACTCGATTTCCCTGATATTTTAAAACTTTTTTTTTTGGAATTTTCTACTTAAATTTATTGTTGAATCGGTTAATTTTTTTTATAGATTCTACTCAATTTTTTCATATTCAGTATCGCAAGTTAATTTTTTTTTCTTTAAAATAAATATTTCGATATACCTACCATTTTTTCTTTGTTTTGATATTTTTTGTATATTTGGACCTTAGAAATGGACTAAGGTTATAAAAAGTTTTGCTGAGTTAGAAAGAGGCAAGAAAGAAATAAAGATCGATGACAGGATGAAATGTGATCGGTATGTGAGGGTTTTGAAAACGTCTTTTATAATGACATCAATCCTATACGCGTTGGAATGGAATATCGAAGGCCGGAAAAATTACTACATGTCCACAGGTCATAATGGGAAGCTAAAACGCACACTCCAGAAATATCTCCAACACTAGATGTTAAATTTATCACCCGAACAACAGATCTGAATTTCACTTGATAAAATACGATTGCACCATTTTTGATGGATGGATTATATTATTTTAGTTCAACTATGGTAGTTGTATAATATGTTTGTTTATATATTACGTCTAATCATATGCGTTCACGGAAGAAGAAAATAGAGCATAATATATGAAATCGAGTGCAAAATATAAATGCATATGACATCGTAAAAATATATTGGAAGAACAAATTTGTCTCAAATACAATCTGGTTTTATAGCTTTTATTATTTTATTGCATGGCAAAATTATTCCAATACTTATTCTAATCGCAGTGTCAGCACTTGAACTCAACTTAATATAGTAAAAGTATATTAGAAGTGAATGAAAAAGTTGTTTTGTGAACATGGTGTCCGTAAGCATGTATTTTTATCGAACAGAAAAAAAATTGTTCTGCGTTCTTATGTTTTAAACTTAAAATGCATTTAAATTTTTTCTAAAATAATTGGTTTAATCCATATGCAGAAAAAATAATCCCCACTTCAATTTCTGAATAAAAAATGATTGGTTGATCCAGTAATGATAAAACTTGCGATTCACATCGACTATTCAAGTCTTAATAACTTACATCACAAGGAGAATAAATTAATAAATATTAATTCTACTTATGTATTTTTTGAGTTATATAACTTGTTTTATTAAAAAGGTCTGATTAAATTTGAGTTTGATATTATAATGTATTTACTAACTACTTTTTTGATTGAAAGATTAATTTTCAAAACACTGTAATTTGTACACGCTACAAAACGTAGATACATCAATACATGACAACTGTTGATTATTTTACAGTAAAACAGTAATTTCATAATGAACGTTTATGACTGCAATCTGCTTTTAATGATAATATTTAATGATATACTTGCCATTACCGACTTTGAGTAATCTATGGACTAATAATTTTACCTTCAATTTATCGTTATTGCATAAAATTTATAAGAATTTCCAAGGGACAAGAAAAAAAATTCGAGTTATCGACTATAGATTAAAAAAATTGATTGAAATTTTTTGATAAAAAATCTTCTATCGGATTTAGAATTCAAAGTTGGATAAAGTTATGATTAAGTAAACCTACAGATAATTTGAATAAAACGATAAAATATTCAAATTTATTTTTCTGAAGCTTTTTTCAAAATCGTTTTATTTAAGAAATCGTGTATTGTTTCTCTAAAATTCAATTCATCTATTACTAATATTATGTATGAGATGTAAAGTATATCTGGCTCTTCATTTAATATTTCAAAATTTTCTGATATAAGTCTATTATTATTTAATTTCTTGTAAATGTTGTAATGGTTTTTCGAGAATAATATTATCAGGGTGGATACTTTCTTGCTTGTTATCACTTTTCAACTTTGAATATTGCACAATATAGTTAAACATGAGAAAAAATAATGATAAAACAAAAATGTAAGGAAAGTGATACCTATAGGAATTTGATTTTATTATAAGATAACACGAGTGTTAGAGTGATAACTTTTTTCAGGTTTTTGACGGCGTAACGTTCACAAATAAATATATACAAAGGACTATTCGATATCACTTATCATTAAAGGTAATTAAAAAAAAAAACCGAATGGTTGAAAGTGCCACTAATGGATTAATGGCATGGCTTCTTTCACACGCGCGTTCATACACACACACACACACACACACACACACACACACACACACACACACACACACACACACACACACACACACACACACACACACACACACACACACACACACACACACACAACTTAAATAAAAAAATATACGATGTCGCTTAGATTATTTTATTGTATAATATTATGCTTATTGCATACCTATATAAAAAAATTACTATGACCATAATACTGTACATTTTAAATAAACGCATGCATTTATGCAAGAAAAAATGGTATTAATTTTTCCTAAAAAACGCTACTTTAAAAATAAAATTTTATAAAACTATACATAGGTAATTTCATTCATTTTTTTTTTTAATATAGTTATATGAAAAACTAAGTGGTTTTGTATTTTATAACCCTAGGTTTTAATTATAATGCATATCGTATGTATAATATACATAATGAGTCTTTGAAAGTTCCACGGAATATTTTGTGATATGTTTTCATGATTTATTATTCACCTTGATTCTTAATTTTGAAGTATTTAATCTTATATTTGTGTTCCTTTGAAAATACTGTTAAGTAAAAATGAATAAAAAATATTTCAAAATAAAAATACGTACCTGGTACGGATATGCCATTATTTCAGTACACTGCACAAATAATGTTTGTAGAGGTAGATTTTGAAAATTCATGTAGAGCAGTTGATGTTTACAGAAATAATAAATAAGAAGAAAAAAGATTAAAAAATGAAAGTATTTCACTAAAAAAGTTAATAGTGTAATATTAAATTCTAGGGATTAAGTTTCAAACCTCATCTACTTTCTTTTTACTCTATTAATCTGTCATAACTGAAATTTCACATTATTATTATAACGTTTTTAAATTACTAAATAATAAATATTATCAAAGTAAGATATCTTTTACACATATTTAACCTTTGATAAATATTCTATAAAGTTTTTCAAATAAGATAGAATACTTAAAGATAAAGATCCTCATTTAAAAGGTGTTATAACTCAGTAAGTACATTTGTAAAAAAAGTTAGAAATCAAACATGGATGTAATCTACTTTAGAAGAGATTAATAATTATTTTTAGCATTATTTAAGTATTATCAAGATATATTCATAGATTATTTGGGCTTGAGTTTAGTGGATATAAATTATATACTATTTTTTAGCTAAAATCATGATATAATATGATTATTATACTGTAGCACGTAGTTGGCAACACTGCCAACTCCCTCTGCTACCACTGTTGTCTACGCTTAAGGCCCCTACACACAACATGATCTGGTCGGTCCGACAGGATAATTTGGTCGGGTCGGACGTCGTATCAGATCGTGTGTAGACGTGTCATCTGACTATGATCCTGTCGGGTCTTGTCAGGTGGCCGTTCCATCTGACCGCCGCGGCGGACCGCCCGATCAAATCATATAGTGTGTAACATTGTCGGGCGGATTTTGCTTATCAGTCGACTTTTTGTCGTTAACACGATAACTCGTTTATGCCGGTGTACGGTGCAATTAGTGTAAAACGTAACTGTGGTTAAACGAAAGCGAATCGTCATGCAGTCGCAGAACACTACTGCACTAGTGGAATTAAAATTAATCTGATCAAGTCGTGCAGAGGTCGTGTCGTCTGTACACAACACCTGATTTGGTCAGGCACTCAGGCTATCGGTCGGCCCGACCAGATCATATTGTGTGTAGGGGCCTTTAGTTACAGTCACAGACCACAGTTGTGGTAGTATGTTATGCACATTGCACGTTATGTTACGCCATGTTATGACTTATGTTATGTTTGTTCATCTTCATTATTCTTTTAATTATATTGTTAATTAATAACAGATACACCTTAGTATTATTAAAATTAAATATTTCATTACATTTCGGCAACAAGTAATAATACAAGAAATTGTTTAGTGAAATCTATCCATCTATTTGCTGAAGTACAAAGGAAAATGGAAGTTTTGAGACTGAATCGAATAGTATTTCTAAAAGTTTAATTATTTCTTATATTATATTCCTTACAATACTGCGAAAACTTGCCGGGAGAATGCATCGTAATAAGATTCGTGACCACGCACAATGAAACTTGGTAATTCTTCTTTTTTATAATAAAAAAATAACCATGACTTTTCCCAACGACCCTGTCAGGTACCATTGCAAAGGAGAAAAAACAAGGGTTGCACTTGAGAAGGCGTAAAAAATAAAATAATCGTGTACTGTTTTTTGTGCAACAAAAAGACTCGTGACATAATATTTTACATTGTATACATGTTTTACGTACATTTTTTATTGAAATAATTTTTCACAAAATGAACGACATATTTCATATTTTATATAATATCAGTCTAGAATGCAAAATATATTAAAACAAAATATATTAATAAAAATTATGAATTAGCATATAGCATGACTAAACATTTTGGTTAAAAAATTCAAATGCATTGACCTTTTAAATTTTATTTAAATTTTAAAACTTGATAGTATTAATTAAAACAATTAAAGAGCAAAATGTTTGTTTTTAAAGTAATGATGGTTATAGTATGTACATTTTTTGAAACAGATTAAATTAATCGTTTAAATTATTTCTTCTTGTTCAAATCATGTAGAATTACTGCTTGGAAGTATCTCTAACACACATTATAGTAATTGAAGATTATTTTGATAAAATACAGTGAATTTTACTGTAAAATGAGCCTTGTACATTGAGCATTAAGCATATTAAATGTTTATTAATTTGATATCACCCGTTGGTATAATATTCCCCATTTCCTAAATAGTTAGTATTAAAGTAAATGTAGGTACTAATGAAATCAGTAGGTTTAAAGTTAATATAGTTGTTAATTAGGTGTTATTAAAAAATGTAGGATTAATTACAAATTTATAATAAAATAAAACATACAATCTATCGATGAAGTTATGTCTAATTCATCTCATAACTCGATTACTAACTAAATAATTGTATTTTAATACCTAAAGATTTAAACTTTTTTAATAACTCGATAATGTTTTACGGCAATTGAGAGTAATTAGCCATTGTATAAGAATTATTTTTACGTTGGAAACAAAATTTGGAATGATATACGCATTTCGTACTATAAAGTTCTGCAATAATATTGTATACCGAAGAGTTATTATTAATTTAGTTAGTTTTGTGTTGCCTATTGAATTAACGTATAATTTCGTTTTAAAGCTGATAAAATAAACATTTAAATCAATCGTATTATAACTGTGTTCTAAAATCAGTTTACAATTTTTTACTATAAAATTTTTTCTGCCGAAGCAATAGCTGTTTCTTAAAACAATAGAATACATACAAAAACAAAATAAAAAGTTAACAAATGATTTGATACTCACGGATTCATTGAGCACTCTACAAAGTGTAGAAAATACAACAAACCCAACAGACATTGCTAAGAACATACAAGAAAAAACCAACGTACTAGAGCTTAGGGAAATATATATCACTTTCATTTAAGTACCATGTTACACAAATATAATTGGGGACGAAACGGTGGACCAAGCAGCAAAGGAAGCGGCCCAACCAAACAACTATAATATACAGTTTCTGGATATCGTAACATATGATGACATCAAAACTCACATTAAAAACAAACTTCTAATAAAATGGCAAACGCACTGGTCAAAACAACGGTCCAAACTCAACAAAAAAAAGTAAAATAAAAGACACAATTTTAAACTGGCAAAGTCCAAATCTCAGCAGGAGGGAAAAAATTGTAATGAATCGTCTCCGAATAGGTCACACAAGGCTGACTCACAAACACCTCATGACCAATGAAGAACTCAATGCACAGTCTGTGGGGTCACATTAACAGTGAAGCATATAATAACAAAGTGCTATCAATACTCAGAAGATCTCAGAAAACACAACATCACATCCAACTTATACGAAGCTCTAGGACCAAATATCGAAAACACAGCTATTTTGTTAGCTTTCTTAAGAAAATCCGATATGTACACTAAAATTTAAATCTGTTACAAAGGAAAACTGTAATATTAATGTTAATAGTAATTACAACATATTTAACCCATAGAAATATTTTAATTTTAGTTCTAATAACCTACCATTATGTATCTAAACAAAAACTAATAGCTTTTGCTGTTGATATTTTTTTTTAACTTCAATAAAAAAAAAAAAAAATAAAATAAAATATAATACATAAATATAGCTTTTACTATGGCACGTGAAGAAGCCACATACTGATGGCACTCCTACCGATTTCGAATTAATTGTGAATTACGTATGTTACATATAGGTTTTATTTATTATACTCATTTATGTAAAAATAATTCATGTGGGTATTGACAGTTAACATGTTTACCATAACACGGAAAACATAAGCTGTTGAATAAGACATATCCCATCATCGTTACTCAATATACTTAACACACATAATAATCGCGTTGTGTCGAACATAGTCGGAATGGCGTTTTCGTCTTAAGACTCGATGCGTGCGATCATCAATAACGATATTATTGTTCTTAAAACTCAAACTTTCATCACCGGCCGTCCCGTCATTAATACGTCTCGACGTTTATTGACAGGAACAGAGAGTAGTAATAGCAATGTACCGAGACGCGCCGCAGGAACATCATCGAAATCCCGCGGCACGATCTGTTTTGAAATATCTGAAAAACCGCGGCAGACGTCGGTGAGTATGGGATACCGGTGACATTAATTAAAAACAGTCGAGCGTTTAAAACTGAAAAAATAAAACAAAACGAAAAAATTCGAACAATAAATCCGCCTGCGCCCCTCGTCGCTTAGGTGGCGCGCGCGTGCGCGCGTTCCCCGCCCGCACGTCGATTTCGGTGGCACTCGGTAGTATTGTATAGGAGCCGCGGTGCCCTGGGGTATTTATCATCCGATTTTCGCACCGGAAATGATTTATTCCTCTGGCAAATTTATTATTTACAGATCGACCCGCCGGGCCACTGCTACCACCACCGCCGTTCGTTCCACGCGTGCATCTTCGTATATCACTCGTTTACCGGTGTGACACACGTGCTGGCCGCGCGCGTAGGCTTTACTCGTGGTCGTCGGGCGAGGAGGGAAGGTCGACACGGTGGCAAAATAATATATAACATTGCGATATTGATTTTGTCTTTTTACACGACAGCAGCAGTGGCGGCGGAGACGGCGGTGGGTATACACACATGAATATCGGGCGGTGTAGATGGTATCGTCGCGCCGTGTCGTGCCCCTTTACGACGTCGTACCTCAAAGCGCTCTAAGCCCGGCACAGAGATAGGAAAACGACTACGACGACGTGCCACGGTGGCGGTCGCAAGGCCATAAATAAATTATTGCTCGTTGTTGTTTGTTACGGAGAGGTCCGTGGGGGTAGCGTTGTTGTTATTCGGCTGGTCGGTGTGCGTGCGTGTGACGCGGGGTAGGGCACGGCACACAATGCAAGTGGCGGGGTCGACGGTCGGACGGGGCGTAGGACGGGGCGGTGTGGATGAAGGGACTGTGTGGAGGAATGGATGGTGTGGAGGAAGGGACGGACGACGAGGAACGTTTTTATCCCGCGCCGCCGGGCCTCGGCCTCCGGATTCCCCCGGTGGCATATCGTGTCGACGGTGCGTTTTGCCGAATGTCAAACGCAGTGCCGACCGACGCTCGGCGTCCCCAGAGGTCAGAGTTTCCGGGCGGTTTTTCAGCGCGTGCGACCTACGCCGGCGGTGTACCGCGCGTACGAAGTACGGCCGTCACCGACGCCGCCGCCGCCGTGCTCTTTTAAGGTTTTCGGGCGTAATTAAATTAACCGATTTATAGCGCTGAAAAGCTAATTAAATAAAAAGACACAGTCTCGCGGCCGTTATGCCGTCGCCGCCGACACGTACTGCAGTCCACAATGGAAAGCGCCTAGTGACCGTACGTCGTAAACGTTGTTCAGGCACCTAGGGGTCCTAGGGGGTTAGGATTGAGCTCACTCATTCGACATGTTGTATATTATGCGTATTAATACATATTAAATTCGTCATGATATCAAATATATCTTTCTTAGACAGGATAAACGGATTAGCTGTCCTCAATGTTCATAAAGAAACACCGAGTGACGTCATCTAGACGCGATAAAACAGGCGAATGAAAGTTGAAGACGGGTCAAAAGAATCATTCGAATTTGTCATTTGAAAAAATAATTTATTCAAAACCTGACGTATTAGCTGAAAATCATATTCTCCGTTTTTCTGAAAAAATAAATCAGTCCCCTCGCTGTTTTGTACTTATACATCCACGCCTGTTATTACCCATAACACGCCGTGCATGCAAGCCGTCGGTCCAGACGTAAAAGACGAATTTGTTGCCGTCCTGGAGGACGTCGGATCGGACAAACTTAGCTGAAAACTAGTGTTTAACGATTCACCGATCGTCGTCTAAAAATTTCATTATGGCTGCGATGTGGCGATATCGCGTATCGTGAGCGCGCGTGGTCGATGCAACTTCTAAAAACTTTAAAACCTCTCCCTTTTCAAGCACAGAGTTTTGCATCAATTAATATTTTTTCACCACCGAAATTTATTAAAAAACACTTCACGTAACGAAAAACACAAAAAACGTACACGTTCCTCGTTGGTTTTCCAAAGCGATCGTACCCCTTCCAATAAACCATAGTTTAAGGTTTGTGAAAAATATGAAACGTAAAAACGTTGCGATTTTTCTGGATGAAAAAAAAAAGTTCAATGTGCATTTACATAAATTTAATATTTATAAAATACAGTAGTGACGTAATATGCATTTGTAATCGGTAATCACCTCGTATGTTATAAAGTATAAAAATACGTTATTTAATCGTTCGTTTTGCACAAAGAAATGAGTAGACCGTTCCACTGAAATGCAATTAATGGACACAGCAGTAAAAGTGGTACGACGAGATCGATAAAAAAAAAAAATAAATAAAAATAAAATATACACATAAAAACTACTGTAAAAGCGTTGTGATCCGGCGACTGACCCTTCCGAGAAACGCCACAAAACTGTCCGGGATAACGCGTCGGATGCGCGGTGTTCCGTGAACCGTGTGCTCTCGTGAAATAAATTCATCTCGCGCGCTGAGTTTCAAAATTATTCACGCCAGTAAACGGATGGTCTGCTGTTTGATTAATAACGATAAAAGAATTCAGACGTTGAACCGGCCGTCGAGACGCGAGTCCGCAAATCACGCGTATCACGAAAAAATGCGATCGAGTTTTGGGGGTGTCGTGTCCCGCCATCGTCCGTCCGTGCCGGAGGAACGAACAGTGTTTTCTTTGCTGATAAAAATGCGAAACGTCAAGAGATAAAATGACGTCCCGTATACGCAAAAAAACTATCGGGCGAGACGTAGTTATTATAGTCATATTATAATGTCTTGTGTTGTAACCAGAACTCGACATCATCGTATTATCTACTCGTAGTTCATTTGCGCGTGTGTATCGTTTCTGAATGGAAATTAAAACATTCGTTTCGTTCCACGTAAAAGCTGCTACTATCGCCGTGCCGCAGTGAAAAGAGTTACGCCATTCGAGCGGAAAGTATTTGCGTATATACACGCGTAATATTTGTTAGGTTATGTTATGGGTATTTTCATTTCGTTTCAATGTGAGCATGAGCATCCGTGTTCATGCAAACCATTCAAACTAGATAATGCGATGTGAATGGGTTCGAAAATCATAACACAAAGATGTACGTTATTAGTAAAAGCTTTTCTAATTGCTATAATTAAGAACTGAAATATCTTAGTTGTGTTGTAAATATTAATATTTTAACTCTATAATTATTCTTGTTTGGCCATGGACGAATAAATTGTCCTCTGGCTGTCTATTACATAATTATTTCAAACAATAGTGGCATTTTTTTGACGCGAGTCTGGTATTAATTGGTGTAGTGCATTGAATTAAAAATAATAACTTAATGTATTCATCTATTGCTTGTAATAACTAAATTAATTATATTAAATAGAGTTGTTATATTTATTTATGAAACGCGTTTTAGTGACAAGTTTAGTTGACATAACTTTTTTTAGTATAACTAAATATATTCCAAGACTTCAAATAATGACATACTCTATGAATATGGAATGAATATTTTGGTCATCAGTTGTCATTATAATAAACGATATTTGAACTATTTAAGCACATTTTGTAATTTTAGATTCTAAAAAAACGAAGAATATATTGGTTTTACAATGATTTGTTTATATATATATATATATATATATATATATATATATATATATATATATATATATATATATATATTTATTTATTTATATACATAATATATTTTTAAAGCAGTTAACTTAGTCTAAAAGTTTCATCCAGAAACTCAATAGATCAGATATTGTATGTAGATGGTACTTGCAGGGCTCATTTTTCTCTCTTCTGAATAGTTTTAGAAAAAACTGCTAAAAAACCGAGTAAAAACTGTCAAATTGTTGCATAAATGAGACTATCAATTAATCGATTTATTCAATCATAACTCCAAAAGTAATGTTGCTTGAAACTTGGAATTTTCACTATGTATCAATGACATATTATTACACGCTTAAAAAAAGTTCCAAAATACTTTAGAAATTTCTAGTTTTTTTTTAGGTGCTTAACATTTGGCTCCATTATCTTTTCCGAGGATAGAAGGGATGAAGGACAAACTTTTACCGCTATTATCTTACCGACTTTTTAGATTTTATTGTCAATGCAATTATTTCACTTTCGTTTTTCAATACGCCATGACGATAGATTTCAATTCAAATACTAAAATTATTGAAATTCACTACACGCGTCTCTGTGGTTTTCTCTTAAAAACGGTCAACGTTCAAAAAATATTTGCTGTTTTTAAATGAAATAAAAGTTTAGTTAAATTCTTACTTTTTATTACTTTTAAACAACTTAGAAAAATAATGAAAAGTACTAGTCATTCCATAATTTTTGGACTTTAATGTCAAAGATAATTTGCATAGTTTCTTTAAGAACTCAAAAGAAATAAGCACCACGAGATACATTTTGTGTAAAAATAATTTACATTTTCGTGTTTTATAATTATAAATATTTGTTTGTTTTAGACGACTTGCTGAAGTAATATGATACGTATAGCGTGGTCAATTTTGTTATTTGTGTTGATCTCAACTGCTGCAGATGTCAATGCTAAGGTAAATGGAATTATTTGTTTAATCTAGTGATATAAAACAAGTGCTATGATTTATATTTATATATACACACACACAATGAATTCTCTCACTGTGTGATAATCTCGGGTAAATCTATGCTTACCTTATTTTGTCTAAACGCCTTTTAAAATGCCTGGCATTAGGGGCTTTTGGGAGAGGATAAACGTAGAACGACCAGAATACAAATTGGCCGAACGCCATTTTAAATACTCCCTTCCTTTTCCACTTCCTGTCTACTACTGCCCTTTATCGGGGGAGAGAAACGCGGAGTGAACTATAGCTTTTAACCGAGCAAACCTTTATGCTGTCTATAACTCCAAGACCAGAAAATTTCGAATTGTAATTATAAGTTTTCGGAGAAACAATAGATGGCTAATGGTGTCTAAAAGCTCTGTCATTATGTGTCATTAAATTGAATTATGTGTTTCAATTATTAGATTCTTAAAATATTTCGGTTATCGTAGCTGTTAATTATTGTATGTAAATTTATTGATTTGATAAAAACTAAATATTTTTGCAACTGATAGGTAAATAGTAAAATGTATAAAAATAATAACTGTTGTTATAGATCTTAAGTGTTTCTGAAGATATTTTTAATTCATATAGTTAAATTTCGAATGATTTAATTGTAAAAATCATTTAATTACTTTCTTTTTTATAATAACAAGTTTTGTAATTTTTTTTTGAAATTAAAACTTTCAATTTTAGATAAATGATTTGATTTTTCATAGGTAATAAATATTTTTTTACAGCGAATTAGAATGAATAAATTTTAATTTTTCATAATATTTCATGGCTGTTATTAGTAACCGTTCACAATCGAAATTGAACTAGAATAGGGTTTGTATCCATGTATTTTCGTACCCAGTATTCTATAGGTAGCTCTTTAGAAATATTTGATGCAATCAAAATCTATGATGAGGTAACATTTACTTACCTACATTTTCATACCAACTAGGGTGTTTTTTCATATACGGTTATTACACTATCTCACGCTTGAGTGGGATATTTTGCATTTTCTTGCTTCACCATAAGAGAAAGCAGTCTTTTATAATATTTTAGAAATTCATGTCGATAGTGAATACTCAGTGAACGTAACTCACCCTTCAACAGACATGCAGTTTGTTATTATTTTTTTTTTTTTTTGAAATACAGTGATAGTTTTAATATTTATATTTAATTTAGTTATTTTTTAACTGTGTGAAAAAATAACATTGATTATTAATTTGAAAAAAAAAATGTTTTCAGATTTGTTGTGTTTCTATAATAATTTTTGATAATTTTATCTTAACATTTATACATAATATAATAATTATATTTCAATATAACAATTATTGTATCAATATAAGAAGTAAAACATTTTATTATTTTTGATAAACATATTATAATGTTGAATTAATATGAAATATTTTTTAGTTTGCTATAGTTATAAAATTCGTTTAATTAATCAGTACTTACTTAATTTGTTTTTAGGTTATCTTAATAGGTTTTATTCATGGAGAGTATTTTAAAATATTTATTGGTATATAAAATAACAGAAACACAATTTTGTATAATTAATATGAATAAGATTCAAAATTTTATTTTTTTGAAAAATTATGGTATTGAATCACCCAATTGATTTTAATGGAAATTTGGATGTGTAATACGATTTGTTATTAATAACGCATTTTATAAAAATGTCATACACTTGCTCAATTTATATTTTTATATCATATTATAGTCTTTAACAAATCAATCTTGTCTTCTCTTTATGACTGTTCTATCCATGAATATTGATGTATAATTATTGATTTCGTTGTTTGAAGTAGTTAATACTAAATAAATTGGTCAAACAAGTTAATATCTTTAAATTGATTTTCTTTAGTTTCAATTAACTTTTATTTAAAAAAAGCATTTATAATTTAGATATATAATGATGTTTTATTGAATCTGTTTGAGTTTTTTTTTTTTGGGGAATGTATATGCGTTGGACGAGTTGCTGAGAGGAATACAATATTTTTTAGATAACATTGAAAGTTATGTTGATACAATGTTTTGAGAATTATTAATGGTAAAATGATTGTATTAAGTAAATAAATGATTCATTTTTTAAATTTATTATTAAATAAACCAAATGTATTGAAAAAAAAATTGTGTGTGCTCCAAAATTTGAAATATCGGTTTTTATTATTTGTATAATACAATTTCGTATAGATATTTTATATAAATAATAATAGCGTTTGCCTTTAGTTGTAACATATAATTGTGTTTTGAACTAAAAAATGAATGATTTTATAGTAAATACTTACTATCAGTTATATAATACCGCACGCATAAAATATTCATGCCATTTTAGTAAAAATATGCACTATATAAAGTAAAAATAATAAATAATTTATTTTTCTTTAATTAAAACTAATCACCTTAAAGGATAATGTAAATTAAATTTGTGAACGATGGTTGGTAGCTCATTGTAAACATATTTCATTGGGGGAGAAAGAGTTTGTAAATATTTGTTCACTTGGTTAGTCCGTCTTGGCCAATAGTGATAACGCTTCTTTTCAGCCTCACCCTTTTGAAATCAGATTTTCTAAAATATGATTGATTATAATCGTACTCTTTGCAAAGGGTTTAAATCCTTCCCCAAGATTTATATTGAAGCTAAATCCACTGAATTAATCACAATATTAAATCCCGTTTATAGCCGTAGTATTTCTGATAATTATTGCTGTCGTCAAATAATATGTTTCAAATTTTTTTCTAAAACTATATACCACTGCTAAAATTGATTTCATCAATCTTCAAATAATCTTAAAAATACATATGTATTTTATTTAGGATTCAATGTAAACAAATATAATTTTTACTCTACGAAAAATAAAACATTAAACGCTAATTATAATAGTAGATATCACTGATTTGATAATTCATTGAGTTCAGAAAAAAATAATTTAAAATTCAGTTTATATTTCTTTTTTGAGCTTTCACAAGATAAGAAAAATAAATTGAAAAAGAAGTCCATTTGGTAGGATGGCTACATACAAGTAGATTGTCTCCCTGTTATATATCAATGGACATTTTTATTTATTTGGTCATCGGACTTTCTTGACACACGTGTATCATGGAGCTTTTCTCAAAACCTCTCGAATAATCTATCTTCGTCTGGATCCTGGACTTCAATTATCAATGATTTCCAGTGTATTAAAGTGAAATCCAATCGCTACCCCATTATTCCCTGCTTCGACACTCGATGCCATCACAAACTCTCTAGATGTATAATAGAATATCAAATCCTTAAAACCTATCATTTACGGTGGTTAACGTGACTTTTCGACAGGAGAAAAAATGAGTTGCGTGAAACTGGCTTCGAGGGGCATGTATATATATATATGAATATCTTCTAAGGAACAAAATACAATAAGATTTTGGCAGATTAGTAAACATAATTATAGAATATTTTGAGCTTGAATGATATTATGTTAAATATTTAAAAAAAGTTCAGTATCATACTTTGAGTATCTTTGAGGCAGTTTAATACATCTAATTTCTGGGTTTTCATCTATAAGCTGAAAATTTCATTTAAATATTATCAATTTAAAAAAATATTCTAGAAAGAAATTATTTACCAACAAATAAATAAATTAATACAATTTTTGAAATTTTCTTGATTTTTTTTGGTCATAATTTTGTAAACTAATTAAAATTGAGTAAAATTTCGTCAAGTTAGAGTAGATTTAAGTTTCTGATTTCATGAATATAACATTAATAATGCCTTACTATAACAAAATTAAAAATTTAATTTGCTCTAACTTTATCAATTTTCTTACGATTTCAATAATTTTGGTTAAACTATTTGAATAAGAATGAACAAATAATACTTTTATGGAAATTTCAAAAAATACATATACAAATTTAATTTTTAATGTTTTAAATTCTTAATCTAGTTGAGAAAATGTTGAACTATGAAAAAATAATTGAGCAATGATAATATGTATGTTATTACATCACTTTGTAAATTATTTTTAATTAAAATTGAATCATGATGTTAAGCATGTCGTTTCATCGATGAATATATACTTTAGAATTGCTTAGTACTTTAGTTGTTTTATAATTTTTTGAAATTTACAGCTATAAGGAATTTTTCAAGAGAATTAGAATAGTATTGATTTAAAAAGATGTGAGAAAAAGCCTACTCTATGAGAGTTTATTTCCCGGTTTTGTTTTTTGTTTAGCGTTTTATTTTATTTATATGACTTGTTAACAAATACAAATCGATCATAATTTATGATTTATCGTTAAATTATCAAAATCCATCAAAATTTTCAAACTATTAGACGAGGTATCAATTTATCATGACCTGCGGTAAAACTTCACGATTTTGACGTCAAGAAGTGTCTGGCCGCGTAGAATTAATTAGAAACGTGTTAAAATCGAATTTTTTTAAACATTTAAAACATACACATTATTCAATTTATGGCTTATACATAGAATATAAGCCATGACGTAAATTATTTATTGTCAATGAACGAACATATTTTACATTTATGTTATGCATCATTCACCAAAAAGCGCTTCCTATATTTTATCAAAGTAAACATATACATTATACTCAATCCCGTCTAGACAATGGATATAGTACAAGGTCTATGAAATAAATTGAAGGTTTTAGATTAATAACTATTGTTTTAAATATTATAATTCAAAAAATTGTGTTCATAATATAGGTATATACTTAATAGTTTATAATAACCATTATAAAGGGGCTGTCGTACAAATTAGAGATTATCATAAAATATGTCAATAACCATTCCGATAGTCGATTTTATCAATATAATTTGAAAATCCGTTACCACGGAATAACGAACTGCGAAGACTAAAAGCTTATGAGCGTATAAAGATTCCATACTTAGCTTAGAAACCTAAAATGTTTTATGAAGTTTAAATATTTTCGTCAGTCACATTTAAGAGCGATCTAAATTTTTTTAAATTGGTACTATTGTCTTCAAATTTTAAACATACTCTTTATTCTTTAGATAGACATTATGCGTAATATTTACAAAGCACTTATTTATTTGTTGTTTTAAAATGTATTTCTAAGTGATTTTTATCTAATTAACAATTCACTATAATTACTAGGGCTTAAATTTTGATACCTTAAAAAACCGATAAAAATATCTTTAAAGTCATTTAATTTTATCTTTTTTTTTTTTTTTAATAATTATGATGATATAAATATAAAAGTGAATTAGAGTATAAACTGAAATTTAAAATTTCATTTAAATTATATTTGTTTGTTATAGGGTTTGGTACAACAATTGAATAATAAAAGTCGATGTAAATCATAAATGAAAAAAAAAATAACTCATGATTTTTTTTAACCATTAAAAAACGGTTAAAAATTACCATAAATAATAAAAGATTTTAATTATTAAAATTAGCTCCAAACACAAATTAAAATTTATATTTCCTTTGAATATTCGCTTGACATTATTTATAACTTTTATTTATTTGATGATATGTTTACATTTTTACATAAGACGTTTGTTATTTAAAAAAAATTAGTCTGTCAAATGTCAATAAATCAAATATTTTTTATTTTTATTTATATCCTAAAATCAGTATAATCTACAATATATTTTTCGTTAATGTTGATATACACTTCATTAACTTGGCTTACAATTTTTATTACTTGTCGTCTTGGTACATGTTTTAGCACTTTATATTTGACGTATTACATAGGTATATAAAATAATAATGCAATGGAAAATTATACTCATTGCAATATTCATGTTTGTTTTTCTCGATCAAATATAATAAATACATATTTTAATTTCAAAAAATAAGGGTATGAAAAATCATCTTTTCGAAGAAAAATGAATGTTATTAAATATAATTAGAATTAGTATATTTAATATAAAGTATTAAGTAAAGTATGTATAATATAGATTACAAAACCGAAGATCCGTGAGTAATATGTATAAATTATACGCTTGTATATCATTTTGTTTAATACTTTTGATACTATAGACAGAGTGTACCTAATTTTAATAAACATGTTTACATTAAAGCATATATAGTTATTAGTTGTAATATAAATTATAGTGATAAAGACGGGAGTAGATGAAGCCTATAAGAAGATGATGACTTAACAAGTAATTATCGGTAACCCTTTAAAGTTGAGGAGTCTGGATGTGAGAAAAAATATAAAAAAATAATGATAGTATAATAATATTTATTTTATTTTTCAGTTTACTGCTGAAGTTTTTTTTGCGTTATTGTGTTCAATTATTATTTTTAATGAATTTCGTAAATCTTATTTATAATTTGCTTAAAAAATTAATTAAATGATTTAAGTCAATTTGAAATTTCGTATATTAGGTAATATGTGGACTGATGTTTGATATATTTTTATGTACTGTAGAAACTAATTTGTTCTTAAATGCTTGCACATTGATGTGTACGCAACAGCCATGTACGTACTCATGTTTGTTTGATATGCAAATTTGTTGTTTTATAAAATAGTGGGTACTATCTAATTTTATTTACATATGATATGTTAATAATCAACTATATGTTTTCCTTTAGGTATAGTATTTAAATGGAAGCCACGATATGTTTAATGTTTAGAAATAATCTTTAGTGATTTCTGGATCATTTAATTCGGTTATTATTACTTAAAATGTATTATATTTCGTGATTATAATTGGACTAAATTATAAGCTTTTACTCCATTTCTAGTTTATGTATTACGCTGATAGAAATAATTTAAATAAGTGAAAACATTCTTCAATATTGAAAATTGCTTGAAAATACTCGAGATTTTACAAATAAAATTGGTTAAATGAGATACAAGATGTATTTTTGTTAACATAATAATATTCATTTAATGATTGTTTTGTAGTATATAGATTACTATGAAGTTCTCCATTATTGATGAAAATAATAAATGCAGTGATAATACAAGAAAGAGTAATTAGAATAAATAGTGCTTTAATGACAAAAAACTTTTACTTATCCAGACATGATAAATACAAATATTTAATAATATTTTTGGATTGACTTGTTATCATAGAAATTTATTTTGTAGTGTTTTTTCATGTATTTATCTGTGTTTCTATATTTTTATATTTCTTAAGTTAAAAAGTATTTCTATGCATACAGTGTTCGCTGCAATACAATATTCAGTGGTTTCATCTCTTTATAATCATTATTGTGGCACATTTCGTACATATTTAATTTCGTAGTCAGTAACGCTAAGCCAGCATTTTTGTATTGTAACTGTTTTTAAAATGTTGTTAAAAATTGAGTTGAATTACTATGATCATTATTTTTTCTTCATATTTTCATAATTTATTCAAATACAACATGATAATAACTTTTATTAACACTTAATGTATTTAAGCACTTGGTGATTTTTAAATCTATGCAAAAGCATTAAAAGGAACGTTTGAGCATAACAAATGTGCCTTCTTATTAAATATTTTAGCAAAATAAATAGTTCCGTGTAGATAGAGCTCTGGTAGCGTATTTATTTAATGTACCTTATAAGAGAAATAATAATAAAATAATACATAATATTATTGTTGACAGGAAGTATAGGGATAAAATGTAGAGGCAGGGTTTAAGATTTAAAGAGATGATTACAAGAGATTAGTGAAGAATAAATTAAATGTATTAAGTTATGATTCACCACACTTGATGAAAACATATTGAAGAATTCTTCTGTTTTCATTTTGAATGTGTCGTTGGACAACATACGATTATTTATTTGACTACTAAATAAGTATTAGAAGTTTATTTGTAATTTAATGTGATTTTTGAAGGCTAAAACCGTCATTGTTTTTATTCTGTTTAAATGTTTGGTTGAAATTTGAGCCGATAAAATTTATTAAATGTCTAAAAATATTTTCTTAAAGAAAAAAAAAATGTTTCCAGTGATTTTATTTTAAGGATTACTTTTTATACGTTATTTTAATACTTGTTGTGCATGTGATTCGTTCGTTTCATTTTTTATAAATAAAAAATGAATTTAATAATTTTTCATTACTTATTGTACTTATTATATCTTCATTTCAATATATCAATAGTCTATTATCAATAGTTATTCTAAAATACGGTCTAAAACTTGAGTTTCTTCTTTCTTTGGATTATTGTTGAGAAAATGTAAAATATTAAACATAAATTCATAAATAATGATCATAATTTAGTAATTTTAGTTTTAGTACCAGGTTATGTACAGTAGTTTTATCGATAGATATTCTACCACGATTTCTATTCGATGAATCAGTTTTAATTATAAAAAACGTTTTTAATGAACCAAAGTTAATTAGGAATCAGCGTTAATATTAGCGAATATTATTTTTTTTTTTTGTAATAATTATAAAAATATAATATATTTTAATTTAGTATAAGTGTTGGTTAAATATATTATTTCAACTATACCATTATTAGTTATTATTTAATTTGGTTTAAACAAGTATGTATAAACTTTCCATAACATTTGAATACTTCAAAAAGTTATAGGGTTGAAAGTAAATATTATTAAACTTTGTTACAAAAGTATGAAGATTATGCATTTATTAACCTAAATACCTGACTAACATTTTAATAACATATTTTGTTATGTTATATACTTTTTTTTTAAAAAATATGTAGTTAGTTTCACATTGTTTGCATTATACTTATTTAATCTTCTTTTATTTCTTAAGTTATATGCTATTTATTTTTAATTGAAAAATAAACTGGGTTTCCTGTATGAGTTAATACATTATTAATCTTAAATAAGCTATTATGAATAACGAAATAGCTAACTAAATTAAACAATATTTAAATTTATTAAGTGTATCATAATTTCTATCTACAGATATTTATTCAATACCTTCAATATATATATAATGAGGAAAACATAAGGTTGATTATACGAACAACTTGTAATTTTTTTAAAGTAAACTTAATTTACTCATGCAATTTCGAAAAATTTTTTTTTAATAATCAACAAAACATTTGAAAAATGTTGAAACTCACATTTAATTTCTATTTTTTTGTTATATAAATATATCTCACGTATCAATGTGATTGATGGGAAACTTATAGATTCTGAGTGAAACGAAGAATGTATTGGTTTTACAATAATGCGATTTTTTTTATGTATGTAATCACTTTTTCGGATAGTAAAAATGCTCCAGAAGTTGTGTTCAACACCATTTGAGATCAGGAATTTCATTTAGTACTTTAAAGAGGTCATTTTTTTCTATTCTTCATAGTTTTTTCAAGCGTGAGGAAAAATTACCTAAAAATTGAGTAAAAACGGTAAAATTTACTGTATACGAGATTTTCATAAAATCCATTTTTATTAGTACAAAGTTAATGGTGCTAGGCACTTAGGTTTTCACCAAATATCAACCCTTCTAAAAATTTGACAAAAGTTGCGAAAAATTTTTATCGTTTTTGGGCTATGTATAAAGTTTTTAAATAATTGAAAATATCTCGATTTTTGGGAGTTTTTATCTGATAACATTTTGAGCATTTGAAGTGAAAATCGTATGCCATATTATTTATATGCTTAATTAACAGTATTGAAAAAAATTAAAAAATTGTTATGCAGGATTTTCTTTTATACGCATTTAAAGTTAAAATTATCGATCAAATAACTCTTTTTACGTAAAATATCAGATTAACTTTTATTTTTATTTCATAAAATTTGAATATATATATATATATATATATATATATATACATATATATATATATATATATATATATATATATATATATATATATATATATATATATATATTTCCATTTTAATTTTACTAAGGTATGACTAAATTTATGCACTAATTCTACTAAATTACTCATAGGCAAAACTGAGCCTGTAATTTTGAAATAGGAGATTGATTCTTCTTAAAATTTTCGGTAGCATTATTGTAATCTAGGTAAATCACTAATCATCATTAGATACCAGTTTGATAGAAAGTTTTTTCAATCGTCAGTTTTTTTGTTGTTCTTTACTGATTAAGTTAAAACATTTTTTTTTTTGCCAGAGCATGAATTATAATCTAAAAAAATGAGAGCACTCTTTCGTAATAGTAGATATTTTATCTATACTTTGTTGACATTTTTTTGTTAATATATAATAAATTATAATTATAATAAAAAATAAAATTAATCTATTATTAAATAAAAAAATTTCAAAAAATAAAATTAATCATAATAAATTAGGGTTGAGTTAGGTTATTATAATAAATTACAAGTAAATTATTTGTAGAATTGTATACCTAAAATATGTTATTTTTTTATTGCAATTATGAATATCATTTCACAGAAATAATGAAACAATTTTCATAATTATTTTATTACAATAACTAGTAATATAGTAATATTTGATTTTAAGTAGTTTTTAGAGAGTTGAAAACGAAAATGGGAGCTAAACCTGTCATGCCTATCTTAGATAAACTTATGAAGGTTCTTTAGATATCATTATTTGCATCGTATTTTTTTTATTCAGTAAACTCATTTTTTAACTAAATTTAGCTGTACAATCTATTCAATTATAAGATACTCGTATTATATAATATATTTGTAGATTATCATAATTGTGTAATATATGGTATATATATTACACCTCTGCTATAAAATCATATTGTTGCGATCAATTAATTTGGTTTAATTCATTTGGTTTCCATTGTACATGTAATACAGAACGTGGTACACAGATGTGTCGTATCAATGGCAAGCAAATTAAATACTTTTTCAAAAAATATTTTATTAGACGTTTTGCTTCTTCTTTTGAGAACAAATTCACATGATCTGGCGGAATCTAAAAGTATAATTTTGAATACATTATTGAATAATAAATTAAGTTAACCTTTAGCAATATTGAATGTAATTTGTTCATTTAACTGAGCGTGTAAAAATTCAAAGGTTGTGGTTGATATAAAATATAAGATAGTCTTACCAGAAGAGAGTGATGGATTATCAGTTCTTTAAAAAAGTCGTAAACTCCTTCAAAGTATTGGGAATTAGAGTTTTGGGCGGCGCATTCAAAATGGCGCCGGCAACTGGGCAGTCAAAAATTAACTGTACATTACGTATATCGACTAATTTAGATAAAAAAGTAAAAAGTTCATACAAATAATTGTGTTTTATATATTTGTATATATAATAATATTATATGTTTCAACCACGGTTATCTACACAGGTTGGCGTACGACGATATGTATTCCATGCATTAGATTGTCGAAGTGGCGTTTATAGAGAACTATTAGCGCTAGTAGTCATCGACCCGACATTAACATATAAATTATACAAAAAACTGTAGTTTTTCATTCTTTACTCATAAACGATTACAAAAAAATAAAAATTGCTAAGTACCTAAATTATAGATTGAACATTTTTACATCAGATAGAATTTTTTTGGTGTTTCTATCTTTAAAATAACGTCTCATTTTCAATGAAAAAAATATATTATTTTGGCGCCAAAAAACAAAATATTATGTTTTCAGATAAGTGATAATTTTTGTTAATTGTTATATTGTATCTTAAATCTCTATTCGTTATCTCGTTGTCGTAGTCGTAGTGTCTGAGTTTCCGAGTGTGTCAATTTTGAATTTTCGTGTATCGTTAAAATGGTTAAGTGTTGTATTGTTGGATGCACATCTGGTTATAAGTCTAATAAAGATATAATTATTCATTCGGCCGGTTCGATCAAAAATATGACACAAAGGTGATAATGTAGACTCCCTTTGGGTTTTAAATAATTATTACAAAAAGAAAATGTAACTATTATAGGTTGATTTCTGTATTTTATTATTATTATTTATCAATTAATTTATTGGCATTTTATCAGTAATGTTATTTTGATTTTTGGCACCAAAATAATATGATTGTTTTCATTGAAAATAAAACGTACTTTTGAAGATAGAAACACCAAAAAAATTCTATCTGATGTAAAAATGTTCAATCTATAATTTAGGTGCTTAACAATTTTTATGTTCTTGTAATCGTTTATGAGCAAAGAATGAAAAACTACAGTTTTTTGTATAATTTACATGTTAATGTCGGGTCGATGACTACTAGCGCTAATAGTTCACTACAAATGCCACTTTAACAGAGATAACACTCCCGTACGCCAACCTGTGTAGATAACCGTGGTTTCAACTTAAAATATAAGATAAATATATCAAATATAATAATTATAATACTACCAACCTAAATTATTAATTAGCATTTCATTATTATATACAAAATAGTATCTAATAACTAGGAAAAAAACACAATTTGTATGTATTCAATAATTTAAATATACATTTTAAATATTTTCATGGTTTTTAGAAACTAATAATACTTATTCTCAAAAGAAACTGATAAACAATATTATAATACGAAGTGAATAGTTAACAGATTAGTATTATAAATTATAATCCAAATTCCAAAGAAAACATTGATGTAATTCATTTATTATTATTATTTTATATAATAAGATTATTATGAATGATAATAGATTATTTAATATTTTATGGTTATCTTTTTATTAACGACTACAGTTTAGTCAATTTTCTTATAATTAATATTTAGACATTCATTACTGACATAATATAAAAATGGATAGAATTTCTTTGGCAGATATTTATACATTTTGTAGTGCTACTCCAAACACACGAAATATGGTTGAAGGAGAAAATATCTTAAATAGTGGACATCTAATAAATTGTGGATATATAAGTAAAGATTTAAAAGAAATTAATATATTAGGTATGTGTTTACAAACTTCAGCAATAAGGGATAAACCACATAATATAACTGGGAGCTTACAATTAAATGAAAATGGTTTAAAAGTAATAAAAATATTATGTACATGCAAAGCCGGAAATAGTCAAAAGTGCAAACATATTGTGTCAACATTACTTTATTTGAACAGGTTAGTGTTAGCTTGGTGAAATTTTGACCAGTTTTTTTAAATACTAACCAACTTTTTTGTTTAATTTTTATTTGTGGATCTATTTATTCAGGAATGGCATTAATTCATTAGAACCTATCTCTCAAACTGATCTAAAGTGTTCTTGGAGTGGCCAGAAAACAGTTTTAAATCAATATTTACCTAAGCCGTTGAAAGACCACTTATACTTTTCCCAAAAATCCACTATTTCTATGACATCTTTATCAGATGAAAAACAAAAGCATATTACACAGTTATTAATTGATAGAAATAAAAACTCAGCAATTTCAATACACAGGTATTATTTTACAAAAATCACAGCAAGCATTAAATTCTTTTGTTTCATTGAGTTAACTAAATAACTAATATATTTTACTAAATATATTAACAAAAATATTTTAAAATTATTTAGGTAACTATAAATTTAATTTTACATAAAAAATTAGATACCTCAGTTGGTACTAACTTAGTATTTATTTTATTTTTATTTTTAGTACAGGAAGACAACAAATTTATAATAAAGACATAGAAAACGCCAATAATATAACTTATCCTAGTGAAGATTTTAAAAACATGTTCAATTTAATAGAAAAAAGGAGTAAAAATATAATACAAATTGAGTATATATTTGCTCCTTTAAGAGATTGTTGTCAAAAACAATATGAAAAAATTGCATGTGTTAATGTAGCTAGTGTATGTTTTGATAGTAGTATTTCTAAGTATATATGGGAAACACAAAGAAAATTTAGAATAACAGGATCAAGATGCTATTCATTGTACACATACACTGAAAATAAAAACCCTAATTGGCAGATAAAATCTAATAAATATTTTAGTAATGCAACATTCTCAAATAAATTTGTCAGACATGGGATTAAACATGAACCAATTGCAAAAACTTTATATTTAAATTCTTCTGAAAATTGTAAAATTTTCGAACCAGGTTTATATGTGAGCAACAAAAATCCTTGGTTAGGATATTCAGCTGATGGTGTTGTGTTTGAATTTGGTAAACCAATAAAACTTTTAGAAATAAAATGTCCATTTCTTGGGAAATCAGCTGGAATTAAAGAGGTGTTAAAAAAATGTAAATATATTTCAATTGTGAAAGGCATTTATACTTTGAAAAATCGTCATCCCTACTATGGACAAATACAATTGGGGATGTATTTATTTAATTTACCTTCAACTGATTTTTGTCTCTATTGTTCATTCGATAACAGTATGTTTGTAACTACAGTTGTAAAGGATGATAAGTTTATTTTTAAAATGTTAACTAATTTAAAAACAAATTATTTTAATAACATGTTACATAATATCTGTTTGGAAATTAAATAAATGTTACATTATATGTTAAAATTAATTACAATATTATAATACAAAAATTAATTAACATAAATTGCATTTTGAATAATTAGGAAACAAATTTATTATTGGCAAGTATTGGATGGCTCAAATTTACAATTGCACATATTATTGTAAATGAAGCATCTAATCTAGAGAGTAGACTAGAGGGATATTTTTGGAAAACATTAAAAACTTTTATTCTCTGGTTTACTCTCTCTATATGAACTCTTGCACTAGCTATATCTACATTCATAAGTGATTCTTCTTTACTCAATTGTTTATTTCCTTTCAAAAAAGGTGGTCTGTAAAGTTTTATGTGCCTTTGAGTACAAATATTGTCAATAAGAAATCCCTTGTCACACATAATTGCATCTTCATTCTCTAATTTATCAATTAGTTTGCTGTCTTCAAATATAAATTTATCTGATGTTCGGCCACCATATGCAGGAGTTATAAAAGATAAAATTCCACCAGGTGTTATGCCTGTCATAAATTTAGCTGTGTAAGTTGATTTATATTGTGAATATGTTAATATAGATCCAGTTAAATTTTTAGGTTTCATTAATGGAATTTCAATGCAGTCTATAACAATTCTAGTATCTGAGAACTTTCTGAAGCATGTTGGAATATTGCATTTTATTTCAGTTCTAGATGGCCAAGGAATCATTGGTTTCAAAATAAGTGATAAAATATCAATAGTATTTAATATAATTCGTTTGCATTTATCATTAGAACAATCAAAGAATATAGCTAAAACCGAATATGACATGTTTTGTTTCAATTTCATAAATGTCATTACAATTCTTTCTTTAAGGGAAAGAATATTTTGATTACGACTGGAAACTAGATTTGTAAGTTGCATACTTTCAATTAAGCTATCAAGAAGTTGATAAGAGGAAATACCTGTTAATGTACTTAGTTTTTGCTCAGTGTCCATTAAAGTTAAAATGTTCAGTTTTATGTCACCACTAGTAACTTGGACAGACACATCACTAGTTGTTGGTAGATCAAGATGTTCATCCATTGGAGTATTTAGTAAAGTTTCATTAATAATATTTATATTATCATTTTCACAATCTTCAAATGTTAATTGACAATTTGCTCTTTTTTCCAACCTTAAAAGTCTTGAATTATTTTGTTCTTTCTCTTTAGAGCTGATTACTTTGCATGTAGATAGTGTTGGCAGATTACATGTAGGAACTGCAGTTTTTTTTAAATACCGTTTTGTTGAATGTGTATCTAAACAAATATACATATGTATTTTAACATTATAATTATTCATTATAAGTACTTAGTTGCTTATTTTTAAATAATTTTTACTAACCTGGTAATATGTAGTCTTCACGGTTGAAATGTAATGAACACACCATCATATACTTAGTTAATTTCTTTCCAATTCTAAGATTATGTTCCCATTGTGCTCTTCTAGTATGCTCACATTCATTAGGAAAATTATGAAATCTTAATTCTGGATTTCGCCTGGATCGTGAATTGCATCCAAATACTGAGCAGAACTGGTTTGACTTATTTGGACGGGGTGAAAATTTAGCACCGTTTTTTTCCATTATGTTTTATTTAATAGTTAATACCTAATATTGTTGGTTAATATATAATTTAAAAATATCGACACTTGTATGTTGTATTGTAAAATGTAAACATTAATTTTAATAATAAAACACATAAATAAACCATAAACCTATAAAATAAACAACACATTCGTTCACTCATATAACAAAATATACCGATAATAACACCGAATGCAGAATGCAGAATAATATGCCCAGTTGCACTAGTTACAATTTATACCACCAGAGTGCGATTAATCTTTGAGATTCCTCAATACATATTAATATATTATAACTAGGGCCCGGAATTATATGCACAAAAAATGTACGAAATATGCATGCATTTATGCACTGAATATCATTAAAATATGCACTTAAAATATGCAAAAATATGTGAAAATATGCAAACAAAAATGAAAGTTTAATAAATTTATTTAGTTTTAAAATGTATAAAATTCATTAAATAATCTATATTAAATAGAAAAATGTATTCTAAAATGTATTTACAATATTTTTGTACGTTGTATTGAACTGCATTGAGTTGTAATTTGAACATTCACTCATCTAAACAAAAAGTCATGAACGAAAATTAATTTGAACGAATGCAATAGATTTTTAAGATATTTTTAAATTTACCTGGAGAGTTACAATTAACTACTAAAGACTTGGCTAGATTTTCAAATAAAAATGCACGTCGGTTTCCAGCAAATATGTTCTTGAATCTAGAAAAACTTCGTTCTACATCCGTTGAAGATATCGGGGCATACTTAAAGTATACTAAGTCACTGCTTGAAAGATCTTCTGGTATATTGTTAGTTGAGGTATTTTCTCCAGTTATAATTTTGGAAATATTTGATAACTGTCGAAATCCGTCATTTTTTTCAATGACATTTTTAAATTTATTGTATATTTCAACACCATTTGCACAATATACTTCTTTAAACTTATTCTCAATATTTTCAACAATTTTAATGGAATCAGCTAACGGAAGACATTGCTTTTCTAAACTTTATCTTATCTTATTTCTTATTTCACTTGTTATTATAAATCTTATTATAGCCCATATCAAATTATACTTCATGATAGACTGAATTGACGTTTTCTTGATTTTTTCTATAGGTATATGCATTATATTTCAGAAAATTGCTGAAATATGCACAATAATTTAAAATGGTCCAAATATGCAAAAATATGCCAAATTTAATTTTGCATATCAACTCATTAGGTTAAGATTAAAATTTGTATCTTACCTAGCTACTTTTTAGATAAATAGATAGAAATATGCAAATGCATACAATTCCGGGCCCTGATTATAACATTGCTGGTTACATTTGAACATAATATCATACCTAACGAATAATCGTATAGTTGATAATGTGTACAACTGTCGTCGTATGTACCAATTTTAAATGGCTATTGTACTGTTCGTACAACTGAAAAATTAAAAATATTCTTATGAACAAACGGGATGATAATAACTCTTTTTTGTCTACTAAAGATTATAGTAAATAATAAATAAATAATAATAATGCATTTTTTTGTACCTATATATTTGGTTAATAACCGGCGAATAACGTTAATTCCCATTTAACGCCATTTACCGTAACATATATTTAATTTAGAATATGGAGCTTTTAACTGGAATGCATTTTGTTGTTTTTTTTTTTTATATTAATAGACAGTGGTAACCAAAATGTTTTTTCGTTTACTATAAATAATATTTCTTTGGGCGAAAACCAAATCACTCTTTTTTATGTTTGGGTAAAAAAGGTCATTTGGGCAAAAACCAAAAGGTCGATTTTGGGCGAAAACCGATTCGCCCGTTTGATATACCATTTACCTATCTATAATAATCAGGTTTATGAAACAATGTAACCACAATACAATTAGAAAACTTAATAGCTTTTGGTTTATTGTAAAGTGTATCAAGTAACTTTAAATTAAAAAAAAATATTTATCGACTAGTTGAAATGTCTTATACTAAATACTTAATTTATTACTAGTCATAATTAATAATAATGAAGCAGTTTATAATAGTTAACCGTGTACTTGTTATATAGTGATGAATACAAATGTTACAAACAAACCTTGTTCTATTGATACAAGTGATACAACTAATGTTTCGCCCAATGCACATGAGAGTTTACCAGTTATTGAATGTGAGTATATAACATATAAGTTTTAATTATATGCATATTTAATTAGAATATTTATGTATTTTTTAGTAAATTAATTAGATAGGCAGTCATTTAGATTTTAGGTACTTGGTATTTATATAAATATATTTTTTTTATAGGTAATAACTTATTGTTAATGTAATATTTAATTTTGTATAACAATTGTAGCCAGTGGCGTATTTTCAATAATTTTTTGGGGGGGGTTTTAAAATTTTAAAAAGTCATATAATAAAGCTCATTTGTTTCATCTTACTTTGAAACAAGGAATAACAAGAGATATAATGAGAATACAAACAATATAATTTTAAAACTGAAAAAATGTCACAATTTTAGTAAAATTAATTTTTAGGATAATTACATCAATTAGAATATCAGTTAATTTGTCAAATAAAATAATAAAATAATTTAAATACAATGTCATCTTTAACTTTACACGTTTCTCCATTTTAAATTTTAAATTGAAAAAGGTAAACGTGTTTTCTTTTTCGCCAGTTCTTCAATTACCTCTGTTGGTGTAATTTTATCTTTTGAATTTATAGATAACATGGCTAACCCGTTTAGTCTTCCCTAAAATAAAAAAAATTATAGATAATTATTATACTGTTATCTAATTATTTATACTCATAGTTTATAGATAAATAAATAGGTACCTCTGAAATAGAATTTCTAAGATAAGTTTTTATCCTCTTCAAATTTGAAAAAGTTCTCTCATTTGACGAAGAAGAGACCGGAAGTGTAGCCAAAATTTGGAGAAGTTTAAAAATGTTTGGGTAAATAGATATGTTACATAAAGTTAAAGCCTCCAAGGCATTTTTTGGTTTATGATTTGTTTGCATAAGTTTTCTTTGCCATAACTTGTATTCTGATTCAAATATTATGTTAGAAGATCCGTTTTCCTGTAAATCTTCAATATATTTATCTGAAAGATTCTTAAAGTCTTCGAGGTGACCGTTTTCTTGAAACAAAGAGTCGAAATTCGACAAAGTTAGTTGATGGTTTATGAACCTATTGTCTAACTCACTAATAAATTTATCCAAATAAGGAATAAATATTGATGCTCTGTAAAATTGCTCTGGTGAACTTGCTGGAACATTATTTCTATGAATTTGTTTGTTTGAAAGTCTAGGCATTTTAATTTCAATATCAAAACTTTTGGCTAATATTTTTATTTGTCCAAATATATCTTTAAAAACTTCTTCAGCATTTTTTCTGAGATCTTGTAACTCTTGTTTAGTATCATTGGCAAGTATAACTGCTACTTTTAAGTCAATATTTGGATTTTGTAACAATTTTGATAGAGGTAATCCAATACTAAATCCTTTATTTAACACGAACAGAGATACCAAAAATTCTAAATTTAATACAGCGTTTCTAAGAGTCCTTGCTTTACCCGATGTTTCACTATCAACCCATTCAGATATTATTTCTAATGATTCAATAACGTGATTATAAAGCTCTATAAAATCATTAACTGCATGAAATCTTTCGATCCATCTTGTTTCGCAACTTCTTTTTAATGTTTTTTTTGATGATATCTCGGAAGAACTTTCAATTTGATGATGTAAAATAGATTTTCTTTTTGGATAAATGAAAAAGTCACGGACTTTACTTAAAGTTGATAAGCAATCTCTTAATTCTGCTGCACTACACGATTTAGAAACTGCCAGGTTTAATGAATGTGCGGAGCAATGTACGTACATTGCCAATGGGTGTATTTTTTTTATGTGTGCTTGAACTCCATTTAATTTACCTGACATGGATGCTGCTCCATCATATCCTTGGCCTCTTAAGTACTTAGTGTCTATGCCATATTTTTGAAGATTATCAATAATTAGGTTTGCCAATCCTTTTCCCGTCACGTCAAATGTTGGCACAAATTGTAAAAATTCTTCGCAGAGTTCAAGATGGTTTATTTCAACATACCTTACACATAGAGACACTTGTTCTACCCCCGACACATCTGCTGTTTCGTCTGCTAAAATAGCAAAGCATTTTGATGCATTAACCCTTGAAACTATTTTATCAAGCAATACGTTATTGCACGCTTCAATAATTGCGTTCTGACTTGTAGCACTAGTATATTTGATTGTTCCAGGACCTTCTAAATATGATTTCAAATCATTATCACCTTGAGCCCTGTATCGAAGAATTTCTCTAAAATTGCCTTCATTGTTTATTTCGGAATCTGAACATGTTAAAATTTTTCCTGAATCTCGATGACCTCTAAGCGCTAAATTTTGACGGCCACACAAAATAATTGCTTCGATTATAGGAACGATATTTTTACGATTTTTCATTACTTCTCTAGCTTTCCCAATGTCAATTTGTTTATCGATTGATAAAGTAGGATTTTTCACCATGTTTAAAAATCTATCTGCATCCAACACACATTTTTTGTGATATTCGAGATTTGAGTGATTTTTAAAATACTCTAACGCATGTCTCCAATTATCATATTTTTTTATGACCAACGAGCCTAGTGACTGATTGTTAATCCCTCCAGAGTATTTGGAAAAAGCTACGCAAAATTTACAGTACGCTCCGTTGTCAATAGCAGAATATACCAACCAAGAATAGCTAGAGAACCATTTAAATTGAAATTTTAAAAATCTTGGTTTTTTTTCTTTTCCAACAATAACTGCTTTTGTAGGAAAAGAAAAATTTTCATCTGGCATCCAGATTTTATTTAATACTTCTTGTATTTCATTTTTTGTTAAAACTTTTTTTATATAATTAAAAATATCACGGGTACTATAATTGACCGAAGAATTACTATGTTCAGCAGATTCATGAACCAACGAATCAGTATTATTTGACGAATGTTCAATATTTTCTTGGGGAGTTGAAATTGACGTAGATGAGGAAGATTTGAAAAATGACTGTAGATTTAATTGTTTTTTGGAAGACATTTTTTGAAATAGTGAGATAGTCAAATAATTCTTATGGAGTCAATTTTAAATAATTTAAAATGATAATAAAATTTTTCGTAAATAAACACATAAAAACATACAGTTAAGTACACAAGTATCCAGATACAGACTACAGTATAAATATTAAAATAAAATAGTATACCTAATGGCTAATATTATAACTTGATTTATGTATATCAAACTTACTTCTGAATATTACAATACGGAACGAGATCTGATACAACAACGACAACAACAGCAAAAGAACAAGAAATGAAAATAATGCAACGAAAAGATACTATTCAGTAATCAGTACGAGCTTGCACACACGGGCGGCGACAAGCGTATAGGTCCTATCTATCAATCGATTCTGGGTAACACAATTTGCAATTAAGATAACGCAGCGATATTCCACACCAAAATAACCCAACAGTTTTAGTCGTTTTAGATAGCTATATTATAGACAGTCTATCTACATCGTTACAGTAGAACTCCAATTATCCGAACTCCGACTATCCGAATCGCCGATTATCCGAATCACAAAAAATTGTCCAAAAAAAGTCTAAGTGCGCTATTATTCTTCCCCCCGCGAAGCCAGTGTTTGCGCGTCAAGTCTTGACTTGACTTGTCTTAACTTGCCGTTGTGCCTACACTGACTTCCCCCCGCGAGGTCGGTGTAGGCACGGCGGCAAGTTAAGACAAGTTCCGGCGCATTGCAGTCACGGCGCACCTGTCATTGTTTGTTTTGATTAGCCAGTGTGCTATTGACCTTGCTCGAGGACGCTACTCTTTCACTACGGCTTACTTTTGTTTGTGCGTGTACAATACTGTATTGTTTTTATACCATGGCTTCGAAAAGAAAACGTGTTGTGCTATCGTTAGCGGACAAACTGAAAATTATAGAGCAACTCGATAAAGGTGTAACGGGTAAGAAGTTGTCTGAGATTTATGGTGTTGGACAAGCAACAATTTCTGACATTAAAAACAGTAAGTCAACACTTTTAAACTTTGTTTCGGTGCTTGAAAATGAAGATGGAAGTTCCTCCAGGAAAACAATGAAGTCAGCAACCAACAAAAATTTGGAAGATGCCGTGTTTAAATGGTTTTTGCAGCAACGTTCTATGGGAAATCCGATTTCAGGTCCAATCCTTTGTGAAAAAGCCAAAATCTTAGCAGAAAAGCTTGGTTATTCATCTTTTAAGGCTAGTAATGGCTGGCTAAGGAATTTTAAATTCAGGCATGGTGTACGCGAGTTAGATTTGGCTGGTGAGAAGCTTTCAGCAGACTCTGCAGCTGCTGAAAATTTTATTGAAAAATTTAAAACTGCATCAGAATCCTATGATCCGGAGTTTGTTTATAATGCCGATGAAACTGGCCTTGTTTGGAAAGCATTACCAAAAACCACTTTGGCTTCTAAAAGGGAATCTAGTGCCCCTGGACATAAGGTCAGTAAAGAACGTGTTACAGTGCTTAACTGTGCCAACTCCACTGGAAATCATAAACTGCCACTTCTTTTGATAGGAAAGTCAAGAAATCCAAGAGCATTTAAAAACGTAAAAAAACTTCCACTCTTCTACAAAAGTCAACCCAAGGCCTGGATGACTGCAGCTTTGTTTACCGAATGGTATGATGAAGTGTTTATTCCTGAAGTGAAAAAGCACCAAAAATCGGTGGGAAAAGAAGGCAGTAAGGTGCTTTTAATTGTTGATAACGCACCCACTCATCCTACAGCAGAACTGTTGGAAAGAGAGAATGGGCAGTTTAAAACGACGTTTTTGCCTCCCAATGTTACAAGTTTGCTGCAACCCATGGACCAGTCTGTTATTGAAACAATGAAGCGCCATTACAGAAGGCAACTGCTGAGAAAACTGCTGATCGAAGGTGCTGAAGATGAAGAATTGGTTTTGGCAAATCATAGCAAAATAAATTTAAAGGACTGCTGTTACATGGTAGCGGAAGCTTGGAGTTTGGTTACGGCAGTGACGCTAAGACGTGCGTGGAATAAACTGAAAGGCCTACCGTCTGAGAAGAACAAAAAAAAAAGAATCTGAAGAAAATGAGAAACAAGAATATGGAGAGGATGATGATGATGAAGATGCGTTGTCACTAGAGGAAATAAGAAAAATGATTGTAAAAATTCCTGGTTGTACAGAAGTAAGTGCTGAAGATGTAGGAGAGTGGATGGCTTGTGACACGTCTGACCCTGGTTTTCAAATTCTCAATGACGATGAAATTGTTGTAAGTGTGAGAGAAGATGTTGAAGTGGAAGTGGAAGAAGAACTTTCTGCTGATGTTGAAGTAGACGCTGGACCATCAGCTAGTGAAGCATTTGTCGGCCTCGAGACTGCTTTGAAGTGGATGGAGCGTCAGCCCGAGTGTGACCACTTGCAACTGCTCACCGTCAAGCGAATGCGTGACCTGGCTGCCCGAAAACGGTTGAAGACCGCAAAACAGCTTACATTAACGGAGATGTTTAAAAAACAATGATTTTTATTTCTAAACTTGTACATAAGTACATTTTATTTATATTTAAAACATGTGAAAATTTCATGTTTCTTTCATTTAATTCAATAAAAAAATATTGCAATATCAAAACGTAGCTTTTATTCTCTCCAATGGCAATTTTTTTTAAAAAAATCCGATTATCCGAATATTTGATTATCCGAATGGGTCCCGGTCCCCATTAATTCGGATAATTGGAGTTCTACTGTATATTATTAGAAAACCCGTAATGAAATATTTATTTAACATTTAGTAACTTTTTTTTTGTTCTGGGGGGGGTTTGAACCCGAAAACCCCCCCCGTAAATACGCCACTGATTGTAGCATATAACCATTAGTAATGAGTATTAAGCAATTATATATATATATATATATATATATATATATATATATATATATATATATATATATATATATATATATATATATATTAGAATAAATCAATTAAAATATGTGCAATAACTTAGTACATATTTTTTTTAAATATTTAGTTTTATAAAAACTACCTATTTTTTAAATATTATACATATATACCAACTACATCTAATGACTACTAGTAATGAGTATTCAATTATAATATTATAATGAATAAATTATAATAGTTGACTGTACACTTATTGTTTAGCGATGAACAAAAATATTGCGGACAACTTTTGTTCCATGGAAACAATTACCACTGGCAGTTTATCATTATTAGAATACTCCCCAGCTATTGAAGGTACATTTTAGTACTATAAATTTGATGTTTTATTTAATTAGGATTATTTTGTTTTAATAGTTGACGTGGTCAACACCAGTCTTAATTTGTCAACTCTTAATAAAACAAATGATCAACAAACTGATTCAATTTCAGAGGGTGATAATAGGAGTAATTATTATCCTGGGTATAATATACTACATAATACTATAGGTACAATAATATTATACTTTATTTTAATTATTAATCTACTTTCTTAATAGATCTGATCCAGCCACGTGGGTAATAGATGATATTTTAAGAGATTTTATATCTAGTTATGGTTTTACTCAAGATCTGAAAAATCTAAATATTTCCAATTCTAAAAGGCCATACATAAAGTGTGTTAAAGGAGTCAATAAAACTTTCTTCAGGTACCTACTAAAGTTTTAAACAATTTTACATTTTTACCTTATTAATTAATTTATTTTGTAATTAGATACTTTAACAAAAATTGTCTTCAAACAACTCTAAAAAATGGAGAAAATATAGCACGTAGTTATTTAGTCTATTCGGAAAGCAAAGGAGCTCTTTTTTGTTATCCTTGTATGCTATTTGGTGGAGTAACCAACTTTGCAACAACAGGATTTTCTTTATGGAAGAAAACTGAAGAACGAATAACGGAACATAGTAATTCATTAAAGCATCGAAACTGTATGATTAAAATGAAAAACCATAGCAAGGTAAACTGCAGAATTGATCAGCAATTAGTTAATCAGATTAATAATGAACGTTTATATTGGATAAACGTTTTAAAGAGAGTAGTAGCAGTTGTGAAGTCATTAGCTTCAAGGGGATTGCCATTTCGGGGTCATGATTCAAAAATAGGAAGTCCTCATAATGGAAATTTTTTAATGGCTTTGGAGTTAATTGCAGAGTTTGATTCATTTCTTGCTACTCACCTCTCAAAACATGGTAACCCTGGAAAAGGAAAAACGTCTTACATATCATACCAAACTTATGAACAGTTTATTTGTATTATGGCTGAAGAAGTACAGAAAACCATAATCCAAGAAATACAAATTGCCAGATATTAATCTATAAGTATTCAACACCCGATATTTCGCATACAGATCAATTGTCTTTCATTGTGCGGTATGTAAATGAAGATGGTCAACCAATAGAACGATTTTTGTGCTTTATAGAAGATGTCGGGCATAAGTCTGAACAAATTGCTACTGCAGTTTTTTCAATTTTTGACAAGTATGATTTAAATCTTAAACATTTAAGAGGACAATCGTATGATAATGCCAGTAATATGGCAGGTATATATAACGGATTACAGGCAAGAATTAAAAAGTCAAGTCCACATGCACAATTCGTTCCTTGTTCAGCACATTCGCTGAATTTAGTTGGCACAAATGCTGCAAGTTGTTGCCAAAATGCTGTTTATTTTTTTGACTTACTTCAAAAATTATATGTATTTTTTTCATCTTCAACTCATCGCTGGAAAATTTTAAATTCCAATGTAAAAAGTTTATCAGAAACAAGGTGGTCAGCTCGGGATGATGCTTGTAAAGCATTAAATAAAAATAGAGAATTAATCATAAATGCTCTAGAAAAAATTGAACAAGATGTGACAGAAAGACCAGCTACCCGTTGCGAAGCCAAAGGTATAATTAAAAAATTAATACCTTGGAAATGTCATTCTTGTCATTATTTTGGGGTGATATTCTTTGTCGATTTAATAACTGCAGTAAAAAACTACAATCAGTTGAAATTAATTTGGGAACAGTCATTGACATTTATCAGTCATTAATTACTTATGTAAATGACCTTCGTACAGATGAAGAATATATACATTATTTAAATATAGCAATTTCAATTTCATCTGAAAATGTTATGAACACTGTAAACAAGCGCATAAAAAAAAGGAAAACATTCAGTGACGAAAATGTAGATTATGATGCCAGCAGCAACAATGACATAAATTTTAAAATAACTACATATTTTGTTATATTAGATAGACTTAAAAATGAGCTAGAAAAAAGAAAAATAGCTTATGACCAGTTAATTGAAAAGTACTCGTTTTTTCTTTCAATTTGAAAAATTGAGCAGCATAGAAATCCGAGAACAATTGTAGATGACTTAGGAAGTTCTTTCCCCAATGAATGTGTTCACTTTAAATCACACATGAAGAACCTCGAAGTTGATGAAAAGCCAAAAAATATTCAGCAAATGCTTGTATTTATTAAAAATAATGATTTTTCTGAAATGTATCCCTATGTTGTTATTGCATTAAGAATGTTTTTATGTACACCATGTAGTAACTGTTCCACTGAACGGTCTTTTTCAGCCTTAAAAAGAGTTAAATCATACCTAAGATCAAATATAAAAGAAGAAAAATTAAATGCGTTGGCAATTTTACATATTGAAAATGATATTACAAAAAAACTTGATTATAACAATGTTATTAATATTTTTGCTGCTAAACAAGCTCGCAAAAAATGTTAGACTGAAAAAGACCTGATTGATGGAAAGGTATAACATTTATACCTCCAAAAAGAGTTTTAATTATATTTAATAAATTTGCAAATATTATCACTTTTTTTCATTTTTTTTGGGGGGGGATAGGGGTGGCAAAAATACGTTGCCCCAGGACACATATTTTCTAAATGCGCCCCTGAGTCCTCAACTGTGAGGTCAGCGTATAAATATTAAAATGTGAGCATAGTCTTGTATTCTACCGATAATCTTATCTTGCTATACAAACAAAATTAAATTATGGGTTGAAATAAAAAGATAAGCAGCATTATGAATAGAAATCTATAAGTAAATTATGTGCTACAAGTTCTTTATACATTTATCAGCATTTACAACCCCCCCCCCCCCCCCCGCCAACAAAAGAAAAATTAAATATTTTTAAATTTTGGAAGTATAGCTCACGAACCACTACATAATGTCTCACGAACCACGAGAGGTCCAAGGACCATAGGTTGGAAACCTCCGATCTAAATTAACAACTTGTTTACCTGACATGACTTAATAATAACATTTAGGGCCATTTTATCAATCTCCAGTTAAGAGAATTTAATCTCTAGTTAATCTTAATCTCCAGTTAAATTAGAAATGTGATTTTATCATCACTCGGTTAACATTTTAACTGGACTTTAACTGTAGATTAACTAACCCGAGATATCATACCAGTTAAGAGTTTAACTAGAGATTAAGAACAAGATTATCAGTATAATATATTGTTGTGTGATAACATTTTGTTCGATTTTACCATAGAGTAATGTTTTACATTAAATGTCAAACGTTACCTACTACATAACTTGTACATGTACTTAAATTACAAGTTTATTTTTTAAATTATATAATTAATTATATAATAATAAGATGGCTTTAAGTAGTGATAGTAGTGAGAGTGATGAAGAAGTTCTTCAGTTTTTGAATTATGCAAATAAATTTTTTTATAATCGAAGACCGTATTTATTGTCAAATAGAATTGACCATTTAAATAAATGGGACGACTACGACTTTTTTGCCAGATTCCGGTTAAGTAAAAATACATTCAAAATTGTATTGGAAATGGTTAAACAAGAAGTAATAACTCTTACTCAAAGGTAAATTAATAATCTTAATATACTCAATAAATAATTAAGTACTTATCTATATTTATATAATGCATATTATTGTAATTTTTAAAACCTACATAAATTTGTGGCAACTGTTTAAAATACTATGAAAAAATTATTAAAAACAGCTAACAATGGCCAGACCGATTCGTTCAATTAATTTCAAAATACATACATATTTAAAATACCTATATGGTGTAACTAGACTGTTTGAAATTTGCATATTATAGTCATATGTAAAAGTGTAAAATTATCAGCAATACAACTTAAATAACTTTTCCAACTTCATTCAAGTCCGAGTAGAAAGTGTCAACTCATGCTAGGTTTATGCTTATCCATTGTTAATTCAAATTTTTTAATATTTTATTATAGAAATCGTGCTATTTCTGCTGAACAACTACTATTGATAACACTAAGGTTTTATGCCTCAGATGCATACTTGATAAATGTTGGTGAATTATTTGGTATACATTATTCAACTGCATCAAATATCATAAAAAAAATGAATATTGCTTTAGCAAGGCTCAGACCACGCTTTATTAAAATGCCTAGTACTGCTAATGAAATTTCTGATCTCCAGAACAGATTTTATTTAAAAGCTAAATTTCCAAGATGCATTGGTGCTATTGACTGCACACACATCAAAATATCATCACCGGGTGGCAACAACGCTGAAAACTATAGAAATAGAAAAAACTTTTTTTCCATAAATGTTCAAACCATATCAGATGATAAACTAATGATACGAGATATAGTTGCTCGTTGGCCCGGTTCGTCACATGATTCAACCATATTTTTCAACTCTTCAATCTGTAGACGCCTAGAAGGGAGAGAATTTGGAAATGGTTTTATTGTCGGGGATGGAGGTTATGCAGTGAAAAATTATTTTATTAAATCCAGTTAAAAGAGGTGAACAGTTGTACCAAGAGTCACATATTCGTACCGTAAAATGGGGCAACATTGATAAAATTAAACTTTTTTTTTTAGTGTTTTACTTATAAATCATTGAAAAAATGAAGCTTTATGAAAAGCATAAACCAATTATGGTTTTTTATGAATTTTTAAATAAAAATAAGTTTCCAAGATCAATTTAAAAAAAAAAAATCATATGGAAATTTTGATTTAAAAAAATTATCAAAGTTTTACTACGAGTGGGGTAACTTTGATATGCACATTTAAATAGTGTATAATGAATGGTAATGGCCATGAAGGTATCAATGTTTCCCTACATCAAAATCGACCAACTAGTTTTTAAGTTATTAATATTTCTTTATAACGGGGTAACTTTGATATGGGGTCTAACTTTGATAAAAATATAATGAATGTAAAAATGAAACATTGAATGCTTAAAATATGACTTTTATTTTCAATTCAACATTAACACAAAATACAATAACAATTTACCAACAAATTTGTAAAAATTTAGATACCTTTTTAACATAATGGCTTTACTTTGGTCATTCAGTCAGGTACCTAATGATTTGGCCTTCCTTAGGAATTCAGTCTTCATGCTTAAAGAAAAAAAATAGTAATAATAGTTAACAATATAAATCATAACATTCAAACTTAAATGATTATGTAATTAATGACTTAGGCAGTTACCTTAAAATAAGAAAAGTAAAAACGTGAAAATTATAAAGTATAGGATTAATAATTATCCTTCATAAACATCAATGCTAAAACTAAACATGTAACGCTTTCTATCTATAGTTCCAATGGTATTAGGTTTAGGGAGAACAGCAATTATATCACCAAACGGTGCAGTAAATATATCACTCTCTACCGTTTTAAATAATTGGTGGGAAGTGTCCATGGATATCATACCTAACAGTTTGTATGACTTTTCTTCAGCATTAACTTCTGTTACCATTGCCACATACTTAAATGCAGTTGCTTTTCTACGACCAGATACTATTTTAACCAATACATAAGAGCCAATATCAAGGTTTTCATTTGGAACTGCATAGTTTGGCGGCTCTTCGGTATCTAGTACATTTTCATTGTCAGAGGCAGGATCTTCTTCAATTACATTATTTTCAACAAGGCTGTCATTACTTGTTTCACTATCCTTTTCATTAAAATGTCTGGTAGTTATGCTTTCACCTGGAGCTATATTTAATCGAGTTCTTTTCTTGGTCGTCCAACCAATCCTTGTGTGGGGTATCTTTTTTCACTTAAATATGCCACTAGAGTATCATAACCTGAGGATTAAATGGGTGTATACCTGTTGCTTCAAATCCTTTTAAAATAACTCTTGTGATACCAGATTTTTCTTCATTATTTGGTACTCTTACACTGTCCATTTTTTCTAAAGTAATTCTTACTAAACTAGCAAATTCTGATTTTGGAATAACTTTACATGATGTGTGTGACAATTTGTACTGTGTTAATATATTTCTCCAAGCTTCTTTTAATGCCCTAAATACCCCTACATCCAGTGGCTGGCATAAATGTGTAGCATTTTTAGGTAAACAAACAAAACTTATATTATTCTCTTCACATAGGCTAATTACATCAATATTAAAATGTGATGCTAAGTTAACACCCAAGTTAATTTTTTTACCTGGTAACTTTTTGGCATGAGGGAGATATGATTTTGTAAACCAGTCAGCAAACGTGGGTGTAATCCAGCTATGTTTAGTACGATTGTATGCCGAACCAAATCGACAACAACTATCGTTGCAACAGGGATATCCTTTTGGTCCATTTTGAATCCAAGTGTCCCACATACATTCTCCTCTATACAGTGTGTAAACGGTAATCGAGAACACTCAATATCTTTGCGTAGAGACCTGATATTTGAATTCTGTTTTTTTGGCAGTTGTCATGACATAAAAATACACATTTTTATGGTTTTTGAATTTTTTTTACTTAACTAGTCACGCGCATGCGCATGTACACTTTTTTTTTTAAATGGCAACCCCTTGCTTTAACCACTAATTATTTTTCGCCTATTTTTTTAATGAATTTTGGTAGTTGAATCAACTTTCTAAGTCCAAAATTGACCAAGTTACAGCAATTCAAATAAACAAAAAAATTAGAAAAAAAAATGCTCTCGATTTTCAGCTTTTTAATTGTAACTCTGAAAATAATCATTATAGGATTGTTAAAGATTGACAATTTTATAACTATTTATTACGGTGATATTAATACGTTATTTTAACTTCAATTACTGAATAATTTTCTCTTTATTTGTGTAATAAATCATAACTTATTATTGCAGAAAAAATGTAAATTAGTATGTTGTTTATTTCTTTACATTTCATGGATCTATTAGAACGTATTAATAATTAATAACAAATTCAATTCTTATTTAAGCTACCAATTTATTTAGTTAATAAAAATCTAAAAATAAAAAATAAATCTAAAGAATAAATTATTCAAACTGTTCTCCACCGTGAACAAAAACATGCTTCAGCGCGCCGCATAAATTCTTTATTTGTTGCAGCAGTAATTTGTTCATCAGTCAGTCGATTGCATGTTCCTGTTATCTTATCTTTTAAATTTTGAAGATTTATAGGGGGATCAGCATACACTATTGTTTTCAAGTGTCCCCATAAAAAAAATCTAGTGGAGTTAGGTCAGGTGATCGTGGTGGCCACTCAATGGGTCCGTAAGTTCCTAGCCATCGATTTTGAAATTGTGCATTTAAATAGTCACGAACTATGTGAGCATTGTGAGCTGGAGCACCGTCGTGTTAAAAAATAATATTACCTCTCAGATCTAAAGAAATATCATCTAGCATCATTGGTAATTCATTTAGTAAAAAATTATAATATCGTCTACCATTGAGTGTTCCATCATAAAAAAATGGACCAAGCAATTTACCACCAATTAAACCACACCAAACGTTTGTTCCCCGAATCTTTAACAATCCTATAATAATTATTTTCAGAATTACAACTAAAAAGCTGAAAATCGAGAGCATTTTTTTTTCTATTTTTTTTTTTTTTTTGAATTGCTGTAACTTGGTCAATTTTGGACTTAGAAAGTTGATTCAACTACCAAAATTCATTAAAAAAATAGGCAAAAAATAATTAGTGGTTAAAGCAGGGGGTTGCCGTTTAAAAAAAAAAAGTTGACATGCGCATGCGCGTGACTTGTTAAGTAAAAAAAATTCAAAGACCATAAAAATGTGTATTTTTATGTCATAAAAACTGCCAAAAAAACAGAATTCAAATATCAGGACTCTACGCAAAGATATTGAGTGTTCTCGATTACCGTTTACACACTGTATATAAAATACGGGGGCAATAACACACCAGTAGCTGAACAGCAAAACATCATAGATGTAGCACTTTTTGAGTGGTTAATTATCCTTTCAGGATACTTCACGCCTCTAGAAAACAAATATTTTTTTTTACCCAGATCATCTGAAAGGTTGGTCTCGTCAAAATTAAAAATGTTTGAAGGTGGTACATTTTCTAAAGTAGTTAATACAATTTATTATATACAATAATTTATTTATACAAATCTGAAAAAATAACAAATTGGTCAATAACAATAAAACAAATTAACACCTAGTTGCACCTAGTGAGTTTACCTTAAATACTAATAATATTCTTTAATACATTTTAACAATCAAGTGAATGAATTATTGGGATAGCAATTGTTTTACCATCCAACTCAA